>JALGBA010000744.1:0-209042 GCA_023970755.1 Azemiops feae | reverse complement strand
GGAGGAGGAGGAGGAGGAGGAGGAGGAGGAGGAGAAAAAATCATAACATCCTCGGCATTGACAAAATCACCATCGGTCAATCGCAAAAGGTAGATTTATTTGGAACAGCTTACATCCTGCAATGATATCTTTAACACCATCAAACATTAACATCTGCCTATCCCAGGTCCTTGGAAAGCACTCGATAGGTGGAGAAAAATGCCAAATCCACTCTAAAGACTTAGCTGACTGTTTGACAAATGATGAGTCCCAATGGGATCTAAGTTCCCCTGTGGTGTCTCCTGCTAGTCAGTACAAATGAAAAACCCACACAGGATATTCACTGTATAAAGACTAAGGAATTCCCCTCCCTCCAAAAAGTTATAGAGAACCCCACAATGGGGCCACAACATAAGGTAACACCTGTTATCTCTGCTCTGAGAGCTTAGGGTAAAGCTGAGTGTAGATACCATTCAGAGAGCATCTCTATATCACCTCCTGCAATCGCTGAGGACCAGGACTTGAAGAGCTCCAAAGCTGATGCATTGTACATAGTACAAAACTTCGTGAGTTGAATACTGAGGTGAGGGTTTGAACCCCTTAAAATAACATCGGATGAGTCCCAATAGGGTGGAACTGGGCATGGGTGGGCCTCCTGATGGTCAATGCAACCTCCTTCAAAATTTTCCTCCAATTTGATCTTGACTCCAGGTTGCAAGTAGTCATTGATTTACAACCACTTGTTTGGTGACCGTTCAAAGTTACAACGGCACTGCAAAAAGTGACTTATGAGACTGGTTTTCGCTCTTACAACGGCTGCAGCTTTCCCATGGTTCACATGATCCAAATTCGGACGCTTGGCAATTGGCTCATATTTATGATGGTGGCAGTGTCCCGAGGTCACGTGATCACCCTTTGCGACCTTCTGACAAGCAAAATCTATGGGGAAGCCAGATTCGCTTAACAACCGTGTTACTAAATTAACAACTGCAATGATTCACTCAACAACTGTGGCAAGAAAGGTCCTAAAATGGGGCAAGACTCACTTAACAAACGTCTTGCTTTGCAACAGAAATTTCAGGCTCAATTGTGGCCGTAAGTCGAGGACTACCTGGACTTGATAGACACGCCCATGTCACTGCCTTGGCAACTTTACAGAAGTAGCTTGCCACTCCCCTTTTCTAAGACTTTTTAAAATCTTTCTAGTCTGTCTCCCAGCCCTGGGATTTCCTAGCAGTAATTCATGCAAGCACAAACTACTTAGAATAGAATAACAGAGTTGGAAGGGACCCTATTCCATTTCAGACAAATGGTTGTCCGATCTGTTCTTAAACACTTCCAGTGTTGGACAGTGGTGGGATTCACATATGTGAACAACCTGTTCTATGTGTGGATGCCGCTTCCGGAAGTCCATTCTGGGCCTGGGCAACAAAAAATTAGTTACCGGTTCTGCCAAAGTGGTGCAAACCGGATGAATCCCACCACTGGTGTTGGAGCATTCACAACTTGCTATCAGCTAGGTGTTGCCTCCTACTGTGAATCTCTACATGCTAAAGGCACCTCCCTGTGTTCATACAACAGGCTCAAACAATGGTTGAGTTTCCCGTCAACAATGCTCGCTCATTTCAGTGGTCCAGGGCTATTTCCATCCAGGTCAAATTTCTGGAGAGTTACAGGTCCTATAGTCTGCAAGTGTTGGTCGCAAACAAGTCCTGGGGACATCATCTTCATGGCCTCATTCACATAATTTGCTTTGGAGTAATAGTGGCTTGTCATTCTCCTCTACTTTTGTTTTCTTTTGACATCCTAGTATAGCCTGATTACTGTATATATGTCATCAAGTCATGGCTGACTCCTAGAAACCGCAAATATAGATTTTCTCCACTATGATCTGTTCTTAACCCGGTCCTTCAGGTCTTCCAAGGATGTCCCCATCTCCACTCTACCGAGTTCATCCTCCCTTGCTGCTGGTTGTCCTCGTCTCTTTTTTCCAACTTTTCCAGCATCAGAGTCTTCTCCAGAGAGCTAGATAATAGAATAACAGAGTTGGAGGGGGCTTTGGAGGTCTTCTAGTCCAACCTCCTGCTCAGGCAGGAGATCCTATGCCATCTCAGACACATGGCTATCCAATCTCCTTAGTTCTAGGTTGCTTTTCTCCTTGAATAGTTTCCATCTACGGCTTTTCGTCCTACCTTCAAGTACTTTGGAGAACAGGTTTATCCCCCCTCTTCTTTGTGTCAACCCCCCAAATATTGGAAGACTGCTATAATGTCAACCCTAGTCCTTTTCATTAGATTAGACATACCCTTTCCTACATTCGTTCTTCATATGTTTTAGCCTCCAGTCCTCTAATCATCTTTGTTGCTCTTCTCTGCACTCTTTTTAGAGTCTCAACATCTTTATTGTGGCAACCCAAACTGGATGCAGTATTCCAAGTGTGGCCTTACCAAGGCACAATAAGGTGGTACTAACACTTCACATGGTCTTGATTTTATCCCTCTGTTAATGCAGCCTAAGACTCGGTTGGTTTCTTTTGTGGCTGCAGCTACAGATCTTTGCGTAAGATGTTCAGAGTGGGATAATTTGAGCTTGTTCATTTGTGCCTCGAGTGAAAACACCGGGTTTATTTGATGATCCATCCATTTATTGTCTTGGCTGTTCACAGCATTCTCAATCAGCTAGCCTACAGCTTTGGAATTCCTAAGCGACAGACTTAAATAGCTTGAACTCCATCCCCCTTAAGGGATGCCTAGAGTGGTTTATGGTTTGGCAGGCCAGAAAGAGCCCTTCTTTAAAGATAGTAGAGAGTTGATCCGGAGGCCATTCCCTGTAATTGACATTCCACATTCCTGGAATGAAAAGATCAAACAAAGGCCTCTGTTTCTCTCTCCCCCTTGCGGTCTTCTTTCTTGAATGCAGAGTGCTGAGGCCAGATGCTGAGTTCTCTGTGTGGCGACAGACCCAGGTCGGTTTTTCCACAAAAAAAAACCCCCTCCAACTGTTAGTGAAGCCTCTGCAGGACTTACATATTCCCAACATCATTGTAGATTTTGTAGCAGGTTCTGGTTTCTTTCTCCTTCCCTGTCAATCTGATATGCCCATACAAGAAATCCACTCCAGTTTTAAATGTTGATTTGAATGCTTCCCAAGCAACATCCTTCGCTTTTCATGCTTGGATCAAACTGCACGGGACTGTGGGAAGTCAGCCCCTCAGAGAAGGAAATACTAAAAGGGCAGAAAAATATATTTCCTCAAAAGGATTTTTAAAAGCAGAAACCAACCCTGCCCCCAAATCTCTCTGCCCCAAGCAGGAGCCAGCCCTATACAAATGCAGATGTAACCATCAGGAAAGTTGGAGCCAGCTAGAAGCTGAAGAAGACAAAAGACCTAAAATCTGCATACCCCACCTGAGAATACCATCAAGAATACTAGAGAGGGACACCTAAACTCAGGTCAGAATACGTGACACAGGAAATAGCCTCAAAGTTCATGCCACAGGAACAGGAAACTTCCAAACAAAAGGCTTTCAGAGGGTATAAAAACCTACTCCACATGTGCTCAGCCCTTCTCCCTTGATTTCTCTCCTTCCTGCAAGAACCATCTGTCTGGCTCTTCAATAAACTGTAACCTTCTTCCCAAAGCAGTCGCCATGTTGTTTTATTTATTCCCGGCTTGGATGAACCAGGATGAAGACTTTTCTTCCCACAGGACTGACTAGCAATTTACTACAGGTAGTTTTTGACTTACAACCATTCGTTCAGCGACCGTTCAAAATTATAACAGAACTGAAAAAGTGACTTATGACTGTTTTTCACAGTTGCAACCATTGCAATGTCTCCATGGTCACGTGATCAGAATTCAGATGATTGGCAACAGGCATGTATTTATGATGGTTGCAGTGTCCTGGGATCATATGATCCCCTTTTGTGACCCTCTGACAAGCAAAGTCAATAGGGAAGCCAGATTCATTTAACAACCGTGTAACTAACTTAACAACTGTAGTGATCCACTTAACAACTGGGACAAAAAAGGTTGTAAAATGGGGCAAAGCTCACTTAACAACTGTCTTGCTTAACAACAGAAATGGGCTCAGTTGCGCTTGTAAGTCGAGGACTACCTTGTTTGTCACACTCTCGCACAACTGCAGCACACCAAATAAATTGGCAATGGTGCACTGCATCTTTATTTATATATTTGTTTGTTTATTAAATTTGTATGGCACCCATTTCTCTACCAAGCAACTCTGCGCAGCTGTCAATGTAAATAACAGAAAACAACAATTACAGGATTAAAACATCAAATATTAAAAGCTGAAACATTACAATTAATATTAAAACAGATAAATTAACCTTTAACTACTGTAGCTTAGTTTCTTTTCAATAAATACAAAGGTTTCGCCCCAACCCATCCACGACGTGGCATTGTTAGTTTTGTGGTTTTATTATGGGTTCTTTTATATACCAGAGATCAAGGAAGACATTGCCAAGCTAGCATATTTAAACTGAACAGTTTAAACTGTACATTATAAATGCAAATTTACTAGGCATTTCCTCTTAAGGAAAGAAACTCAGAAAAGAGGAAAACCAATGCCATCACATATTCAGTTTTTAATGTTGCCTCACAGGTGGTGAGTCCAGTGAATTAAATTTTTATATTTTAATTGGATTGTATTAATATATACCAGGGTGGGCAACTATGTCCCCTTTACCACCTGTGGACTTCAACTCCCAGAATTCCTAAGCCAGCTGGCTCAGGAATTCTGGGAGTTGAAGTCCACAGATCGTAAAGAGGCCATAGTTGCCTAATCCGGTATATACAGTACATCTATTTTCTTAGTTGGCTGTGATTGGCAGCGCTGAGCCGTGATGGCGTAGTGGTTAGAATGCAGTATTGCAGGCTAATTCTGCTGACTGCCGAGTGCCAGCAGTTCGGCAGTTCGAGGCTCACCAGCTCAAGGTTGACTCAGCCTTCCATCCTTCCCAGGTCAGTAAAATGAGGACCCAGATTGTTGGAGGGGAGGGGGGGGGCAATATGCTGACTCTGTAAAACTGCTTAGAGAGGACTGTAAAGCACTGTGAAGCGGTATATAAGCCTAAGAGCTATTACTTTATTTTATTTAGTCATATACATATACATATACATATCCCGCTTTCATTGCTTTTATAAATAACTCAGGCAGGTGAACATACCCAATACTTCTCCCTCTGCTATTTTCCCCACAACAATCCTGTGAGGTTGGTTGGGCTGAGAGAGAGAGGGACTGGCCCAAACTCACCCAGCCGGCTTTCATGCCTAAGGCAAGTAATAACAACCAATACTAGTAGCTGAGAAATAACTTATATAACCAGGAAGTAAAGCTACGATGAAAAAAGGATCGCTCTTGCAGAGACGCAGTCCTTAGGCCTCATTCCACGGGGTAATTTCGGGTAATCATCAAACTCTGGGATGAGTGTTTCAAGAACAGGGTGTGTTAAAAAAAAAAGGAAAAATGTTTTTACTACAGCAAGTCAGGAGGAATCCAACGAAGCAGATTTTAATAGTGTCATTTAGTTTTGTGATTATTTCTTGCTCAACGGTCATGCATTGTTTTTAGCAGCTTGATATACCAGTTCACAATATTGCTTTTATAGTTCTGCATCTACCGGTAGACACCTGGATGAGTTACAACAGAAGATCAGCCATTTCTGGCCCTCAGTTATTAAACAATAGCAATAGCAGTACAGGTAGTCCTCGAGTTACGACCACAATTGAGCCCGACATTTCTGTTGCTAAGTGAGATAGTTGTTTAAGTCTGCCCCATTTTACAATCTTTCTTCCCACAGTTGTTAAGTGAATCTCTGCAGCTGTTAAGTTAGTAACATGTTTTTTAAGTGAATCTGGCTTCCCCATTGCCTTTGCTTGTCAAAAGGTCGCAAAAGGTGATCACATGACCCCGGAACACTGCAACTATCACAAATACATGCCTGTTGCCAAGCATCTGAATTTTAATCCTGTGACCCTGGGGATGCCGCAACGGTCATCAGTGTGAAAAACGGCCATAAGCCACTTTTTTAGTGCATTTTCAGTGTTGCACTATGGTTCACATGGTCTTCAAGTTCAACTATATGAACTGCAGTGTTACTTCAAACAGTCACTAAATGAACTGTTGTAAATCGAGGACCACCTGTATTGTCGTATATGTGATTATATGTAAGGCACACCACATTGGCTGGGCTCAGAAGCTGCATTGGTCTATGGTGTGGCTTGTTTTTGTTGTCATGGTTCAGAAACTCTAGTTGATGTCTTAGCATATTGCGTGAACAGCTGTCGCTTATTGAATAAACATGGCATACAATGCATCTAATCCAGTTGAGTTCTCATTGTAAACAAGATGATAGCTATTGTCCTGGCCTTTCTCAGAGGGTGTTTTTGCTCCTTAGCTACTGAAGATGGGCATTACCCTATCATGTAGATCCACAGCAAAGGTCTTTTACGCTGGGAACTAAGCCAGCATTCAAGTTTCATTCCATAGCCAGTAACTGCCAGGTTAGATAAGCCAGGATATAAGTTCCAAGTTTATGTCTTTGAAGTGCAGGATGAGATGAAGGACTGAGGGCAGATCAGTGGTAGACTTCCCCAGTTCTCCATCAGCATGTCTATGGGCAGACCCCCAGCTTGCAGAAGCTTTAGTAGATCCATCCATCCATCCACCCACCCACAATAATGATATCCATTCAGTCATGTCCAACTGTTGGCAATTCTATGGGCCAGGTTTCTCCACCTCTTCCAATCTTGCACTACTTCTTTGAGTTTTCCAACATCTGGCTGGTATCAGCTGTGATGGGTGTCCAGCCACCGTGTTCTTTAACAGCCTGGTTTCCTTTTAGCGCTAACTCTTCCAAACACAATTACTTTTCTCCAGTGAATTCCTCCACACGACATGGCCAAAACAGGTGAGACAGAGTTTTGTGATTTTTGCCTTCCACCTCAATCCTTAGTGATCTTAATTAGAATTAAGATCATAGCTTTTGGATCGTTGCTCTTAATTGAAGAGATAAATTAAGGGAGTGGGCTCACTTTGCTTTTCCAACCTCGTACCCTCTAGACCTGCTGGGAATTATGGGACCTGAACTCCAGCACTTCCGGAGGGCACAAACTGGGGGACAGCCAAGTGCAATTTTCTGAGTTTTGCTTCCTGTTTATTACAGAAACAATCATGAAACATAATCCATAACAATTATTCTTATTTGCTTTGTTCCATTTCCTTGTTCTGCTCTCTCCTTTCCTTCCCGTTTGTCAGGCTGCACCCTTCTGATCAAACATATTGGTCAGTTTCCAGGGATTCATCATCCCTCCCACCCATCCATCGTCTGAAGGACACGCAGCCCCTTGGCCCAAAGGGGGAGATGGAAGTTGTTTAAATTGTCTGGTAGTTGTTCCAAAGCTACTACAGAACCATCCGTTTTAAGAAATCATTAATCTGAGAAGCATTTGGAAGAAGTTTTTTTAAAAATACATCTGAGGAAACTAAACACATACACAACTTTAAGAGAAACAAATTCACCAGTGATGATATAACTGGGAACAAGAGGTATTTGAAAATGCCTCCTGGGGGAAGGGAGCCTAAAGAGTCTCAACACGAACAAAAAAGGGGTCGATTTAGTTGTGGCACCCATTTTGACATTTTCAACCCTCTACCTACCCTTATTCTTTGGTCATTAAAGTTAATAAAATGTGTGAAGGCGTCCAGTTTCCCAAGAGGGAGCACATTTGAAATTTAAGTACAGGTAATTCCTGACTTACAACTATCCGTTAGTGACCATTTGAAGTTACAGCAGACTGAAAAAAATGACTTATAACCGTTTTTCACACTTACGACCATTGCAGATTCCTGGGTCACATGATAAAAATGTGGATGATTGATAAGTGGTTGAGATTTTTGACGGTTGCAGTGTCCCGGGTCATATATATATAGCATCAACCTTGTGAACTCTTAAGTTTCCTCTTTCCGCTATGTATTCAAAATGGACAGTGATTAATATTTATATATATAAATATGTATGGGTGTAGATATGTGTGTGTGTATGTGTATATATAGCATGTGCATATGGGTGTTATGTATGTGTATGGGTAGATATATATTTTCTTTGGAGAGCAGGCAACAGAATTTCATTTTTAATGTGGGCCAGTGTGCTCATAGTAAAAAAATGACAATAAAGGTTATCTTATCATGTGATCACCTCTTGCTACCTTCTGATAAGCGAAGTCAATGGGGAAGCCGGATTCATTTAACAACCACATTACCAACTTAACAAGTGCAGTGATTCACTTAACAACTGTGGCAAGAAAGGCTGTCAAATGGAGCAAAACTCACTTAATTGTCCTGCTTAGCCACAGAAATTTTGGGCTCAATTGTAGCCGTAAATCAAGGACTACCTGTAGTCTCCAGCTCATACAGGCAACATTGCTTTAGGGCGGCCATTTTGTCTCTTCAGTTAGAAAAAAAACAACGGGCCTTGACCCATTTCAGCATGATGTCTGCATGATGTTTCTCCAGCATTAACTTAACCACAGTTTGCACAACACAACTGAACCAATTTCCTATGCTGACAAAACACACCAAACTATAAATTAGCGATCCAGGCAGGGTTCCAAAGAACACATGGTGAAAAGCAAAGGGCTGGTGTGTCTTTCAACGTGTCAGGTCAACATTGCTGGAGTTTGATGTGAATGTCAAAAATGATCCCAAAGAGCAGCTAAGATGTTGAAGGGGTTTCCCAGAGACAGACCTCCTAGGCAGCATGGCAGCGCCTGTGCCATTTCACCTCGTGTTTGTTGCCCTCCAGGACAGTTTCCATCCATCCTTGTTCAGGAGAAAATTCTCCTTGAAAAATCTCAGAATTTAAGGCTTGAACTTGTTCGTGTAAAGCTCTGTCCCTAAGATTTGACTTCTATTTCACATCTTCTGAGGCATGTTCAGCAAGTAGTCCCAAGGCTATCAATCATGTGATATCTAAAGTATGGGTGTGTGGGTGTGTGTCTAGAAGCGTCTGCAAGAAAACAAGCAAGCTCAGGGAGCACCAAGGACCTGGTTCTTTCTTTCTAACTTTGGGGAAAGAAAGTTGAGTTGATTCGCTTTTAAAATAAAATTGTGTGTCCCCAAAGTAAATTAATTGTATTTTAAAGCCCTTCCTTCCTTCCTTCCTTCCTTCCTTCCTTCCTTCCTTCCTTCCTTCCTTCCTTCCTTCCTTCCTTCCTTCCTTCCTTCCCTCCCTCCCTCCCTCCCTCTCCTCCCTCTCCTTCCTTCCTCCCTCTCTCTCCTTCCTTCCTCCCTCCCTCCTTCTCTCCCTCCCTCCCCCTCCCTCGCCTTCCTTCCTTCCTCCCTCCCGCCTCCCTCCCTCCTCCCTTCCTCTCCTCCTCCCTTTCCTCCTTTCCTAACCTCCTCCCGCCTCCTTCCCTCTCCTCCCTCTTCTTCTTCCTTTCCTCCCTTTTCCTCCCCCCTCCCTCTCCCCTCCTCCCCTCCCTTCCTTCCTTCTTTCCGCCTTCCCTTCCTCCCCTCTCCCTCGTCCTTCTTCCTTCCTGCCTCCCTTTCCTTCCCTCCTCCCCCTCCCTCTCCTTTCCTGCTCCTCCCTTCCCCCTTTCCCTTCCCTCCCTCCTCCCCCTCCCCCTCCCTCCTTCCTTCCCTTCCTCCCTCCTTCCTCTCCCTCCCTCCCTCCTTCCTTCCTCCCTTCCCTTTCCTTTCCCTCACCCCTCCCTCCCCGCCCTCACCTCCCTCCCCCTTCCCCTCCCCCCCCTCTCCTTCCTTCCTTCCTCCCTCCCTCCCCCTCCTTCCTCCCTCCCTCCCCTCCCCTTGCCTCCCCTCCTTCGGGCATCCTAGGAATGTCTGCAATTCAAAGAAGTCAAGTTGATGCCCAGGATGGTGTGGCTGAAATCATCCCCCCCTCCCTCCCATTTTGTCAAACATGTGCAATGGGCATTAAAAGGGAATATGGGGCTTCATCCTGGCTTTTTTGACATCTACCCGCCCCCCCACTCCCACCCTGGCTGATTTGACATAGCCTGTATAAAATCCCATGGCCAATCTTGTTTTCTGGGAAACAATTAGTGTGAGATTAGACTTTGTTTTCTTCCCCACATGATTGCAAGTCTAATTCTAGACCAACCAGGAAAGGTGACAAAGAATAAATTCAAGATAAACATGCGGAACGCTTGTCTAAGACACTGACAGAACAGTATAAAAGTAAATTATTAGCTCAAATTGACTGCTGACTTTTCTTATATTGTGTCCCTCAGTTCATCAAGAACAGTTTCTCATTCCTATTGACTTTTATTTTTACATGCGGGCAATCTTACAGACTTCCTCATTTCTCACGCCCAGGTACTTTCTATGGCAAAAGACTTTCAAAAAGATGTCCCCGCTAATTCCTATGGTAGTACAATCAGTGTGTCAACAAGATCAAATCTTGGAGGTGTTTGCCAAGACACTTGACCGGTATTTTTCCCGGTCCTTAGTCAATTTACCTAAAGGGGGCTTCAACAGAAGAATTTACGGCATCTAGGATTAGTTCAGAAGACTTAGCTACCTCAATGAGGAAGTATCTTTGTTGCGTATGGAAACCTAGTAACCACACAGCCAGTTTTTGAAATCATGAGGCCGTTAGGGGAGGAATTTTGAGTAGATCTCCCAGGGTCCCTTTTAGCAGAATCAACTAGAATACTAGCTTTATTTTGAAAAAAGTGATACTAAAGAGCCCCCACCATAGAAAGTCTTGAATCAGAGAACCAACTATCAGTAGCCCTGGTAGTTTGTTTAGTGACTGTTTGAAGTTAGGGTTGGGGAAAAGTGACTTACGACCATTTTTCACATTTACGACCGTTGCAACATCCCCAGGGTCACGTGATTAAAATTCAGAGGCTTAGCAACTGACTCACATTTACGACGGTTGCAGTGTCCCTGTATCATGTGATAAACGCTTTCAACCTTCTGACAAGCAAAGTCAATGGGGAAGCCAGATTCACTTAACAACCATGTTAGTAACTGAACTATAGTGTTTCACTTAACAAGTGTGGCAAGAAAGGTCGTAAAATGGGGCAAAACTCAATGAATGTCTCGCTTAGCAACAGAAATTTTGGGCTCAGCTGTGGTTGTAAATCAGGGACTACCTGTAACTGCAGTAAAAGATAGGTGTTTGATAGAAGTGCAAAAAAAAGAAAGAAAGAAACCAAAATATAGAAAAAATTATGATTTCACATTTTTCTGTTTTTTTGCCAAAAGTCCGAATGGGACTTCCAATTGATATTAAATTTAGTCAATGTCAGAGAGAAAGGAACGTGATATGTAATTTTGAATATATATTAGCAAGAAGAAGGCTATTGAGTGATGAATTAACATATTGTTTATGATAATTAACTATATCTATTATTGTTAGTTAAATACATGTACCGACATTATGCTGTTTGCTAAATATTGAAAATGTTATTTGGAAAAACCCCAACCCCACCTCTAACCCAAATCCCAACCCTAATCCCGACCCCACCTTATCCCTAACCCTATAAAAACTAATAAAATCTATACAAAAAAAAGAAGTGCAAAAAAAAAAAAGAAACCAAAATATAGAAAAAATGACTTTCGACTTCTAGCGGATATAAATAAAACTTGAGTTCAACTTTGACTCTACAATTGTACATTCCATTTTTTAAAGAATTTATATATTACTAATACTCAAATCCATAAATTATGATTTCACATTTTTCTGTTTTTTTGCAAAAAGTCCAAACGGGACTTCCAGTTGATACTAAGTTTAGTCAATGTCTTTTCTCTAATCCGAGCTGCAATTCCACCATTCCAGCCGACTCCATCAGCTTTACCAACAATTTCTCCATGGTAGAAGCCTTCGTTGGGCGCATCAAAGTCCTGCTCCCATTGTCACACACAGGTAGACCACAACTAAGCCCAAAATGTCTGTTGTTAAGTGAGACATTTGTTAAATGAGCTTTGCCCCATTTCATGACCTTTCTTGCCACAGTTGTTAAACAAATCATTATAGTTAAATTAGTAACACGGTTGTTAAGTGAATCTGGCTTCCCCATTGACTTTGTCAGAAGGTCACAAAACGTGATCCCATGATCCCAGGATACTGCAACTGTCATAAATATGAACAGCTGTTAAGCATCTGAATTTTGATCACATGACCATGAGGATGATGCAATGGTCGTATGAAAAACAGTCATAAGTCATTTTTTTCAGTGCCATTGTAAGTTTGAACGGTCACTAAATGAACTTGTAAGTCGAGGACAACCTGCGTAAGAACCAAACACCATGGAATTTTTCCAGACTTTTCTCCATCAGCTTAACAAAAACCTCTCTGGTCTGAATTGTATATTGACCTTCAACATTTTTTGAATTAATATATGTATTTCAGTCCAAGAATTTTTAGGTAAAAGTATGGTTTCTTTTCTATTCTCCTTCTTGACTGTCAGCTTTATTTTCTTACTTTCGAAAAACTTTAATAAAGTTTTATAAAAAAAAACCAAAGATATAGGTATCTTCAGAGGGGGGGGGGAAGTCAAGATGGTGGCTGCAACTGCACAGTTCAAGCTCTGCTCCTAACATACATGATGCGTGTAAAATGGATGTGGCTTTGATCGCATAACTACAACCACTATCTTGAGTTTTTTACTTCCCTTATGTACATCCAGTTTGATATGTCTGGCATAATATCCCATAATATTACCAAGATACATCATTCAATTTCTTTCGTTTTTTCTCAATGGGTTGGGTGAACCCAAATAATTGTGCTTGGGAACAAACCATCAATCATCATCCCTTCATAGTCTAGAACAGCGTTTCTCGACCTCTGTTACTTTCAGATGTGAGTTGAAGTCCATACATCTTGGACTTGAGGCTGAGAAACACTAGTCAAGAATTGGATGGTCGGTTGGTGTCATGACTGGTTGAATCACAAGACTTATTAACCACCAGGACCTATATAGACGAACAACACACTTCACCCCAAATCCCACTGAAGATGTTATCTAGTTTGATAATGAAACGTCTAGGAGCCAGGCAGCAAGCTTGGAGGACAAATGTCTGTCTAAATCTGTAACCCAAACTACAAATGTTCTCTAGAACAGGGGTCTTCAAACTTGGCCCTTTTATGACTTTTGGGCTTCAACTCTCAGAATTCCTCAGCCAGGGTGCCTGGCTGAGGAATTCTGGGAGTTGAAGTCCGCAAGTCATAAAAGGGCCAAGTTTGAAGACTCCTGCTCTAGAATTTCTAACCGGTCAAGAATAACGGGTGAACTCTTCTCGGTGATTAACATTGACCCTGTGCCTCATGAATTGGGCTTAAAAGGAGTCTTGCATTCTGATATATTTTCACGAGGGTCGACTCACCAAACAGTTTAGCCCTGAAGGTTTCATTCTGACTGACAGAAAGGATCAAACGCAGGTTGAAGACTCTTTCATGCTGAAGGCACCAGACATGGAAGTCAAAATCCTTCTGCAAACCAACCTTATGTTCTGCTATGCAGAGCCAGTTTTGGTCTAGTGGTAAAGGTGCTGGTCTCGGAACCAGGAGACCGTGAGTTCAAGTCCCACCTTAGGCACGTAAAACCAACTAGGTGACTTTGGGTGATTCATTCTCTCTCAGCCCAATTCATCTCGCTGGGTGGTGGTTGTGGGGAACAGAGTAGGAGGAAGTAGCACTAGGTACGTCTGGAAGTTGAGTCATGGCAACTGGACTTTTCTTTTTTGTTTGAAGTTTTGTTGCTTATCCAAGTAGCTTCTTCAGTCTGAGCAAGTTGGTTAAGTTCCCCCTACTAACCAAGTTTCCTTGTTTGAAAAGTTTTGCTGCTTATCCAAATAGTTTCTTCAATCTGAGCAAGTTGGTTAAGGTCCCAATGACCGACTTTTCTTTTCTTTTTTTGTTTGAAATGCTTTGCTACAAAACATTTGAAACAAAAAAAGAAAAGAAGTCCAGTTGCCACCATTCCTCTTCCAGACAACTGTACCCTGGACGAGTGAGAATCTTCATCCACCAGTATTAGGTACGTTTGCCACATTTAATAATTGATACACAATAAAGGGGGGATAAAAAATAAATATGATGACATTTGCCTTCTCGCTTCAAAATGCAGAAAGCCAGTCTGGTATAGTGGTTAAGGCACAGGCTAGAAACCAGGAGATCGTGAATTCTAGTCCTGCCTTGGGCTCAAAGCTAGCTGGTTGATCTTGGACAGTCCCTCTCCCTCAGCCCTAGGAAGCAGGCAAGGACAAACCAATTCCAAAACCTTCCCAAGAAATTTCCAGGAAGTTGCCAGGACTCTGATCAAAGGAACACACATGTGCCATTTCCAAAACCTTGCCAAGAAATCTTCAGAGATCCGTCCAGGATGTTGCCAGTGACACTGGCTCAAAGGTACACATACACACTACTTCCAAAATCTTGCCAAAAAATCTGCAGAGAAAATCCAGGAAGTTGCCAGGAATCAACACTAATCAAAGTCACACACCTATACACATACCACTTCCAAAATCTTGCCCAAAAAAATCTGCAGGGACTAATCCAGGTACTTGCCAAGAGTCCACACTGCCTGAAAGGCACACACACACACGTAATCACACCCATACCTACACACACCACTTCCAAAATGTTGCCAAAAAAAGAAAAGAAAAAGAAAAGAAATCCTGCAGAGATGTATATAGGAAATTGCCAGGAGTCAACGCAGATTCAAAGGCGCGCACACACACATACAAAAGTACAGGCAGTCCTCAACTTATGATAATTGAGCCCATCATTAAGTGAGACATTTATAGTGAGTTTTGCCCCATTTTACGACCTTTCTTGCTTCAGTTGTTAAGTGAATCATTGCAGTTGATAAGTTAATAACCCGACTGTTAAGTGAATCTGGATTCCCCATTGAATTTCCTTGTCAGAAGGTCTCAAAAGATGATCCCATGACCTTGGGACACAGCAACGGTCATATATATGAACCAGTTGCCAATCATCTGAATTTTGATCACGTGATGAATGGGGATGCTGCAACGGTCGTAAGTCTGAAAAATGGTCATAAGTCCCTTATTTCAGTGCCATTGTAACATTGAAGGTCACTAAACAAACTGTTGCAAGTCGGGGACTACCTGTACTGTGGTAGACTAAGAAACCAGTAGAAAGTTTCTTAAAATTAAAATTCGTCGGCTGTCTAAAACCTGGCGAAGAATATAGCCAGAGGGCAACTGCTTGAAGTGAATTAAAATTAATAAAGATATCAGCCAAGACCGAGTTTGGATTCACAGTTTCTCTCTTCTTTCCCGGTTGAAATTCTGGTTTCTGGCGAGCAGAGCCAGGAATTAAAACGGGGCGTGTGCAGAAACAAACGCATGAAAACGAAACACCAGCCATCAGCTGTCAACTTTCCCCAACAGCAAAAACTTCAAACTTTTTTTTTTAAAAAAAAATCCTTCAAAAATCCTCCTAGTTCCAAAAATCCCCTTGCTCTCCCTTCCTCAAACGCCAGACAACGCTCCCGGCGTTCAAGACTAGGGAAAAAAGAAGAATAGGATAGAGCTGGAAGGGACCTTGGAGGTCTTCTAGTCCAGCCCCCTGCTCGAGCAGGGGAACCTATACCATTTCAGACAAGTGACTGCCTAGTCTCTTCTTAAAAAAACCTCCAGTGACGGAGCGCCCACAATTTCTGAGGGGCTGAAAACTGGGGTCTGCTCCAACCACTGGACTTTCCAGCCTCAACCCACCGCTTCCCCCCCCCCCGGGCAGCTGAGACCCACCGCGGGGACTCACCGTACTGGCTGGAAGCCTCGTTGTCTTCTTTCTTTTTGCCCCCCATTTCGCGGCCGGAGAGGAGCGGGAGAAGGCGGCTTTCCCCGACCCTGCACAGCCCGGGAGTGACGGCAGGCGAGCGGAGAAGTCTCCGAACGGGGCGATTCTGAGCTGGAACCTGTTGCTTGGCAGTGCTTCCCCCCCCCACAGCCGCCCACGCTGACGTCACCGCCGCCCCGCCTCCCGCCAAGCCACACACCTGCTGGCTATGCTCACCTGCCGCTAGCCTCGGCCACGCCCCCTGCCGGCCAGGCCGTTTTAACCCTCTCCGCGCCGGCGCCTCCGAGCTGTTCTCATCGCCCTGCACCGACCGTTTCCACCCCCACTCCCTGCCGCAGATTCCGGAAGCGGCAGCTTGAGCTTTGGGGGTCCCGAAAAAGAGAAGAACTTGGGTGTAAGTTTGATCGGTCCCCTGAAAGTGCCCATGGATGGGTTTTTTGTTTTTTTTAAATCAGGGTTTAGTGACTCGGATAAATCGCCCATAGCCAGGCTGGCTTCCAACTCTGTAAATGAAGGTAGTCCTCGACTTACAACCGTTAGTGATGTCGTGACCGTTCAAAGTGACCACGGCACTGAAAAAAGTGACTTATGACCGTTTTTCACACTTAATGACCCTTGCAGCATCCCCATGGTCACCTGATCAAAATTCAGAGACTTGGCAAAAGACTCATATTTATGACGGTGGCAGTGTCCCCAGGTCATGCAATCCCCTTTTGCGACCTTCTGACAAGCCAAGTCAATGGGGAAGCCAGATTCGCTTAACAGCCGTGTTGCCAAGGTAACAACTGCAAGGATTCACTCAACAACTGTGGCCTGAAAGGTCAAAAAATGGGACAAAACTCACTTAACGAATGTCTCACTTAGCAACATAAATGTTGGGCTCAGTCGTGGCTTTAAGCCCAGGACTACCTATACTCAGATTATAAACTAGGTGAAGACATTGTGTGATGCTGAGGGATGCAGTTGGTGAGCGGCTGTTGTTGCACCCAAATTCAACTTGCATGATGGTTTCTCAAGCAAACTATGATTGATTGGGATCATACATTAAATGGTTTGCAGACATGGGTAGACATAGTTGTAAACTATGGTTTGCAGACATGGGTAGGCAAGCTGTGTTGCTTTCTAGGACTGCAATGAAAATGCTCGGCAGAGAAACTGGGAGGGAGGGGGAGAGAGAGAAAGATTATTTAGCACAAGCAGCTAGCTGCCCTGTTACAGGCAGTCCTTGACTTACAACAGTTCATTTAGTGGCTATTTAAAGTTACAACGGCACTGAAAAAAACGCCTTATGACTGTTTTTCTCCTTGAGACTGTTGGATCATCCCCAGAGTCACGTGATCAAAATTCAGCCACTCGGCCACTGGCAAGTTATTTATGACGGTTACAGTGTCCTGGGATCCTTTGATCACCTTTTGCAAACCTCTGACGAGCAAAGTCAATAGGAAAGCCAGATTCACTTAAGAACCATGTTACTAACCGAACTTCAGTGATTCGCTTAAGAACTGTGGCAGGAAAGATTGTAAAACGAGACAAAACTCACTTGACAACTGTCTTGCTTAGCAATGGAAATTTTGGGCTGAAGTGTGATCGTATGGTGGAGACTCCCTGTAATTAGCGCAAGCCGTTAACAGCCCTGTTAATATCATCACTTGGGCTTGCTTAGGTGAATAAGTGTCAGGGCATTTCCAGAAATAAACAGAAGGAACCTTCATCCTGAATTTTTGCACCGAAGGAAGGCATTTGACAACCGGCACTCCTGCCAGCAAAAAAACTGGTACACTTAATAATAATAATAATAATAATAATAATAATAATAATAATAATAATAATAATAATAATAATAATAATAATAATAATAATAATAATAATGAAACGTGTAACAGTGGTACCCATTGTCATCGGGGCACTGGGAACTATGTCCCAAAACTTTGCAAAATACATCAAGAAACTGCAGCTTCCTGGAATAACTCCAGCAATGTTACAAAAAACTGCGCTACTCGGAACATCTTATATTTTAAGGAGGTACCTGGTTGACACCTAGGATGCTGGTAGCAACCCGTGTCAACCATCAGCACCAGCCAATTTGAATATTCAGTTGACTGAGGTTCATGTTTAATGAATAAAAGATGATGATGATGATGATGATGATGATGATGATGATGATAAAATTGATATTCATAATACATGATATAATAATTTAAATATAATAATTAAATAATAATAATATAAATATTAATAATAAAGTTTTGGAAGGGGACCTTTGAGTCATCCTAGTTCCAACCCACCCCCTGCCTCCGGCAGAAACCTATACCATTTTTCGGACCAAATTGGCTTGGTCCCAGGTTCCCTCCTTATTTAAAACTTCCAGTGTTGAGCATTCACCGCTTCTGTCAGGTTACTCGTTCCACCTGTTTTTTCCTTTTTTCTAACTGTCCCGGAAGTTTCTCCTTAGTTCTAGGTTGCTTCTCTCTTTGGTTAGTTTCCATCCGTTGCTTCTTGTCCTGCCCTCAGGTGCTTTGGAGAATAGCTTGACTCCCTCTTCTTTGTGGCAGCCCCTGAGATATTGGAACACTGCTATCATGTCCCCCCTCGTCCTTCTCTTCATTAAACTAGACATACCCAATTCCAGCAACCGTTCTTGTATGTTTTAGCCTCCAGTCCCCTGATCATCTTTGTTGCTCTTCTCTGTACTCTTTCTAGGGTCTCAACATCTTTTTTACATCGTGGTGACCAAAACTGGATGCAGTATTCCAAGTGTGGCCTTACCAAGGCATTGTAAAGTGGTATTAATACTTCACATGATCTTGATTCTATCCCTCTGTTAATGCAGCCTAGCACTGCGTTGACAAAGTCTTCCCTTCTGGTCCACATAAAAATATACAGGTAGTCCTCGACTTACAACAGTTCATTTAGTGACCGTTCAAAGTTATAACGGCACTGAAAAAAGTGATGTATGACCGTTTTTCACAGTTGCAACTTTTGCAGCATCCCCGTGATCCTGTGATCAACATTCAGATGCTTGGCAACTGGTTCATACTTATGACCGTTAACCATGTCCCAAGGTCATGTGATCCCCTTTTGTGATCTTCCGACAAGCAAAGTCAAGGGGGAAGCCAGATTCACTTAACAACTGGGTTACTAACTTATCAACTGCAGTCATTCACTTAACAACTGAGGCAAGAAAGGTTTGTAAAATGGGGCAAAACCCGCTTAACAAATGTCTTGCTTAGCAACAGAAATTTGTGCCTCAATTGTGGTTGTAAGTCGAGGACTACCTGTACAGAGAGTGGAGGACTTGCCCAGGAGTTTTCAACCTATTCCGAATCCCATTTTCTTCTAAAAAAAACAGTTACAGCATATCCGGACTGTATATTAACTGCCTTCTCACCCAAACCCTGTGATGTAACCTTGCTAGAAAATGTTGTAACTGAGTGACTTGTCAAAAAAACACCCTAAAGCAGGCATCTGAAACAACCTCAGGACTGTTACTAAGAAAACGACATGGTCTTGTCTATAAAGTTACCAAGAGTTGAGCAACATTAGGAATCTACTGTCAACGCTGCTAACATCGGATGTTTTTGCATTGACAACAGATGGAAATGTAGCCATCTTTTACCTTTTGCTTTTAGAGTTAGATGATGCTGGGAGGGGGGATGTGAACGAGAGTCCAGCTAGACATAACAACACTGAACCTAGCATGAGAAACAAGGTTATTGTAACCAGAGCTGATAAGGAATTGGGGCGCTGAAGAACTGGAGAGGAAGCCGTGCTTCAAGCTAATTGGGGAATGTGATTTATGACTGTTAATTGGAGGAGGGAATTGTGCTTTGATACTATGGGCTCAGGGGAGGGGAATTTAGTTTTTGGCTTCGATCATACCCCTGCCGATGCTATGCTACTCAAAATCAAGATTCTTTAAGGTAAACAATGCCTCGAAGTTCTTTTGAAGAGTTTCATCTGTCGTAACCATGACATCTACACCTTAATCTTGAAGCTCAAGGAATTTGGAGCTCAAAGTCTCAAAAAAGTTCTAATTACTGCCTGAGTGTATGGATAGTCCTTAAGCTGAGATCGTTCGTTCAGCAACTGTTCAGAGTTATAATGGCAGTGAAGGAATTTACAACTGGCCCTCGAAGTTCCAGCCATTGCAGCACCCCAGTGGTCATACAAAATTCCAGTGCTTGGCAACCAGCATGCACCTACAACTGGTTGCAACACCCTGCAATCAGGTGATTGCCATTGTTGGCCTTCTCTGCCTGCTTCCCATAAGCAAAATCAATGGGGAAGCCAGCAAGGAAGGTAACAAGCCACTTCGGTAAGTCTCCCCTCCCTCCCCCAGCCTTTTCTGGGTCACATGTATTGCACCCTCATTTGCCCTTCACTCCCTCATACCCACCACCACTGACACACTTACACACACACCCCTGCATCCTTTCCCTGGCCTCCCTGAGTTTGTGCTGCACTGCAGCAGCCCCCCAACTGTGCCAGACCTCCTCTTACGCACCACCCCTGCAGTATTCAATCAGAAGTTTAATCAGAATAGAGCTGGAAGGGACCTTGGAGGTCTTCTAGTCCAACCCCCTGCTCAAGCAAGAGACCCTATACCATTTCAGACAAATGGCTGCCCACTTTAAAGCCTCCACTGATGAAGCACCCATAACTTCTGAAGGCAAGGTGTTCCAGTGGTTAATTGTCCTCACTGTTAAGAAGTCTCTCCTTAATTCCAAGTTGCTTCTCTCCCTGATTAGTTCCCATCCATTGTTTCTTGTCTTGTCTTGTCTTGTCTTTTGGTGGTTTGGAGAATAGGCTGACCCCCTCTTCTTTGTGACAGCCCCTAAATACTGCTATCAGTATAGTCCTTCTTTTCTCTAGACTGGCCACACCCAATTCCTGCAACCGTTCTTCAAATGTTTTTGTCTTCAGACTCTTAAGTTATCTTAGTTGCCCTTCTTTGCTCTTTTTCCAAAGCCTCAACATCTTTTTTTGTAATGTGGTGATCAAAACTGGATGCTCTCACACTCTTTACCTGGGACTCTTTCAACTTCCCACTTAACGACCCACATCTTGGGGTTACAACAACTGGGGCTGCCTGGATTGCTGTTGCTAAGCAATGTGGTCACACGATCTTGCGGTTTAGAACTGCATCACTTAGCAGTGGTCATCCCTGTCCCCATCACTATCATAACTCAAAGACTACCTGTGTTTTTGATATAAACTTTGTTATAACTCCACGAAGATCTGAGTCTGATACAGCTTTTGTCTCCTGCTTTGTATCTTCAGGATAACCATGAGACATAGATAGACTGAGCTTGTTATAGTGGCCAAATGAGAGTTTCAAAACTGGGACTGGAAAATTCATTGTGAAGCAATGTGGCCATTAAGTGAGAAATCTTGTGGCCGCACCTAATTTCCTATGACCTTTTTTGCCATGGTCGTTAAGTGAATCACTGCAGTTAAATGACACATCACATGACAGTGTCTTGCAACTTTCCACTCTGGCTGTCCCATTTTTGTTAGAAACTTACCTGGGAAGGTAGCAAGTGGCAATCATTGACCACAGGGTGCTGCAACGGTCGTAAATGCACAACAATTGCCCAGTACCTGAATCACAATCACATGATTGCAGGGATTCTGTGACAGTCATAAATGTGAGGACCTGTATAAGACACTTTTTTTCAGCACTGTCACAACTTCGAACAGTCTCTAAAGGAATGGCCATAAGTCAAGGATATCGAGTTCGAAGCGCGTTTTTGCTGGTCTGACAATTATTGTTTCTCAGCTTGCCAACGAACTTGGGGGAAGGAAAAGGGATTGGAATGCAGACTTCAAAAGATCAAGAAAGCAGACCGTGAGACCCAAGGACAATTCACCAGGTGTCTGGCCAGACCCAGAGACACTTTCTCATAACAATATCTTTCCACCTAATTGGGCAATATGACCTGACCAAGGAGGAGGAGGGGGAATTCCATACTTTTACTATATGGGGCTGGGTGGGGTTTTGTCAGAGCTGGTTTTGCTTGCATGCATGCTGAAATGATGTACTCAATAAAGTTTTACATTAAGAGTTTGGAAAGACTCAAAGGTGTTTACTTAGTTGGGTTCGTCAGTTGGAACCCTGACAAAAGGATCTGTATAGGAACTGCACTAGATGCCAATGTGTTTCTGGATGCTAATCAAGGTGTTGTTGATCATTTTTAGAGTCCAAGATAGCTTGGGGCCCGGACATCTAGAGACCATGGGTGAGGAATCTCCGGGTGGGACTACCCCCACCACCAGCGACAGGAACCATATTCTCACATTTTAACATTTAGGAAGCCTTTGGAAACAGGACTCCTTCAAGGATGCGAGAACTTGCAATGAATCTGGCTATTTCAACGACAGAAGTTATACTTTCCATGATTGCCATAGTGTGTGTGTTGATTGTATATTTCAGTAGATTTGAAAATACTGAGTTTCCTAATCCCTGTAGTTAGATGCTGTACTTTGACTGAAGCAGCACCAAAACATCCTTTATCAATCAGTGGGGATTATGAGAGCTGATTCCCAACTTCCCCTTACAGATTTAAGTGGGGGCTTGGTGGGTTAGTTCTCTTTTTCTGAATCATTTCATCATCCCTGAAGGGGCCATGTCTGCTTCTGCTTGCACCCTCTGCTGGGAGTTTTTTACTGCATAAGGAAATACATCTACTTGTTCCAAGAACACCCAACCCTATTCGGTCTCCCGATCACAATTCGTCCACCCTGAAACACTGGTTCCAGTTGCCTGTTGTGTTGGACTTCGACTCCCATCAGCCCCAGCTGCTAGCCCTATACTTTTTATTTTCCATTTGCCTGTTTTTCTCTCCCCTTGATGCTTTGGAGGGAAAAATCTCTCCTCTCTTTTAAACTTCTTCCCTTATTTACTTGGGTGGGAGGGGAAAAAAAGTCACCAGCCCACCGTTCCTGGTTTCCTTCCTGCTGAGAAGTTTTCTCCATCAGCAAAGTCTGAAAGAATAGAGGATCTCCTTACAGAAGTGTTATACAAGTGAGAAGCAGTCAGGCCCGAAGAACTCAGGAGCTGCATATTTTCACAAAATAAAATATAGACGCT
Organism: Azemiops feae; assembly: GCA_023970755.1. Classification (NCBI taxonomy): domain Eukaryota; kingdom Metazoa; phylum Chordata; class Lepidosauria; order Squamata; family Viperidae; genus Azemiops; species Azemiops feae. Next base: position 186,155 of record JALGBA010000744.1, on the reverse strand, counting down.
TTCAAAGTTCTGGCTGGTTAGTCAGCCACGACGCCGCCGCCTTTGTCACTCTATTCTAGCAGTTCCCATCCCCGAACTTCCTCCAGTTTAAACAGGTAGCTACAATCTACAAAGGCACCAATGGCTTGAGACCAGTTTACCGGCAAGATGAATGTCAATCTGGGGTGGCCAAGTCTTTTGTGACCTCTGTCCCCTGGGAGTCACAACTGCTGAATACGGGAGATGCTATTTTGTATACCTCAAGGAACAAACACATTGAACAAAATGTAGAATATTTCTTGCTGCCCAAGGAAAAATCCCAAGTTTTGCCCATCTGTCTCTGCTCTCGGAGATTAATCCAGATTAATCAAGTTGTGCACTCAATAAGTAGCTTGTTAGTCCTTGTCACAGGTCTGAGGCTATAGAATTGTACGCCTTTTTTTTTTTGACAATGGAAACCTTTGCTTTCCAAACTTATTTTGGCCATATACAGGGAGTCCTCGATTTACAATCATAATTGAGACTGCCAATTATGGTCGTTACGTCATGACAGTTGCAAAGTGGGTCACCGTGCGACCTTTTTTTTTTTGTGGCAGCGAAATGAACACAGTGGTCCAAATGAACGTTGTCAATTGTTAAAGCAAACCCATTGTTCAGTGTGTTTTGCCAGAAACCAGAAGTAAACGCCCGTTTCCGGCAAAACAAAGCGAATTGCAGTCACGTGTCTGTGGAGCTCTGCAAATGGGATGTAAATATGGGCTGGTTGCCAAGTGCCCAAAATGCAGTCATGTGACTGAGTGGGGCAGACCATCAGAACCCGATTTTAAGTACCTTTTTTAGGGGGAGGTCCATCGTGCCTTTGAATGCTCGCTAAGCGACCTGTCGTAAATTGAGGACTACTTTTAAAGGGCTAGCTGTATCATTGAGCGGAAAGCAGTGGCTTATTAATGTAGCTGTTAATAAGGGCAGTGGAGAATTATTCAAATCGCTATCATTTAAAACAGGGGTCCCCAAGCCCTGGTCCGTGGACCGGCACCGGGCCGCAGCATGCCAGAAACCGGGCCGCACAAACAAGCGAAGCTCCATCGGTGAGATGCAGGCAGCACGCGAAACCAGGCCGCCTCCAGTCCACGGAAGAACCTCTCTCCACGGAACCGGTCCCTGGTACCCAAAAGTTTGGGGGACGCTGATTTAAAACACTGTTCACTGTAAGCACAGGAAGAGATAGGAACGTTAGGGGATCATATATCTGATGCCAAAGGGATTTGATTAGCTCTGGGTCTTGTGGATTCGTAGATCTGATTTATTTCTTGTCCCCAACAGCGAAATGAAATATACTGGGGCAACCCTGGGGAAGATATGGGAATGAGGAAGAAGAATGCAGGTTGCAGGCATTTCCTTGACCGAGCAATGGAGAACAAAGCGATTAAATAAGATTCAAGCTGCTGCAGTTACTTTCCATCATATCAAAACCCACCAGGTTGCCAACCTTTATTGGTTTTTACGGTGCGAGAAAATTACATTATAAAAAACCCCAAGTTATGAAACCCATACAAAAAGAGACTGAGATAAGGCTGGCCCTCAAAACCGAGTCAAACCTCTTTTGCTGGGGTTGAACAGGGAGAAAAGAACTAAAAACAAAAAAAACAAAAAACCCACTTTGAAGACAAGAGAGCAGACAAGCCTCTGCTCCAACTCAAAAGAGAACCTTGATCCAAAATGAACTTGCCCCCGAGGAGAAGGGAAACTACGGACATGGGCCCTTCCAGTCAGAACACACATTCACACATAAGCACAAGTACACTAGGGGATGGCAAAAAGGCCTTTCAAGTTGATCCTTGGTTTCTAAACTTCTAAGCCTTCCCAGGACGTGTTGACGCACAAAAACCCCCACGCACAACCTGGCTGCAATGGAATTTGGACACCTTTTTTGCTTCTCTGCTCAGGAAAAAAACAAAAACGGAGCATTCCTAAGCCTTTGGTGGAGGCTGCTTTTTTGGCCCAGAAAGCTGGAGAGAGCTCCCAATTTCCAGCGTTTGCTGGCTGCCTCCAGATAGAGTAGGGGTTTTCAAACTTGGCCCTTTTATGACTTGTGGACTTCAACTCCCAGAATTGGCTGGCTGAGGAATTCTGGGAGTTGAAGTCCACAAGTCATAAAAGGACCAAGTTTGAAGACCCCTGAGATAGAGGAAATAGAGGCACAGAATGGGACAATTCGCCTCAGCCAAATTCGCCACGGCCAATTCACTGCAGGGCAATTCCAACAATTCAATTTACTTCGTTAAAATAAGTTTAAAAATAAGTTTAATTTTTGCCATTTACATTTTATTTTGTTCCTCCTTTGGCATCCTTTCTTTCATGATTCTAGGGGGACTATTGGTGTGACTCTTGTCCCGCGGCGAGATGGCCATGGCGAGTTGTCATAGACCAGGGGTCTTCAAACCTGGCCCTTTTAGGACTTGTGGACTTCCAATGCCTGGCTGAGGAATTCTGGGAGTTGAAGTCCACAAGTCCTAAAAAGGGCCAGGTTTGAAGAGCCTTGTCGTAGACCCACAGAGGCAGGTGTCAAAAAGATTTGGCTGGGTCACATAAAAAGGTTAGTGAGCTCAGAGAAGAGAGAAAAGGGCAAAACGGCACCAGCCTCAGATTCATTTCAAAATAAAATCTAACGAAGAAGACACCCCCTCCCGCCCCTCGCTTCTCTGGTCTCCCCCGGATGTTTCTCCAGCCGACCATAAGAGTCAGATTTTGCGGGTGCGTCAGTTGTAAGGAAAACCTTCAGGAGCCCAGATCTCCCGGGCCAAGAGTTGTCTTTTATGGCGGAGGTTTCCTTTCCTTTCCCACCCGGACACCCCCAGCCCACCCATCTCCAAGACACGCATCTTCCGCCTTCTTCTCTCCTTCCGCCAACGTGGCACTTCTTAAGGCAAATTCCTCTGGGGAGCAGAGCAGCTTCAGTGTTGCAAAGGCGAAGCCAAGCGGACGTCCACGGTGGGTGGAAGAAAGGGGGGTGTCAGGGGTGGGGCCGGGAGAAGGAGAAGCGATTTCACATGCAGATGGGCAACGGACCCCCCGCTTAAACCTGGGAGGCAGGGAAGCTGCTGCTGTCCGGCAGCACGTCCTGGTGGGCCTCCAGGCGAGCCAGGCGGCTCTGTTCCAGGGCAATCGCTTCCGCCGAGTGTTTGCATTTCTCCGAGCCGCACTGGCAGGTGAAGTATTTGCTTTTGATGTCCCAGAAACGGTCCCCGTAGTCAAATCTGCAGCCCGGGTTACACGGGGGGGGGGGGGGAGAGAGAAACGACAACATAAAGATGACTTAGTTCAGCCTGAAAACTTGGAACGATCCAGCTTTTTTAAAACCCTGAAGTGTTCGGGGACAAAATATCTCATGGGTCGTGCCTCCTTCCTCTCTTTTTATGAATGGATGGATTCTCGTCAGCCTTCCCAGGCAGACCAGACAGGATACACAAACCGGATGAGCTAATTCTACTTTATTGCAACCCTTTCTCAACGGAATCTTGCAAGTCTGAAAATACAAATCTCCCACTGTCTGATAAGTTAGGGAGGATTTCCCCCCCCCCCCCAAGTTTCTTTCTCTGCCTCTTATGCGGCTCTGGGCTCCCTCTACCCCAAAGATAATAAGCCTTTTATCTGATCGTTCCATAGGCAGCATCTCCTCTCCTCTTCAAAGGTCATTCCCATATACATATACTATCTCTCCGGTCCACTTTTCCGAGCACCCTTCCCCAGGGAAAGAAGGCAGAAGTTGTAAAGGAAAGGAGTCTTTCAGTTGGGGGTCCCTACCTAGGGGAGGTTCTGAGCCCACGTTCAGGTTTGTTCAATTCCTGTAACGGTGTGAGAATGACCTGTGGAGACAGGAGGAAGAGCCGCAGACCGGGCAATAATCAGATAAGAGGCAGCAATAGCCTGCAGCAGGAACGTGGGCGTGGCAAACATTTCATAAGAGACTCTCCCTAGTTTCTCGGACTGTAAAGGCAATGGGGGGGGGGGAGGAACTGGATGATCAGACTTGCAAGATTCTGTTGATGATAACCTTAGAATAAAGTAGAATTAGTTCATACGGACACGGCTGACTATCTTGACTAGCTCACCATCTTGCAGGTCTGAAAATACAATTCTCCCTCTGTTGCCAAAGACCCGGGTTCTTTGATAAGACAGATTTACCAGTAGCACCTAAAAGTGCTAGATGTTGAGAGTCACCGTGACGATATTTGCAGAAGAGTGCACCTCCCCTCAGTGTTCTGAATCTGCAACCACTTCCTGGCCAATTCCACATAATGATGTCTCTTCATACATATACACACAACACACAATTCCACCCCTCCCTCCCCGAGACTGACCCAAGTTCTTCGCCAGTCTGAATGTCCCGGCTGCTGAAGAAAGCAATGCGGGGGAAGCGCAGGTCCTGGTGCAACATGAAGACTCGTACGGGGATGATATTAGGATCGCACAAGTGGTTGATGAAGCGGCTGACGTTGCCATAATAACGGGCATCAATGCAGTAAACCTCGCCATCCTGTAAGAGGAAAGACCCAAATTATGATCCAAACTCTTCTGAACAGTACTAGAATCCCAGGGTTGGAATGGAACTTAGAGGTCACCAATTAGATGGCCAGGGCAGGAATTTTTAGGCCATCCCTGGCAGATGGCTGAGGAATTCTGGGAGTGGAAGTCCAGCTATCTTAAAGCAGTCAAGGTTGAGAAACACTTGCAATCTGTATAGGATTCATGGGACGCAGGGTTTGCACATGCCATCCGTAGTTCTGGGCCACTCTAGGAGGAGTAGAGCTGGCAGGCTGCAAAAATACTAGAGATAACAGCTCCAGGCTGCAAAAATCTGTTATGATCTTCAGATAACAGCTAAAGGTATGCTTTAATGCAAGGCACCACAGCCCATTACCGGGCTGCGGCCTGTTTGGAACTGAGCCGCACAAGCGGCAGGTGAGCATGCATGTGTGCACAGCTCAACTTGTGCAATTGGCGAGCACTGGCGCACAAAGCTCAAGTGGTGGGCGGTCACGCTGGCACATGAAGCTCCACTTGTGCAAATGGAGTTGAGCGCTCACACGGAACCGTCCCCTCTCCCCCCACCAGTCCGCCAAGCTGGAAAGGTTGGGGACCACTGTTTTAATGCATCCCTTTGCTGCCCCCTAGCGGTCAATCTTAGATTTTATTTTCCTGGGCTCCAAGATCACCGCAGATGGGGACTGCAGCCAAGAAATTAAAAGACGCTTGCTCCTGGGGAGGAAAGCTATGGCAAATCCAGACAGCATACTAAAAAGCAGAGACATCACCCTGCCAACAAAAGTGCGTATAGTCAAGGCCATGGTTTTCCCAGTGGCAATGTAAGGCTGTGAAAGTTGGACCATAAGAAAGGTTGAGTGCCAAAAAATTCAGGCCTTTGAACTATGGTGCTGGAGAAGAATCCTGCGAGTCCCCTGGACTGCAAGATGATCAAACTGGTCAGTCCTAGAGGAGATCAACCCTGACTGCTCTTTAGAAGGCCAGATCCTGAAGTTGAAACTCAAGTACTTTGGCCACCTAATGAGTAGGAAGGACTCACTGGAGAAGAGCCTGATGCTGGGAAAGAGTGAGGGCAATAGAAGAACGGGACGACAGAGAATGAGGTGGCTGGATGGAATCACTGAAGCAGTAGGCGTGAGCTTAAATGGACTCCAGAAGATGGTAGAGGACAGGAAGGCCTGGAGGAACGTTGTCCATGGGGTCGCGATGGGTCGGACACGACTTCGCAACTAACAACAAAGTGGTCAATCTAATCACTCACAGTCAGCTCCCACCTGCTGCTCCAGCCCCTCCTACTGTGATTCTCTAAGCAAATTCCCTTACGAACTCCAGCCCTGCAGATCATAACCAGGTTGTTGCTTTTCTTTTCTTGAAAGATCAAAGATTTGTGCTCCTTCCATGTCTCACGGAAGCTGCTACTCCGGCCTTATCTGTATTTATGCCTCACTGCCTAACTCCTGCAGCCCTCCTTCTGAAATAAGGATCTGTGCTCCTCATTTTGTAAACAGGAGTTATGTCCTAAAACATGGGTCGGCCAGCCGAAACATCCAACGAGCCGCACGGACCCGTTTCCCTAAAAAAAAAAACCCCTGGGAGCCGCACCCGCCCGCATGCCCGTTCGCGCATGCGCATGCGCACCCGCCCGCGCACGTGCGCTCCCCAAAATGGCGGCGGAGGCTCCAGAGCCGCAGGTGATGCCTCAAAGAGCCGCATGCGGCTCCGGAGCCGCGGGTTGCCGACCCGTGTCCTAAAACCTCCCCAAGAATACAGGCAGTCCTCAAATTACAACCGTAATGGAGCCTACCTATCATGGTCATAACTTGTGACAGTTGTAAATCACGTCACCCACATGCCTGATTTTACAACTTTTTTCACGGCAGTCATTAAGCAAATATCATGGTTGTTAAGGGAACCCACGGTTCACACTATGGGACAGTTTTGCCAACAACCCAAAGCAAATGCTGGTTTGCCAGAAAACCATCATAAAACGTGGTCATGTGACTGCAGGATGCTGCAAATGGCTGTAAGTGGGACCTGACTGCTGGACACCCGAAGTGCAATCATGTAACCACGGGGACGAGGGCACGGGCGACGGTTGGAACTTCCAGTCCAGGTTTTAAGTTAGCCTCAGGGAGATCCATCATAACTTCAAACGGTTGCTAAGCAACCGGTTGTGCATCGAGGACCACCTGTATTCTGCACAAACTCGAGGGGAGAAAACAACAACAGAGTATGCTACTTGAACAAAACCGGCTATTTAACACAGAGGTCCCCAACATTTTGGGCACCAGGGACCGGTTCCGTGGAGAAAGGTTTGCTGGCATGCTGCAGCCCAGTACCGGTCCACGGACCGGGGGTTGGAGATCCCTGATTTAACAGAAGAGTTTTGTGACTCCCTAATGCAGGGGTCTCCAACCTTTCTGGGTTGGCAGCCCAGTGGGAAAGGGAGGGGCAGCGCTTTTATGCACGCATGTGCATACATGCAAATGTGGCTGCGAGCACGTGCGTGCAAATGGGAGCGTGAGTGTGCGTGCTCCGCAAATGGGGTTGCCAGCGCCAGCGCAAGGCTCGTGGCTCAGCTAGCAGTTCGGCTAGCGCCATGCAAGGGGGTGAGCACGCGCACACGCGTGCGTGCCCTGGCGAGCCACTCACCCAGCCCGGAGGCCAAGAAGTCACGGCCTGCTAGTGGGCCTCGGGCCATAGGTTGGGGACCTCTGCCTTAAAGATCAACGTTACATTCATGTTCTTCCTTAAGCAACCACAAGCCTTTTTGTTCTGTTAAAAACAGCCTTCTTCTTTCAAGCAGTATTCTCAGTTCTTTCCCTGTACAAACACCGATTTTTAATAGCAGCATAAAACTACAGGTGACAAGCAGCATTTAAAAAGTGGAGCGGCTTCTTCATGGGAAGGCGTTTCTCAGGGAAACAGGGCCAGCTGCAACATGGCTGTGTTGTTTAAAAGGAGAACCTACACACAAACTGGCCCGGGTGTGTTGGGACTTCATCTCCTGTGGTGCTGCTCAAAATACCTGCAGAGCCATCTGCTCCAGCCAGCAGTAAAGCTGTATTGAAGAGGAAACTACTACAAATCCCATACTTCTGGGTGGTTTGTGAGGGCTGAAGGAAGGAGAAGCAGGACCTTTGTGGAAGATTCGGTTGGCCCCTTTGCCGATCTTTTGAAAACTCTTGACAAAGAAGCTGTTCAGACAGCCTTTACCTGATTTGGTTCGACGTTGCCATCTTTGTTTCTATTTTTATGTTATGGGCAGTCCTCAACTTACAACCATTGGCTTAGCAACTGTTTGAAGTTGCAACAGCACTGAAAAAAAGTGACTTGCAAATGGTCCTCGCACTTAACAATCGCTGCAGCATCCCCCTGGTCGCATGATCAAAATTTGGGTGTTTGGCATCCTGGGGTCACATGATCGCCGTTTACGACCTTTCCCAGCTGGCTTCTGACAAGCAAAGCCAATGGGAGGAGCTAGAGTTGTTTAACGACTGCATGATTCATTTCATACTGCAGTGATTTGCTTAACAATCATAGCAAAAAAGGGTGTAAAATTGGCCGCGATTTGCTTAACATCCATCGTGCTTAGCAACTATTGTCCCTATTGTGGTTGTAAGTCAAGGATTGCCTGTTATGGAGGTTCCTGTTTTAGTGTTGTGCTATTATTCCTATTCAATAAGGTTTGTGCAGTGCCAACTGCTGGGTTTGTGCTGTGAATATTTTAATCGCCCTGTTTCTATTCTATGGAACTTGCTAAGAGTTTTTTGCACTGTGCCCGGCTAGAAATGTGTGTCATGAAAATACAGACTGAAGAAATACAGATAATCCTGGACTTATGACCACAAATGAGTCCCAAATTTATGTTGCTAAGTGAGACATTTCTTAGGTGAATTTTGCCCCATTTTACGACTTTTCTTGCCACAGATGTTGAGTAATTCACTGCAGTTGTTAAGTTAGTAACCCGGTTGCTAAATGAATCTGGCTTCCCCTTTAACTTTGCTCGTCAGAAGGTTGCAAAAGCGGATCACATGACCCCCCGGGACACTGCAGTCGTCATAAATACGTTGCCAAGTGTCTGAATTTTAATCGGGTAACGGTGGGGATGCTGCAACCGTCATAAGTGTGAAAAACGGTCATAAGACACTATTTTCAGTGCTGTTGTAATTTCGAACGGTCACTAAATGAACTGTTGTATGTCGAGGACTACCTGTACGAAGATAGGTGTAAGAAACAGTCTTTCTCTCATCCGATTCCCAATTTCTAACTTTTACCTTATTGTCTAGATCAAACAGGTACGAGTCATCTTCCCTTACGTCAGCTTCTGCATCAGAAATCAGTTCTCCTACATACCTTTTAAGAGAAGGAAGCATAATAAGGGGAGAGAGATTAGAGGATAATTGGTCTCCTTAAAGCCAGCCTGTTACTACAAGCCCCCAATCCTGGAGGCATATAGCAATTCTCCCTCCCCACCCCCGTATATAATGGGAAGCTCCAGATGAAAAACAGTTTCACTCACTCGCATATGAAGGTTCCCTGGGGGATGGTCTGAAGGGCGCGGACCCCCCAACCCATTTTTGCCGTTCGGTACAGCTGCAGGCGAACCCTTCAATCAAGAACATACCAAACAGAAAGATGCAGTTGTGAAAAGGTAAAGTTTGCTGGCTGGGGGATTCTGGAAGTTGAAGTCCATGCATCAGAAAGTTGCTAAGTTGCTACGGTTGAGAAACACTGCTATAGAGTACTAAAAATAAAGGGGGAACCCAATAAAAACATTAAAAAGAACAGGCTATGATATCCACTGGAAGAAGGTGGGACATAATATAACAAGTAATAATGAGACAATGACAATGACAATGACAGAGAGAGAGAGAGAGAGAGAGAGAGAGAGAGAGAGAGAGAGAGAGAGAGAGAGACAGAGAGAGACACAGAGAGAGAGAGAGAACAAAAGTGTGTGTGAGTGTGAGTGACAGAGAGACAGAGACAGAGACGGGGGGGGGGACTGGCTTTTGTGCCTAAGGCAGGACTAGAACTTGAGCCTTTATGCTCCTACTCCAGCTGTGAAAGTGCTGGACCAAATTGGTCCTCTCCTGGATATTTTAGTCTCTGTTCTTTTAACCCAGAAACAATTTCTGCATTTTTTTTTTCAGTTTGGGAGACAGTGAGAGCAATAAAGCAATCAAAGGTCTCACTTGATGCCGCCTTGCACCACCCGGTTTTTGCAGTTCCTCCAACAGGTGCAGGCCTGGTTACATTCAAAGATCAAAGGGGGCTCAATCTTGTTGAACTCTTGTAGCAAACGTCCGTCCTGCAGAGAGAGAGAGAGAAAGAAGGAGGTGATGCTGATGGTTCCGTTGCCATGGTAACAGCCTCTCTTTCATATGAGGTTGTGGAGATGCAGGCTGGCATCATTTCCCCCTCCACAACTGCTTTCCAAATGAGCAAGAGTTGGGGAGAGGCAGGGAGGGGTAAAGAGGAATTGTCAACTTCCTATTTTCCTAAATTAAAAATAAAGGTTCCTCTCACTGGGACGAGAATCATTTAGGCCTCACTTTCTCACATGGTAAGTCTATGTAGAGGTAGTCTTTACACTCATTCGCTTAGCAACCGTTTGAAGTTACAGTGGCACCATAAAAAAGTGACTTACAACCAATCCTCACACTTAACGATTGTTGCAGCGTCTCCACAGTCCTGTGTTCAAATTCAGATGCTTGGCAACTGACATGTACTTATGATGGCTGTAATGTCCTGGGGTTATGTAATTGCCATTTGTGAACCTCTCAGCCAGCTTCTGAGAAGCAAAATGAATGGGAGAAGATGGATCAGAGGGGACCTTGGTGCTCTCTGAGCTTGCTTGTTTTCTTGCAGACGTTTCATTACCCAACTAGGTAATGCCATCAGTGCTAGTGTGTGCTGTCTGAAGCGTTTGAGGCCCATATGTGGTACTAATAAAGGAGAATATTTGTAGCTCAGGTTGACAGGAGGGGTCCTTGGTGCCCTCTGAGCTTGCTTGTTTTCTTAGTTTGGGTAATGAAACATCTGCAAGAAAACAACCAAGCTCAGAGAAGACCCCTCAGATCCATCTTCCCCCAATTCATTTTGCTTGTCAGAAGCTGGCTGAGAAGCTCACAAAGGGCGATTACATAATCTCAGGACATTACAGCCCTCATAAATGCATGTCAGTTGCCAAGCGCCTAAATTTGAACACAGGACTGTGGAGATGCTGCAACAATCGTTAAGTGTGAGGACTGCTTGTAAGTTACTTTTTTATGGTGCCACTGTAACTTCAAATGGTCGCTAAACAAATGAGTGTTAGGTTGGGGACTACTGTATTGGTGGCTACAACTTCCAGAAATGCAGACTGACCTGGAAGTTTGGAAATGATAACCACAGTGCCCGTTGGAAGGCACCAGATGTCAGGAAAGCCAATGATATTATATATTTTCTCCTTTTCAAGAACTGGGGTTTACTGCTAAATCCACTGAGAAGATGTAGAGTTCACATTTCAATGAACAAGAGAATTGCAAAGAGGTCTGGGTTACCAGGGGATAAGTATCAGGATCTAGTCATGGAATGGCCAGGATTAAAAAGAGACTGGACAGTCGCTTGTCTGAAATGGGATAGGCTCTCCTGCTTGAGCAGGGAGTTGGGCTAGGACCTCCAAGGTCCCTTCCAACTCTGTTATTCTGGATCTTAATGTCACGTTGGCATTGAAATCTGCACATCTTAAAATTGCTGAGGTTGAGAAACACTAGTCTAGATCAGAGGTCCCCAACATTTTGGGCACCAGGGACCGGTTCCATGGAGAGAGGTTTTTTCGCGGACCGGAGGGTGCGTGGTTTTGTGTGCTGCCTGCATCCCACGGATGGGGCTTTGCTTCTTTGTGTGGACCGGTTGCTGGCGTGCCGCGGCCCGGTACCGGTCCATAGACCGGGGGTTGGGGACCCCTGGTCTAGACCCATAAACTATGGCAATGCCAAGGGAGATAAGTCTGATGTTGCTATCTCCTAAGTTCTCATTCAGTGTCTCTCAACCTGGGCCAACTTTCAGATGTGTGGACTTCAACTCCCAGAATTCTCCAGCCAGCATGGGGTTGGCTGGGAATTCTGGGAGTTGAAGTCCACACACCTGAAAGTTGGCCCAAGTTGACAAAAGCCTTCTAGTGAATCAGTTGTTGACTCAGTGGGTAAAAGAGATATAGGTAGTCTTTGACCTACGACCACAATGGAGCCCAACATTTCTGTTGCTAAGTGAGACATCTGTTAAGTGAGTTTTTCCCCATTTTACGACCTTACTTGCCACAGTTGCTAAGCGAATCACTGCAGTTGTTAAATTAGTAACACGGTTGTTAAGTGAATCTGGCTTCCCCATTGACTTTGCTTATCAGGAAGTCCCAAAAGGTGATCACATGACCCTGGGACACTGCAACCGTCAAAAATATGAGACAGTTGCGAAGCATTTGAATTTGGATCATGTGACCATGGGGATGCTGCAACGGTCTTAAGTGTGAAAAATGGTCATAAGTCACTTTTTCAGTGCCGTTGTAACTGGGTGGTCACTAAATGAATTCTCGTAAATTGAGGACTTCTTGTACTGCTGTTGTTCTCTCTGAAGAGGGAGGGAACGAAGCAAAGTCCCCTGTCCAGCATATCAGGAAGCATCTCCATAAGAATAAGGAAAAGCAAGGAGAAGACAAAGAAACCTCTTCTAGAAAGGGCAGTCATGGAATAACAGAGTTGAAAGGGACCTTGGAGGTCTTCTAGTCCAACCCCCTACTCAAGCAGGAGACCTATCCCATTTCAGATAAACGGTTGTCCAGTCTCTTCTTAAAAGAGTTCAACAGCTTTCCCTTCTGAAAAAGGAGGAGTTTTTAATGGTTCGTACTGGATTAGAAATGGGGAAGGGAGGACCTGGGTTCAAGTCCTATTTGAACATGGAAGCTCAGGATGATTTGGGGCCAGTACTTCTCTCTTAGCTCACACTGCCTTAAAGGATGGGGTAGGTGTCTGCTGCTTTAGGTGCCTGATAAGAAATTATTATTAAGTATTAAAAACCCAGGGAAACGGGTTAGCAAAGGCAGATTGTAGCTGAGTAACATTTCTCACATGCATCCAAGTAGATTTTTCCGCACATCCTCAGTCTGAGGGTTTCCAGTTTGCTAAGCAGCTCTTCTGCCCCACTCAAAGGCACCACCTCACCTTGTCATACCAGCAGCGGATGCTAAGCTGTCCACAGAGACAATTGCTGGAGGAACAGTCGTCCTGGCACGTGCAATGCTGCCAACGTAAGAAGAGAGGTGAAAACGGTGGTGACATGGCAGGTGATGGTGCCAAACATCATCCAGTCTCTATGCCGGAGTTTTTCAACTACAGCAACCTGAAGAAAGGAGGACTTCAACTCCCAGAATTACGTTGGCTGGAAAATTCTGGGAGTTGAAGTATCACCCAACTTAAAATTGACAAGGTTGAACAAACACTACTCTAGGCTAAGGCAGCTATGTAGCCTCTCCAGATGGAGGAAATACATAAACCATAGTTCTGTGCCACAGGCAAAGCCAGCCACTGAGAAAGCTAGAGGTAGCAGAAATGGGAGGCCAGAAGCCGTATCTAACAGATAGCCTCGTTACTACTATGAGAGCTTGTCTGTGAAGGAGATGGGCAGTTAAGAAGTTTGATATCTAAATAAATGTATCTTCAATTTCGCTCTTTTTCTTACACTTTTTAATTGTTAAGCCAATAGCCAGGAAGCTAACGGAATATTTCTGAAAGTCCAAATTTCACAAGAGCTCAACTCGGTCCTCCGGTAAGGTTTGGGCTATCCTATATAAGCCATTGTTATTATGCTTACCTCTTAAGAATCTTAATCAAAACTAAAATCGATACTTAAATCAAATGATTTGATTGGGAATGTTGGCAATGCTAGGTAAAGACATCACAGATGTGGAGTCCTTGGTGTTGTCTGGTTGTTCGCTTGCAGGCATTACCTGACTCGATAACATCATCAGTGCTACTGTGGGTGAGGTTTGCTCTCTGTTTATACACAGTAGCTTGCTCTGGCCAGTGTTAATGGAGGTGTGGTTTTCTCCTTAGTAATTCCTTAATTAAAGTACTGTTTTCTTCTTGATTATTTGTCCGGTGTTAATCCCTGCTTATCTGGTGGTGATTGCTGGAGAGGATGCCTTCTGGTCTCCCCCCCCCCCCCTTCTTAGCTTTTTTATTATCTCTTTTGATGATGTTAGGGCAGCGCAGTGGCTCAGCGGTTAAGATGCTGGGCTTGTTGGCTGGAAAGCCGGCAGCCCAGGTTCAAGACCAGAGTGCCACATGACGGGGCGAGCTCCTGTCCTCGCCCCAGCTCCTGCCAACCTAGCAGTCCGAAAGCATGCAAATGCGAGTAGATAAATAGGTACCACTTCAATGGGAAGTTAACAGCATTCCATTCCCCCCCCCCCCAGCTAAAATAACTGTCCAGAGCCAGGCTGCATTTCTTGCCTTTGACTTCTCTGCTTTCCCCTCTGCTGGTCATGCCCAGGAGCCCTGTTGCTTTGGGTTGGATCAAAAGGATACCTGTAAGTGGGTGATATTGCGATCGATGTTCATGGTAGAGGTCTCGCAGTTTTCGGAGATGTACTTGTAGTCATCTGGGCAGGGTTCTTCATCCACAGAGTTGACACAGGGGATGGGCACGTTTTCGTAGCCCCGAGCCACATCCCTGGTTAAAGAAAGAGGGCAGAACCTAAGATGGATGCTACCTTTAAGTGGCAGTTTTTAAGCACACCGCCCTGTTTTAACAGCTTTTGCTTCCACTTCTATCTTGCTAAATGATATTCCATCCTGCTTAAAAGAGGATGATTGCTGGATTCTCTAAGCCTCAGTCATTTTATTTTTTTATTTCTCACGGATTATTCTCTTTACTGTGCTGTATTTTCTTTATCCGTTGCGTACCACAGGAAAAACAAATCATAGAATCATGGCGTTGGAAGATACCTGGGATCATCTGGTTCAAACCCCCCCCCCCGCCCTGTGTAGGAATTGTCATACCCTCCAGACAAAATGGCTGCCCAACCTTTTCTTGAACATCTACAGTGATGGCGCCCCCAGAGCTTCAAGAGACGGGTTTAAGCTTCCATTGCTTAACAGGTCTTACTCTCAGGACATTCCTCCTTAGTTCACATTTCACTCTGTCTACACTAGTAGTCCCTGTTTAACAACTGCCTCGTTTAGTGACCGTTTGCAGTTACCACAGTAATGAAACAGTAATTTTGCAACCAATCCTCACACGTATGACTTTCACAGGTGTGTAGAGGAAAGCTGGAGTAAAATTATAAGTACTGCTTCGCTTAACAACGGATCTGCTGATCCAAATTGTGCTTGCTAAATGAAGACTACCTCCATTAAGCTTCCACCCAGTTTTTTTTTTTTTTTTTTGGCTTACTCTCAGGTGCTATACAGAATAAATCCAAAGCCTCATCTCTTGTTAAATGTCAGGTATCCAGTTTATCTCCCCCTCCTGATAAACTGCATCTGTTTGCTTAAGTGCTTCCACTGCTGCTAAGTGCCACTTGATAGATTTCCCACTTTTTTTGTTAAACTGATTGTCTTAAAATACAGGTAGTCCTTGACTTATGACAATTGAGCCCCAAATTTCTGTTGCTAAGTGAGACAGTCATTAAGTCAGTTTTGCCCCATTTTATGACTTTTCTTATTAAGTGAATCACGGCAGTTGTTCAATTAGTAACACCGTTGTTAAGTGAATTTGGCTTCCAAAATTGACTTTGTCTGTCAGAAGATCTCAAAAGGTGATGACAGGACTCTGGGACACTGCAACCGTCATAAATATGAGTCAGTTGCCAAGCATGCAAATTTTGATCCCATCAACCACGGGGACAGTGCAACGGTAATAAGTGTAAAAAACGGTCACAAATCACTTTTTTTCAGTGCTGTTGTAACTTTGAACGGTCACTAAAGGGGCGGTTGCAAATCAAGGACCACCTGCACCTGCTCTATTTCCTAACTTTTGAAAACTCCATCTGAGCCTCCTCTTCACTTGTTCCAAATTATAATCTCCTTATTGAAGCTCCATGTACAGATTTATGCAGCTCTTGGCCCCGCCCTAAAGCAGAAGCCCCTCCTACCGGAATCACGTGCCCGAACACATGACAAGCACTAGAAAAATGAAACTGAAACCCAGCCAGACGTGCATTGCACGCATCGGGTTCCTCCCGACCACCTTACCTGCTGATGATGCGCTCCGTGCGCATCGAACGGTTAAGGATGCCTTGGCGGATCTTGCGATTGAGTTGAAGGGCAAACCAAACATCCGAGTTCTCCAAGGTCAGGTCCACCGGCAAATCCCCCTCCTTGTTCCGTATTTCAGTGTCGGCTCCCCTTGACAGGAACAAGCTGTGCCAGGAAGAAGAAGACGTAGTCGATTAGAGCAAAGGCCTCCCACCAGCTCGCAATGTAGGATCCCAAACAGAAACTTCTCAACTGCCTATTGCTTACAGGACACAATCGTGGTAGCTCTCCCGGGCAGCTATATGCAGAGGCGTGTCTCCGTGGAAATTGACCGCATGGAGATCACACTGGGCATTTAGTAAGACTTCAGCAATCTCCGCACTTCCGGTGAAGGAGGCCCAGTGCAAACAGATGTTCTCTTCCTGGACGGAAGAAGAGGAAGGGGTTAAAGAAAAGTGACAGGCAACAGGCCGGGAGTCCAAACTTCCGCATGTTCCCTTGTATGAGGACTGTAAAGATCTGCAGATCTGCTCTCTTCTGTCGCTCTCAGCAGTAGCCATAGGAGGGATCCAAAAAGTCAAGATGGCCATCCTGACTAGCAGGCCCAAAGCCTGAATGTCCATCCATGTTGCATGCGTGTACAAAGAAATGAGACTTCAAATGGCACTGCCATGTCTACCATGTGACCCCTTTAACTCACCTTCCCCCTTAGCAGTGTTAAAACTTTCCTAACTGCAAGGATTTCCTTTTAAAGCAAGGGCCCACCCCAGCAATGGGGTGGCCTAACCCAGGGATCCCCCATCTTGGCAACTTTAAGACTTGGCTGGCTGGGGAATTCTGGGAATTGAAGTCCACAAGTCTTAAAGTTGCCAAGGTGGGAGACCCCTGGACTAACCAACCTTGTCCATTCTGTTATGCAGATAAATCCAACCAGAGATATTCCCCCCCCCCCCTCAGGCTACAGTTCTGGCTCCCGGGAACAAATCTCACTCATTTCTGTTTTATATCAATTTCACAAGCCTGGTGCTTCCCCAGGAAACCCAAACTCACGTACATTGTCAGTCAAGGTGACGTCAGCTCCTCGGGTGAGCAACATACGGATCACCTCAATGTGCTTATGCTCGGCAGCCCAGATAATGGGGGTCCAACCTCCATTATCCTAAACAAGGAACAGGAAGAACAAGCACTGTGTGAAGGGCCAGGGAGAGCTGGGTGAAGCTGGTAGCCACGATCAGCAACCGAGGGGAACCAGCCTCCCCACTTACCTGGGCATTGACATCCACCTGTCCCGTGGAAAGGAGCAAGCTGACCATCTCCACATTTCCATTCTTGGCAGCGTGATGAAGACAGGTAGATCCATCATCCTCCTTTTGGCAGTAACATCGGGAAGAATGAAATAGCATTAATTTAAGTTGCATGTAAGCACTTCCTCTCCCCGTAGTGATTCCCTCCCTACTTTTACCATTCTCACAAAACAGTGATGGAATCCTGAACTTTAGTCCCATAAGAAGAGACCTCAAACTCTGGATTCATGCATTACACTAAGCTCTGTGTGATTTTTTTTTTTGGCTTTAGCTCAGGGTCTTTTATAAACCCAGTCAATATGGTTTGTACACAACGGCTTAGTATTATGTGTAGCCCAGGCCACTCTGACAGGCTCAACAAACCATGGTTAAAACAAACCATGCTTAATATAAAGGTTTAACCCCGTCACTGAGTTATTCTATTAAACCAGCTGGAACTAGCATTGTTAATTAAGGTTGTTGGAAATGTGTGATCTGTTTCGAAAAAGGCAGTATTTTCTACCAAAGGATGTAGCAATATGTATGTTACTATGGCAGAAATCCTGTGATATCTTACAATAATATACTGAGTTGTTTATTTCAGTATTTCTCAATCTTGGCAACTTTTAAGAGGTGTGGACTCCAACTCCCATGCTGGCTGGGGAATTCTGCAAGTTGCAGTCCACATGTCTTAAAACAGGGCTTTTCAACCTTTTTACTGATTGTACCACTTTTAGGATATGGCAATATTCGAGTACCACCTAGCAAGGTGTTAAAAACTTGGTGACAAAAAAAAAACCTGTTCAAAGTTGCAATTGCACTGAAATGACTTATGACCATTTTTCACACTTATGACCATTGCAGCAACAGGGTCATGTGATTTATATTTGGATGCTTGGCAACTGATTCATATTTATGATGGTCACAGTGTCCCAGGGTCATGTGATCCCCTTCTGCAACCTTTTGACAAGCAAAGTCAATGGCAGAGCTGCTGGTGGCCAAGTGCTAGGCGGGACTTCCTTCCCTCCCTCCCTTTTTCTCATTCCCATCTCCTTCTGAAGGAAGAATTTGAACCCCTCCCCCCCCCATATTTTCCCTCTTCCATATATTGATCAAACAAGGAAAGGCCTCCAGAGACAGAAAAGACAAGCTGCTGAGTGAACTAGCTTAAAAAGGCACTTCCCCTTTAAGAATTAGCTACTGGCTAGAAAGGAAAGGAGCGTAGCCGGCACTTAAGGAAGAAAAAAACATGTAGTAAATATTGGCTGCCGGCTAAGGCAGCCTCCCCAAATGGCTCCATTCATAACTAAAATCTGCAGCTCCAGAGGACTCTCTCTGTAAGTCTTTACCTGTGCTGGTTCTTTCCCTTCCCCACTACACTTGGCTAGGCAGGGCTGCGTACCACCTGCCACTCATTAATGTACCACAAGTGGTACGCGTACCACAGGTTGAAAAGCCGTCTTAAAAGATTGAGAAACACCGATTTAAATTATCGAAGTTTCAATGGTGAACTAGTGATTATTGATAAATATAAAATATCAGATAGTTTTTTCTTTTTCTTTCTTAGTTTCTATGTTTAAGTTTCTTAAGATTAAATACTATTTTGTCATTAAAAAAAAGATTTTTTTAAAAAAAGCATTGTTGATGTTGAAAATGTCAAGTTTCTGAGGAGAAATTGCTTCAACAGAGAGTTGAGCCGATTAAACACACATATTTGTTTCTCCACTGAACGATGATTGTTCTCAAAGACAGCATGCGTTGCGAAGAAATGCTACAATTAGGCCCTTGGTACATATTATTTTGAAGAGCTTCACCCTTTTAAAAGCAGCAAGGCACATAGAAATGAAACCGTTGTGTACCAAAATAACTGAACATTTGTCATATATATCTATTAAAGGCACAGGACTGTTGCAAAAAAAAAAAAAAAAAGCCACACCGACTCCCTTTAAGAAATAAAATATCTCTACCCCACTCCCTTCCACACAGCAATCCTGCCACCAAAAGGTCATTTCTTTTATCTCCTGACCTTTGTGTACACACAACCACCCTTCTTGACCAAGTAATGTGCTAATTCCACGTGGTTGTTTGCAACCGCTTCCATTAAAGGGGTTCGACGCAACTTGTCCACCGTATTTATGTTGGCTCCAGCCTGCCAGAGAAAATATTTATGATTTATTACTAATTGACTTGTTTACATGTTAACTGATATACATTGTAGGTACTACCGGTTTAGTGACTGTCTCGGATAGCCGCAGTTTGCAATTACCAGGTTAAGAAAAAATAGTTTTGCCACCAGTATTTAGGGACAGGGGTCTTCAAACTCGGCCCTTTTATGACTCGTGGACTTCAACTCCCAGAATTCCTCAGCCAGGCACGCTGGCCGAGGAATTCTGGGAGTTGAAGTCCACGAGTCATAAAAGGGCCGAGTTTGAAGACCTCCTGATTTAGGACAACAAAAACCTTCAATGTGGAACTGATTAATGTGTGGTCAGTTTCAGCAGCAGCTGGGAAACTGCCAGGAGGCTTCTAATCAACTAATTAAGGTTTCAGAGCTGAGTTTGTTAATTAGCCCTTTTTAGGAAAGGGCTGGGCTGCATACAAAAGCAACTCAGGAAGAGAAGACTTGTTTAAGGGGCAAAAAAAAAACAAAAAAACCCCAAACAAAACAGAACAGGGCACCAAACGAGAACTTTTATCTGAACAAGACTGTAGGACTACTAGCAACCTTTGCAGCATCTTTGTCACCCTGTCACTAGTTTGCTTAGTGACTGTGTCAGCCACTGGAACAATTGCAGTCGCTCAGCAAGGACTACTCTATGCCAATTTCAACAAATTGACTTAAGAGCAGCTTAATACAGCCATATTTTGAGATATTGACTAGTCAACAGCTCTTCTCTCTCTCTCTCAGCAAACCCAGAACTGTGTATTTTCCTCTTTAACCTTTTCATCCCTCCCTCTTTCAGAAGCCTCCTTCAAGTGTAAAATTGTGCCTGTCGGGCACAGCTGTAGCCACTGGGCAAAGATACGTATATTCAAATCTACATGTGGGTTACTGAGGATCTGAGCCGCCCTTACTCAAAATGGGCTGCAGAATTTCCAAAAAAGCAGCGAATCCATGCTGCGTATTTTATAGATTAGAATACTATAACTGGAAAAAGAGTGTGATGACCTAAGGCAGGGATGTCAAGCTGGCGGCCCGTGGGCCGGATGCGTCATGCGCAGGCCAAACCCACCCCGGCTCTGCAAAGGCAAAAAACGTCACAATATGTCCCGTGACGCAATCGGATTTGACACCCGTGATCCAAGGAGATACTATCTATTTCTTTTTTACTCTCAATTTTGCCTGCAATCTTTAAACTACTGAATGGGAGGTTACCTACTTCAACTCAAAAAGGTGGTGAAGGATGCTTATTTACTCCTTGCTCAAACCCAGGACATACGAAAGAAAGAGGAAACCCAGTGGAGCCCAGAGGCCCAGGTTTATTCATACACACACACACACACACAAACCTGCAGCAAAACATGGCAGATTTCCATGTAGCCCTTCTGTGCCGCAGCATGCAGTGGGAAACGCTTGCTTTGTTGTTCGGTCTGGAAATTGGGGTCTAAGCTGTCTACTGGGGAAAAAAAGAGAGAGGAGTGGCAATGAAAAAGAAAAGAGAATAAACGATTGCCCCCAATTGGCTAGATTGATGAACATAAAATGGTAAATTTTAACCCCATAAGGAAGCACTGAAAGAAATCAGTCTTTCACAAACTCTTGACGGCTGGCTCGGGAATTCTGGGAGTTGAAGTCTAGACATCTTAAAGTTACTAAGGTTGAAAAACACTGCTATAGAGGTACCCAACAGGGTGCCCTTTTCCTATCACTGGCCTCCTCACTCCACATTTCCAGCAGGGAAGTGGGTGCAAGTAGACCACGGATAACTTACACAACATCAGGACCACTTTCTGGAGTTCCCCTTGCTTAACGGAGAGGTAGAGCTGACGCGGATGGAATCGCAGCTTCTTGCGCCTGGGAGCGATAGAGGAGAGAAATCAAAGAGTGTCAGGCAAATGAAACTGTGGAAGGCAAGAGACAGGGCAGAAGGGGAAAATTATGGCAACTCAGCCCCCCTTAAGAGCTCTCGCACCCTGCTTCGTTGCCAAGGCCTGACCTCTGCTATCAAACAACAAATGTTTGCTGGAAGAATGCTAATGATTATATCAAGGCAGAGAGGGCAAGAATAGCGGTTTGCTTACCTTTCGGATTCCTGTACCACCAGGGCTCGCTCTAGCTGCTCCCGTCCAGCCCCTGATGGCAATCCTTGTGCTGAAAGCACAGCCCCGTTAGGAAGAGTCAGCCGCGGTCCTGCGCTATCAATACCTGGGCCGCCAAAGCCCACCGTATCATCTGGCGGGTGTTCAACACCTGAGCCCCCACGCATCCGAGCACTGAGGGAAGGCCAAACAGATCGGCAAGATACCACGTTAAGAAATCACAATGTTGTAATACAGGTAGCCCATGACTTACAAACACAACCGAGCCCAAAATTTCTGTTAAGCGAGACAGTTAAAAGTGAGTTTTGCCTCATTTTACGACTTTCCTCGCCACCGTTGTTAAGTGAATCGCCGCAGTTGTTAAGTTGGGAACGTAGTTGTTAAGTGAATCTGGTTTTCCCCATTGACTTTGCTTGTCAGAAAGGGGATCACGTGACCTCAGGACACTGCAACCGTCATAAACATGAGCCAATTGCCAAGAGTCCGGATTCTGATCATGGGACCATGGGGATGGTGCAACAGTCCCAAGTATGGAAAAACGGCCATAAGTCACTTCTTTCAGTTGTACTTTGAACGGTCACTAAATGTATGGTTGTAAGTCGAGGACCACCTGTAGGTGGTGGACTCTTCAGCTAGAGCGTGAAGAGTGAGGAGACTGCGGGTGAGCTTGGAATCCCTGCAGCCGTGGAAGTGACAGATATCTGTCTCCCCCTAAAATCCCTGAAGCCTGTGTCTAGCTGTTCCCAAGAGAATGCAGTCAGTCTGGCAAAATTCTTGTAAATAGGCCAGCAACAATAAAAGAGAGGCAACTCTGATCAGGTCACAGTGTCGTTCTGTTTCCTTGTGCCTGATATTAACCTTTGTGTTCTCCGTTGTGTCGTGACAATACACAGTTCATCTTTTTTGTGTCATCACGTTGTACCAGCTGCCTATGCAAATAACACAATGATGTACAGAAGAATACAGAAATGGCCTTGTGGCAACCATTAGAAAAAAACATGAACTTAAGTCTAGAAAATCAGGAAAATGTGAGAGAGAAAAAAACTCCAAGATGGTCTTGCCTTGACTTTCTTTGGGAAAGAAAGGAGAAACACTGGCAGGTTTCAAGATTCTGTGATGATAGCCTAGATCGTGTGTTTCTCAACCTCAACAGGTTTAAGAGGTGTAGACTCCAGCATGCTGGCTGGAGAATTCTGGGAATTGAAGTTCACACCTATTAAGCCTGCTAGGCTGAGAAACACTGTGCCTAGAAAATTGTAGTATGTCCTGGGGATCTTTTTTCCTGACCTGGCCTACTTCAGAGGGCTGACATGATGTCACTGGGAAGAGTGAGGCTGAAAACCTTTGGAAGCATTTGTGTGCCTCAATGTGGGGAACGGCGGAATGGAGGATCAAATTTATGCTAACCCTCCTAAGCCCTGCTCAAATGTGGCTCTTTTGCTGCCTGTGAGTTCTAGAAGTGCAACTTTTCTTTTATTGGGATTTAGAGATAGAAAAGGAGAAACTGCTTTCTCCACAGGCAGTGCCAAAGTTGGAAGATTTCAAAGATTTGGTCAATTCTGTGTCCTTTGGAGGAGGAGGAGGAGGTATGCACAGAGCCTGTAGATTGTCTACTTCAGTGGTGGCGAACCTATGGCACACGTGCCAGAGGCGACACTCAGAGTTCTCTCTGTGGGCACGTGTGCCATCACCCCAGCCCCACCTCCCCTTGTGGCCCCCTCTCACCAGCAGCCCCCCTGGAGGAGAGTCACCCCCAGGCGTGGCCCGCATGGAACAGTGCAGCCAAGGACATGGCTGCCGGGCAGCAGGGACAAGACTCCACCCTCGCGCCCCGTCACGCGCAGTTGATGCTGCGGTGCGCGGGTGGAGGGCGTAGCCGCCATGGCGCTGCTGGGCCGCCTGGGCGATCTGCAGTGGGCCGTGGAGGCAGTGAGTGGCCCTGCAGGTGGGGGGGGGAGGTGGGGGGGGAGGGCAGAGCAGGCGGGGAGGGGCTGGTTTTTGGGCACGCGGTCTCTAAAAGGTTCGCCATCACTGGTCTACTTGTTTTACAGCAGAGGTGGGGAACTATGGCCCCTTTATGAGTTGTGGACCAACTCGCAGAATTCCTGAGGTAGCATGACTCAGCATGAGTCAACATGGTTGGCTCAGGAATTCTGGGAGTTGAAGGCCACAAGTCATAAAAGGGCGATAGTTCCCCACCCCATTTTACAGCTTGAGAGTGATACTGAAGAAGACCTTTGGCGTTAACTAAAAAGATTCCATTTATAAAGAAAAAAATGCATATCCTTTTATTTTCTGAAAACCCAGGAATTGGGATCCCTGCCAGATGCAGCCTACTCACCTGGGTTGGGTGGTGTCAGCACGGCCGGTGGACTCGGAAGCGCCTTGGCCATGTGACAGCGGGATGGGGACAGGCGTGGAGGTGTCCGCCTTGGCTATGGTGATCTCCTGGGCCTCTGAAGCATCTTCTCCACAATGTGGACAGAAGATCATACCATTAAGTTGGGAAACGCAGGCCTTGTGGAAGCGGTGAGCAACACGGAAGTCCGGGTGGCACTCCAGAAAGGTGCCCTGAGAAAAAGGAAAAAAACTGTCAGGGATGGTGACTGACTGGATGGTGGGAGTGGAAGGATTTATATATTTTAAATGCAGTGAAGATTTCTACAGGAAAAAACATGGCTGCGCCATGGGCTCACCTGTGTCCCCCATTGTGGCCAATCTCTACATGGAAGAGACAGAAACCAAAGCCCTAAATTCCTTCACAGGAATTCAACCCACTCACTGGTATAAGTATGTGGACGATATTTGGGTCAAGCACAAAACACAGGAATTGGAAGCATTGACCAAACATATCAACTCGGTGGACAGATGATACATCAAATTCACACGTGAAGATGTTAAGGAAAATAGTCTAACCTTCCGGGACTGTGCAGCATATACATTAAGGAAGACAGAAGCCTTAACATTGAAATTGACAGAAAACCCACACAGAGATCAATATTTACATTTTGATTCTCACCACCCACTGAAGCACAAAAGCTGAAGCCCCGCCTACCAGCAAAGATGGCAAAGAAAAAGGAAACACATCAAGGAAGCCCTCAGAGCTTGTGGCTCTCCGGGCCTTCATCAAATCTCAAAAAAGCCCCAGCAGGAGCTTCCCCGTTACAGACAAAGAAGAAAACAATAAACGAAGCAACCTAGTCATTCCGTACGTTGCAGGAATATCGGAAAAGCTCAGGAGGATCTTCAGCCAACACAACATACGTGCACACTTCAAACCCAAGAATACACTAAGGCAGAAGCTTGTCCACCCCAAGGATACCCCGACACAAACTGAGCAAAGTGGTATATGCAGTACAATGCAGTGAGCCATGTGCAGATCTGTACATTGGGGAAACAAAACAACCACTTCATAAAGGCATGGCACGACGTAGGAGAACAAACCCATCAGGACAAGATTCAGCAGTCCATCTGCATTTAAAAGACAAAGGCCGCTCTTTCGAAGATAGCAAAGTCCACATTTTGGACAGAGAGGACCGCTGGCTTGAAAGAGGAGGTCAAAGAGGCCATCTATGTCAAAATTGAATAGCCCTCTCTTAACAGAGGGGGAGGGATACGACATCATCTATCTCCAGTCTACAGTTCCAAGAAGGCTCCATACACATTTGCACTACTCAGGTGACCCTGAGGACACAGGTAAACCTCCAAATGGCCTCAATGACTCTCTAAAAGAATGCAAATGACCAGCTGTCTGCAAGGAATATAAATCCTTCCATCCCCCACCATCCAGTCAGAGCTGAAGAAGCTTCTTGGATGAGAAGCGAAACATCTTCAAAGAAAAACAAGGAAGTCCAGTTGCCTCCTGAAAAAAGCACCTTTGGGACAACTATGACCTGGATGACTGAGAATCTCCATAGACGTGATGAGGATTGTAGTTTCCCAACATTGGAAAGGTTACTGGGTAAGCCAACATTGGAGTTGACAACCAGGCTTGCTAGAAATAGTAGAACTGAAAATTCAGGAAGAACAAGATATAAAAACCCAACCTTTGCCACTAGCAAGCAGCCAAATTCCCCAGGATGAGCAGGCCTAGGAGACGTAACTGAAGCCTGGTCCTCTCTACTTTCCTGACCAACCTGGCCAGGCTTTCTTCTAATTGACCTTGAGGTCTTAGCTCAAAATGGCCACCCATGGATTCATTCAGGTAGTCTCAGGACTGCGCTCTGCCCCTCAAATACCCCCCAGAGGGTGGATGGTGACCCTCTCACCCCATTTTCAGGTCCCCACACGCCTGCCGATTTTCATTCCTCACCGCCGTGCAGAAGTAGCCACATCCAGGGCAGCAGTGATGCTTCACCATCCGGGCACGATGGGTTTCGCACAGGACCATGAGGGGAACCCGGCTGGAGGGACGCATCGTTTCTTGCTTCAAAATGCTGCTGCTGCAGCCATTTAGCTGTAAAGGCAGAAAGGAGAAGCTGTCTCCACTTTTTTGTGGGCCAGGTCCCACTGAGGTAATTTATTAGGGTAATGTTTCAGTCTTGGTGACTTTAAGATGTGTGGGACTTCAACTCCCAGAATTCCTCAGCCAGCCATGCTGGCTAAGGAATTCTGGGAGTTGAAGTCCACACCTCTTAAAGCCTCTTAAGATTGAGAAACCCTGCCTTTGGGGCTAAACTGTCTTTGTTTCAGACGGCAGAAAAGACCCATTTCATTCAGATGTCAAGTTTGCCATCTTCAGCTAAAACTTAATATCAAAGATCAGCTTAAAATTGAGTTGAGGACTACACAGAACCCTTGTTGTCATTATTTAGAAGCAACAGAGAGGCTGCAATGAATGTTTTGACTTAAAAATCAATAGAGCAAAATGGAAAGTACTTAAATAAAACCATCTGGAGCTTCTTCCTTCCAGACTCTCCATCCTTGCTTACCTCCCCATCAGCACTCTCGGTTGCCATGCATTGATTTCCAGCCTGCTGGCTAAGCCGCTCAATGGTTGGGGCTTCCATGCGGCAGGAACATAACGGAAGTTCCTCAAAGCGTTCGGTTTCCAGCGAACTTGTCTCATTAGACACTCCTGGGAAGGGGGAGAAGGAGATGATGTGTCTCCTGGAAAGCCTACTTGTCAGCCATGCGGGTCCCTGTTCTTTGCCCATCTAGGTCAAGCTCTATCAATTGGGCATCCCAAAGTTTATTAGATGCTCTAAATCAGGGTCTCCAACCTTGGCAGCTTGACGACTTGTGGACTTCAACTCCCAGAATTCCTCAAGACAGCCATGATCCGAGGACCATGATCCCAGCTGGCTGAGGAATTCTGGGAGTTGAAGTCCACAAGTCGTAAAGCTGCCAAGGCTGGAGACCCCTGGTCTAAATCTTTAGACACCTGTGCCTTGAATTTGAAGAGAAGATGGCAGCCTCTCCATGTACAAACACTAATGCAACTGTTCTTCAACACTGGCAATTGGAGAGCAACTTCTACAACAGACCTGAGCATTTTATGCCCCCAGGGCTACATTTGACCCTTTGCTGTCCCTGTCTGACCCACATGGATTGGTTTTGAAGGTGACTATTTTTTTTCCAATTTACATATACACCTGCATGCATGCCTACACATTTTCACACCTTATTGGTTCAGCCTTCCACAACTGTCCTGGTTTTTCATGTGGCCTCTCGGGAAAATTAATTGTTCTATAGCACATGAAGGCACTACATGAGCAATAGCATTTAGGCTTATATATTGCTCGGTAATGTTTTACAGCACTTTCTGGGCAGTTTACAATGTAAGCATTATTTGCATATTGCCCCCAACAATCTGGGTCCTCATTTTACCAACCTTGGAAGGATGAGTCAATAGCACTAGCACTTAGACTTATATACCACTTCACAGTGCTTTACAGCCTTCTCTAAACAGTTTATAGCATCAACATATTGCCCCCAACAATCTGGGTCCTCATCTTACTCGGAAGGATGGAAGGCTGAGCCCTTGAGCCCTGTCAGGATGAAACTCCATGCTGTGGGCAGAGTTTGCCTGCAATACTGCACTGTAACCACTGCGCCACCCAAGCTCTTAGCTACACTAGCTTAAGAGGTGGGGGGTCAACCTACTGCTCTGGTTGCAACTTCCCATCTTCCAACTCTGGGGTCTTAAATCAACACCATCCTTCTCAACAGCGCCCCTTCCCCTGAGCTTCCAGGCTCTGCTCAACTTATGGGTCCATGAACGATGAGCCACAAATGATCCAGGATGATTTGCTGTTGAGGTAGCAGATGCCGTGGAGGAAGCCCAAGTTGTAAAAAAAGACAGCAATAAGATTATTTGGGAGAAGGCAATGTTCAAAAGGTATCCCAAGCCCACTCTCTTTCCTCTGGTCTGATAGCCAGATATACCATGAGAGCTTTGCTTCGATAAGTCAACTTTTCTCACCTGCATAGTACAGTGAAAGTTGTGAGCAAAGTTCCTCTTTAAAAAAGGAAAATAAATACGCTCAAAAGTACCCTCCCAATGCAACACAGCTTGAATTATTGAACCCTGCTGCTCCAAAGGTAGAGGAGGGATGGATGGACACACACCGGCATTGTTGGGGGACAGTGCCCCCTCGTTAGGCAACTCCAGGCAGCCAAGAGGCACCTCCGTATACTCGCTCTGGGTGGTTGATGGGCCCCCATTCAGACCTAAGGAAGGAAACAGAGAAAGGGAATGTCCCCGACCAGGAAAAGCACATCCCAGATGCCTTTTGATTTTTTTTCATTAAATAATCCCCGCTTTGACGGACTTCTCTCTGGAGGTTGTGAGTGAAACTAGCAGCCATTTCAGATTTTGTAACCTCCTAAATATTTTCAGATCAGGTCAGGAGCTACTGCAAGTACTCCTTGACTTCACAACCATTCGGTTAGTGACCATCCAAAGTTACAACGGCACTGAAGAAAGTGACTTACGATCGTTTTTTTTTTCACATTTACAACAATTTCTGCATCCACGTGGTCAAGTGATCAAAATTTGGACACTTGGCAACTGATGGCCGCAGGGTATCTATCAACTGGGCAACCAAAAGATTATTAGGCACTCCAAGTGCTGAATAAGGTATCTGCCACCTGAGATGGAGACAATAGCATATTGTCAATAGCACTTAGGCTTATATATCGCTTCACAGTGCTTTTACAGCCCTCTCTAAGCGGTTTACAGAGTCAGCATGTCACCCTTCCCAACAATCTGGGTCAGTGATGGCGAACCTTTTAGAGACCGAGTGCCCAAACTGCAACCCAAAACCCACTTATTTATCGCAAAGTGCTAGGGCTGCATCAGCATTGTGGTGCCCTCACGGGGGGTGGAGGGTGGGGGCCCACTGGGTGGGCATGGCTGCAGTGGTCACAGCAGACTTGGTGAGCATGGCCGGGGCCAGGGCGGCAGGGGCCAGTCCCTCGCCATCTCCGGGACATCCCTGGGGGGCCAACACCGCTTGCTCGCTCACTTCCTGCCCTGTCGTTTCCAAACACCACATGCTCGTTACTCTGGCGAACTCTGCTGGGGCAACGGCGCGCGTGCCCACAGAGAGGGCTCTGAGTGCCGCCTCTGGCACACGTGCCATAGGTTCGCCACCACTGATCTGGGTCCTCATTTTACCGACCTCGGAAGGATGAAAGGCTGAGTCAACCCTGAGTCGGTGAGACTCGAACTGCCAAACTGCTGGCAGTCAGCAGTTAGCAGAATTAGCCTGCAGTACTGCATTCTAACCACTGCGCCACCACAGCTCTTAATGGAACCCTGTTGTAATTAGCAGCTACAAATAACCCACGCTGGCTGGGGAATTCTCAGAGTTGAAGTCCCCACGTCTTAAAATTGCGAAGGTTTGAGAAGCATTGATCTGTTTAGTTCTATTTAGTCCTATCTTCTATCTCCTCAAAACAGATTGTGAGGGAGTAGATTGATGGCTTCCTTAGTGGTTAAGTGGGATGAAGACTAGGCCCAAGGAGACCTAGGTTCAAATCCCCATTCAGACATGAACCTCAGCTGAAGACCTTGAGTCAACCACTCAAACTGCAGTACAACCTGCCCTGCAAGTTACCATAATGGACACAATCAGAGAGAACTTCTCACCTTTCCCCTCCCCAAACTCTGCGAAAGAAAAATGAAACAAGTCAACATCTTCTAATCTCGGGCTCCCAAATGATTTGGGATCCTGATCAGACTTGAAATGAATGTTGGGAGTCGACAGAAGGCACCTACAGTATCTGCCGTAGTCTTAGCTAAACCACATGTCTCTTTTAACTATCTTTTTAAGACAGCTATTTCTGGGTCCTTCCAAAGGAAGGTTCCACCAACAAAAGACCAGCATCTTCTTTCAAGAGTGATTCTTCTGTCGTAACATCCAGCAAGCTTCCCCATCAAAATCCAGAGGTATCGTGTCTTTCTTTTCTGCATTCTGCTGGCTGGGGAATTCTGGGAGCCGAAGTCCCATACATCTTAAAGTTGCCAAGGCAGAAAAACACCATCGCAAAGGGAGAGAGAATAAGTTTCGCATTCCAGATTTGGTTAGCCTTGAGAGAGAATCACCTGTGTTTTCCTTGGGATGCGGCTCTTTGCGCTTGCGTTTTCGGGATGGCTTGATCCATGGACTGTCGTGCCGCCAACGCTTTCGGGCTTTGCGTTTGGAGCTGGAGGCAGTGCTCTAGAGGGCAAGAAAAACAGAAGAGCCCCAGAGAATGATGAGCAGGGCCACAGATCAGGGCCAGGAACAAGATTCTTTAAGGTAAACAATGCCTCGAATTTCTTTGAAGAGTTTCATCTGTCGGAACCATGACACAATGAGTCTGTCTACACTACAGGAGGCTACTGCATGGATCTTGGTCTAAATAGGTAAAGAGCCTAATCCAGGGGTAGGCAACCTTGGCTCTTTTATGACTCGTGGACTTCAACTCCCAGAATTCCTGAACCAGCTGTGCTGACTCAGGAATTCTGGGAGTTGAAGTCCACGAGTCATAAAAGAGCCAAGGTTGCCTACCCCTGGCCTAATCTATTACAAGCCAACTTCCTGTTAGAATTATAGGCAGTCCTCAACTTATGACCATTCATTTAAGAACCAAAGTTGCCATGGTGTTGAAAAAGTGACTTATGCCTGGTCCTTGCACTTATGACTGTCACAGCATCCTCATGGTCACATGATCAAAACTGAGTGCTTGGCAACCACCATATATTTATGACAGTTGCAATGTTCTAGGGTCACCATATATAGCAATAGCAATAGCATTTAGACTTATATACCGCTTCACAGTGCTTTACAGCATTCTCCAAGCGGTTTACAGAGTCAGCATATCGTCCCCCAACAATCTGGGTCCTCATCTTACTGACCTCGGAAGGCCGAGTCAACTTTGAGCCGGTCAGGATCGAACTGCCGACAGTGGGCAGTGTCAGTCTGCAATACTGCATGGGATTCCAACAAGTAAAGTCAAGGAGGGAAGCCAGAATGACCATGTGATTCAGTTAACGATGTGATGATTCGCTTAACGACATGGTAAAAACGGTTGCGTCAGGATAATAATTTAACAGCTAAACAGCTTATGTAAAGATGTAATGTAATGTGGATGATGCAATGATAGGATGATGCAATATTAGGAATGACTCAGCAGGGTCTGTGCCTGTGCCTTTAAGAGGCTGAGTATAAAAGGGGAGGTTTTTTTACTGGAGTTTTTCTCTCTCGTCCGTTTGACTGCTGTGTATTGGAGTTGCTATTTCACCACGTGTATGTATTTTATTTCTAGTGTATATTTGTAGATATAGTGTAATATAAACCACATTTGATACAAACCACTGTGTATTGCATTTACTCCTGGGTTAGCTCAGCACAATAAGACTGTGCATGCTCTGACAGGTCGTAAAGTGAAGTGTCACTCGCTTAAGGACTACATCACTTAGTGATGGAAGTTCCGGTTCCGATTGTGGTCATAAGTCGAGGATTACCTGTACATGTGACTGAGCGACAAATCAGAGGTGGGCAACTCTTGCCTGACAGCTGCAAACAGGTCTGGTGCTTTTGGGCCCAAGAGTGCAAATTAGGAGTTTAGTAGCAATATCCCAAAGGTGCTTTTTTTTTTTTCTTTTTCTTTTTTCAAAACTTGGACTTTGTTTTTCCTTGAAGAGGTTTCGCTTCTCGTTCAAGAAGCTTCTTTAGTTCTTGGATGAGAAGCAAAATGTCTTCAAGGAAAAAAAACAAAGTCCAGTTGCCTTTTTGAAAAAAGTACCTTTGGGACAACCATGATCTGGATAACTCCGTAGACATTTAGTAGCAATACTTATCAACTTGTAACTAAGCATGGCAGACATAAAAAGAAATAGCAATTGACAGAATTAGATACTGCAATTAATTGTAACACTAATATAAAACAAGAGACCTCTAAACCAAATGGACCCATATTAACATCTGTGCATTAGAAGTAGCAGGTCTGAATTATACAAAGTGATTAACAGAAATCTTACAAATAAATAAACTGAGGGGGTCGCCGAGAATAAATCCCTATCCAACCCAGATGAGTGTCAACTCACCCTATCAGAGATGTTTCCTGACTCTTCCTCATCGTCTTCATCTTCTTCCTCTTCTTCTTCTTCCTCTTCTTCCTCCTCCTCTTCTTCCTCCTCTTCTTCTTCTTCCTCTTCCTCACTCATATGTTCTCCAGTAACATCTACATCAGACTGTAACCAAAATAAACGAGTTAATTAAAACACGAGGAGGAGAAAAGAAAAGTAAAATTGGAAGTCCTGCTTTCAGTTCCAACCAGAGCTCCTATCAAGTCTTCTTATCCTGATGGAATGGCCTATGTAAGGACCAAAAAAAAATCTGGAATAATCTTTCAGTGATAAAATATTCTGAAGGTATACCTAACCAGCTGTTTTCCTAAAGGAACAGCTGTTCGTTAAATGCCACATTAAGCTCAACATTGTTATTTAAGACATGAGGGGAAAACTAAGAAAAAACAAACACCGAATGTTGCATTGCTGTTCAATGTAGTCTTCTAAGACAGGGATCCCCAACCCCCAGTCCGTGGACTGGCACCGGGCCACGGCAAGCCAGAAACCGGTCCGTGCAAACAAGCAAAGCCCCATCCACGGGATGCAGGAAGTACATGAAACCACGCCCCTTCCGGTCTGCAGAAAAACCTCTCTCCACGGAACCGGTCCCTGGTGCTCAAAAGGTTGGGGACCTCTGTTCTAAGATTTCCATGTTTCTTTCCAAAATAAGATTTGAGTCCTCCTGATTGCAACTTTAATAGACAAACCTATGAACAAAGCCCTTTGACATCTCTAAAATCAAAGGGCACTAAATTAAATTTGCAAGGGATCTGCTTCTGGTTCGCTAGTGTATCTCCTCCCTGTTCTGAGGAGGGGCAAAATAAAATATCCCAAATAAGAAATTGTACAGGTCTCGTTTTGCAAAATTTATTCAGGCCACTGAAATCATCTTTCAGATTACTCCGTCTGATTGAACAATGGCACAGGTATCTAATCTTTGGGGGGGGGGGGGGAATTTCCCAGGTCTACTGACATTTTTCACAAAAAAACAGAAAGAGAAGGGAAAGAGATACAAAATATGTATCCAGAGTTGGAATTTCAAACTTTTAAAAGAGGACCCATATAGCTCTGTAAGGGAGTCCCTGCAATATTTTGTTTCTCTATTAAGGGATCTCTTAAGCACCTAGTCCTCGGTTAATGACAACAATTGGGACTGGATTTGCCATTGCTAAGCAACATCATCATAAAACACATGATGGTGCTGCTTAATGACAGAAACTGGCACTCCCGGCTGCTATAGTTAAGCAAATCATAACAATAGGGACACTGTGACAGCCAGTGTAAGGGCCTGCCCCAGCTGGTCTTCTCAGGAAAGCATGACTCTTGACTCCATAGGATTCATCAAAAGAACTTTTACTGAGAGAAAGCGATTGCAGTAAAGTCAGGCGGGATCTAACAGTCCTGCGCAAAGCACAAAGTAATTCTTTCCATTCCAAAACCCACCCTGACCACCGGCAGTCAATATACTGCTGCAAGGTTGTTTTGAGAGCGCTGAGGTACAAGTCTGATAATGGGTCATCCTCAGGGCCCAGCAACCTTGGAGTCAGGCTGGAACCGGCCTAGAGGGAATCTGTCTCGTCTCGTCTCCAAAGACGATCCCCCTCCCTAATTCCCATGCTGTTACTGAAAAAGTGCCTCCTCCTACCCCCTTCAAAAGAATGGCAAGACACCAGAAAGGGGGACCAGACAGCCAGGCTCTCAGGACCAGGCTACGTGTTCATTGATTCATAAGTTTGAATGGCCACTGAATGAGTGGTCACTAAGCAAAGACCACCTGTAATTTGATCTAGTTCAGGTGCTGGACTAGAAACTGGGAGACCGTGAGTTCTTGTATTCCCTGATGCACAAAAGCCAGCTGGATGATTTGGGGCTGAGTCTCTTTCTCCCCGCCCAACAACTTCACAGTGTTGTTGTTGTTGTTGTGGGAAAAACAGGAGGTGGATGCACCAACTGGAATGGCGTGAAAGGCAAGGTATAAATCTCATAATAATAAATATGAACAGATTACAACCAGAGACAGTATCTGTATCATCATCAAACATCCACATCTGCCTATCCCAGGTCCTTGGGGAAGGACTCAATAGGTGGACAAAATGGTCAAATCCAGTCTGAACATCTGGCTGACTGTACCAAGAAACCACGAGATAAAGGAAGGGCTTGTCTAGCTTGAGAGGAAGCACCAGTGGGCAAAAGGAATAACTGTAATTCTCCACAATGCCTTTAACGCAACGGCATTCTGGGAAATTTAAAGGGCACCTCCCAAATCCAAGAGAAGCCTCAGCACCCTGGGCTGGGTTACAAAAAGCCCGATCCTGGCAGTTGCACAAAGGGGTTAAATTTTTCAGTAAGTTGCACCATCCTAAACTCCTTGAATGAGTCTTAAGGGATTAATAAAGTGTTTCTCAACCGTGGCGAGTTGAAGATGTGTGGACTTCAATTCCCAGAATTCCCCAGTCAGCCCTGCTGGGAGTTGAAGTCCACTCATCGTCAACTCGCCAAGGTTGAGAAACGCCTCAGCTGAGTCAGACGTGCACCATCTTATTCTTCATACCTTGCTGTCCGAATCGATGTGGCCATCCACAGAGTAGCTGTCATAGAAGAGGCTGAAGTCATCCCCCACTTCAGTCTCCCATTCTTGGCCTCCATCCTCCTGCGAGGCTGTAGCTGGAGCCGTCATCTCTTCCGTCACGGTAATCTATGGCAAAGGATGGGCTTTCATTAAAAACTGATGAAGGGTTATTTTTATTGTGAGATGTGGCGTTGTTAAAGACTGCAGTTAGGGTTACTTAAGAAGGAGCAGATGCTTTCTGCTTTTCTACTGTAGGAGTTACTTCTCAAAGGCTGGCACCGAAGTCGTGCAAAATAAAGACACGCAGGAGAACAACTTTGAAAATGTTTCGCAAACTCAGCAACTTTAAAAGATGGGTGGACTTCTGGACTCCCAGAATTCCCCCTGCCAGGAATCCGGCCTTATTTCACAGAATAGTGCATTCGTTTT
Organism: Azemiops feae; assembly: GCA_023970755.1. Classification (NCBI taxonomy): domain Eukaryota; kingdom Metazoa; phylum Chordata; class Lepidosauria; order Squamata; family Viperidae; genus Azemiops; species Azemiops feae. Next base: position 151,292 of record JALGBA010000744.1, on the reverse strand, counting down.
AATTTTTCAAGTTTACAAATAAAGTACACCGGACTAGCTACAGAGACATAGAGATGGTCCTCAACGTACGACCACAATTGAGCCCAAAATTTCTGTGGCTAAGCGAGACAGTTGTTAAGTGAACTGTGCCTCATTTTATGACTTTTCTTGCCACTGTTGTTTAGTGAACCGCTGCTGTTGTTAAGTTAGTAACATGGTTGTTAAATGATTCTGGCTTCCCCACTGACTTGGCTTGTCACGGCCCCAAAAGATGATCACATGACCCCACAATACTGAAACCGTCATAAATATGAGTCAGTGGCCAAAAGTCTGAATTTTGACCACGTGAGCATGGGGATGCTGCAACGGTCGTGTGAAAAATGGTCTTAAGTCACCTTTTTCAGTGCTGTTGTAATTTTGAACAGTCGCTAAATGGACTGTTGTAAGTCGAGGACTACCTGTATTATCAGCAGCTCAACCTTTCCCAGTTACTATCAGGGCTTCCTTAGACAATTTTAACACCCAGATCTGCCGATACGTTTCCTGCAATTTTTCCTGGGATGCATCTCTGCATCACCTTAAAATCAGTCAGCTTTTCTCTCTTCTTCCCGGTGCTCCTGCTCTTTATTCAATTAAGACACAGTTTGAAATGCAAATAAGTCCTTTTAATCCAATAGGTAGGTGGTCCTTAAACTCAAACCTTGGTCCTTAGGAGAACCACTAAGCCAGGGGTCTTCAAACTGGGCCCTTTTATGACTTGTGGACTTCAACTCCCAGAATTCCTCAGCCAGCGTGCCTGGCTGGCTGAGGAATTCTGGGAGTTGAAGTCCACAAGTCATAAAAGGGCCCAGTTTGAAGACCCCTGCACTAAGCCTTTCAAAAGAAGGGACGCACCTCCGTGGTAGCCCTGGGACTTGACCGCTGAAGTGAGAGGGGAATCCTTTTGTGCAACGCATCTGCCATGTAATCGTACTTCCTGTGCTTCGCGGGTTCTTCTTTAAAAAGAGAAGGAAAAAGAATGAAATTAGAATCCAGTAGACTTAACAACCCCTCCCCCCCCCCAGTGACGGGACTACAACTCCCAGAATCTCCAGCAGGCGTAGAAGACTAGGTTGAGTAATCTGCTCTAGACAATGCTTTTAGTCCCAAATATATTTCTATACCAGCCCTTCTAAAATCCATGGCCTCCGTACCTGGTTCTATAAGGCTTCTCAAGTCATCCGAGACACGGAAATGCAACATCTCCGAGACCCTTTTTTCAGGCACCTTGGGGGAAGGAGACAAGGAAGGCCGATCATCCGTACAGTGAGGATTTCATTTTTTTTAGATCTAGCCCCATCAATTTGCATTAGCAGAAATCTCACGTGGTGCAGAAATACAATAGAAAAAAAAAGATGATCATGCAAGCCCAAATATTTCGCAGAATGGAATTTTGCAGCTGTGTAGAAAAACAATTGGGCCTATAACAGTGTTTCTCAACCTTGGCCCCTTTAAGAAAAGTGGACTTCATTTCCCAGAATTCCACAGCCAGCTTCTCCAGCCTAGCACCAACCAGATATGTAGGACTGTCGTGTCCATTTCTCTAGGATGGCCATTTAGGGTAATGGAAATCATAGTCCTACCCAGCTGGAAGACACCATATAAAAAGATCCCAAATCAGATGATCTATTTGTCTGAAATGGTATAGGGTTTCCTGCCTAAGCAGGGGGTTGGACTAGAAGACCTCCAAGGTGTCTTCCAACTCTGTTATTCTATTCTATTCTATTCTATTCTATTCTATTCTATTCTATTCTATTCTATTCTATTCTATTCTATTCTATTCTATTCTATTTCTTATTCTATCCTATCCTTTTCCAAAATTAGTCATTCTTGAGCATCAAAAGCAATTGTAATTTTGTTAGTTACAAAGAAAAGAAATCCAATATTCACTGAAGACATACTATTACGTATTTGAGTTTAGAGAAAGGTTAGGAAAAAGAAAGGAGGAAATGTGTCTTGATGTGCAGCCGTGTCCCAATCAGGTTGGATGGACAGATAAGGAGCTTCCTAGACAGCTTTTGATCAGCTATACATTAATGTTAAGTTGCGCTGCTAGTTCTCCCAGTTGTGCTATCAGTTGTTGGAAGAAACAAAAAGTTTGTAAGTTCCCCATTTGGGGAAACATACAATCCATTTTTGTCTTGCAAGAAGTACTGTGATCACTTCAAGGGTGTAAACCACCAAATCTTCTAGACAAAAGAAATATTTACACACTGAAAAGCATCTCTTGGTGATTTGGGGGAGAGCCAGCTTGGTATAATGATTAAGGTGCTGGCCTAGAAGCCAGGAGACTGTGAGTTCTAGTTCCACCTTAGGCATGAAAGCCATCTGGGTGATGTTGGGCCAGAAACTCTCTTTCAGCCCAATTCAACCCACAGGATTGTTGTTGTGGGGAAAAAGAGGAGATGGAAGGAGTATTAGGTATGATCACCACCTTGAGTTACTTATAAAATAATAAAGATGGGATAAAAATCTAATGCATGAATAAGAATCCAGTGTTCAGCTGCTGAAATTAATCATAAGATGCACATTAATTCTACAGCCTAAAGGCAAAGTGGGATTATATGTATATTAATTGGTTTTGCAAAAGTTGTTTTTTGTTATGTAAAGATTTGTCATCATTGGTTAACTTTCACAGCGATATAGGAACTTCTCTGGACCCAGTTGTTTAATAAATGCCTCGCTGAAATAATCTATAGCTGTAAATTATCCTTATCATTGTCAGCAAAGACAACCCAATCTCCAAGTACATCTCTCTATGTAGCCAAAACAGCATTGCATATCAATGTTTCTCAACCTTGGCAACTTTAAAGATGTGTGGACTTCAAATTCTTCAGTTAGCAAGCTGGCTGAGGAACTCTGGGAATTAAAGTCCACACATCTTAAAGCTGCCAACACTGAGAAACCCTTGTATACACAATCAACCAACAGATCTTCTGAATCACCTCTCTGGGCAGAAGCTATATTTGCAAGCCTACCTGTACACTGCTGGGCTTTGACATTGTTTTCCGAGCCCGGTGAACCTTGGGCTTGACTTCCTCAGTGGTTGATGCTGAAGGCTGAGCAGGAGGAGAGGCCACTGCTGGAGCAGGAGTGGGGGCCGAATCTGGGTCTGGAGCTGCAGCTGGGGCTTCTGTTGTGGGAGACCCAGAATCACCTGGAAGACGTGATCCAGGCATAGTTAGTAAGCGCATAGCCAGACTCTGGATAGAAGCTGGGGACTTGCTGGTCCCGGTAAGGGACATCTTGGCTCGGCTGGGCCCAGCTGTTTTGCTGGGGGATGATGGGAAAGTCTTGGCAGCATGACCTGAAGAGAAGGGGATGAGATGTTAGGACACCCAGTCTAGATTACATGAATGCAGCCGAGATGGAGATACCGAAAAGCCACATGACAGTTCCACACAAAATGCCACTCTTATCGCCGTTCGTGAACTAGTAAAACCAATCTTCTTCAACAAGACTTCGGCTCTAGATTATTTGATTGCAGGTGGTCCATCACAGACATTTCCAATTGGATTGACTACATTGGGGGTTTTTCCCTAACAATCTTTATTTCTTGTATTACTGTGCCTTCCCCTCCAGATTCCTCCCTGGCTGGGTCAGGCCACAAATAATATTAAATATGTATAAATAAAAAAAATATGTAAATACAATAGTGGCCAAAATTGTGGAAACCTTTGGGAAAAGTGTACAGTAGAAATGCCACCTTTGGTTAAGTTTCCACCAATTTTTCTTCTAATTTCTTTATAACTGTAGCCTTGTTCACTTAATAATACTATTTTACATCGCTTTCTGGGCAACCAGTCAACTCTTTGCACCATTACTTTAATTTTATTACGTTTTACAAGCTCACTAAATGAAAGAACACAAAAAAACCCAACCAACTTGATAGCGATCACATAACACGCTGACAAATGTCCTCCTCTCAGCTTCAATACATGACATCAATAACTGAATCCTACTGTGATCTGATTGGCTCATTGCCAAAACAAGATGACACCTGATTGGCTCTCTAAACACTCATGCTCATTGGCTACAATCAGATGAAGGAAAGCTACCTGATATCAACCTAAGCAAGTTGTGCTTCCTTTTTCTGGTTATTTGGCTATACCTTTTCAAAGAACACAGTACAGATAATTGAACAAGCTTTGTTGCATTACATTCTTGATTAAATTATCTTTCCATTGATATATAATTTTATGGTACTACTCCCCAAAAAAAGTGATGTTATTAACCATCAAACCTCAAAAATACACTTTTCCCAAGAGGTTTCCACAATTTTGGCCACTACTGTATGTAGCTGAGAGCAGACTTATATCTGGACCCTGCTGGTCTAAAACAACCTCTTAACATACGATACCCGATTTTCACTCTAGGAAGCTTCTAAATTAGACGGCAGCCGCTGCAACACCAGCCAGAGAATAGAGATGCAAAATAGTGTATCACCCAACAGAACTCACCCAACCACAGCATTACAGGACTCCTCACCATAATCCTGCCAAAAAATCATCCAGAGAATCCATGTTTTTTCTACAAAGGAAAACCACCTTCCTATCGACATGCTCCTCCGTCACCAATCCCCTTCCCGACTCACCTGGTAGGCCTTTGCTCCCTGGGGTGGGACTAGGGCTTGAGCCAGCCAAGGGGCCTCCTGATTCTGGAGATATACATCCTCCTTCTTTTCCACTCCCAGTCGCTTGTGTCCAGACTCCATCATCCCCATTTCTGCCGGAGACCAGGAGGCTATCCCCTACTCCTCCCAATATGCTTTTGGTCCTCCGAGGAGACGCCTCCGATGAGAGCTCCAAGTCCTCTCTGGAGGGTTCAGGATCTTGAGAAAGACATAGACACAGCCTCTTAGGGTCCAAGAGGGTTTTGGAGTCAGTGGGGTTCAAATCAGGGCTGCAGAGGAAAGCAGCACCTTCCCCAACTTCTAATCTTGGACCTCCATAAAACCTACCTATTTCGCCTGCTTCAACTTCTACCAGAGCTGAAGCCCCTGCTAATCCCTGACGGGCGTCATCCTGAGGAGGAAAAAGAAACAGCAATTCAAAACTCAAGTTGAGATTAATTTGCAAATGTTTACCCGGACTTACATGAAATACTAATCATGGTTTATTTCACCATGGTTCATTGCAGAAGAGATAACTGTCAGCCTATACTTGGCCATTAGTGACTTCTCCAGACCACCCAAGTTGATGGGGTTGAAATAGTAGATGTATTTTTAGGGTTCTGAAATGGGTTGAAGGAGAACGTATCTCTTATTTCAAAACTAACACGCTTTTATCTTTAAAATGTTAATTTACACGCATACTCATATTATTCATATTTTGCTTCCAATCACAAGCATGCTATCTACTACTGTGGGAAAGCATGGTGATAGATTAATTATAATCAGACTTGAGTCTCAGCTATTTAATAAACCCCCAATAATCAACCAACCTCCATTCAACATTTCCTTATATACTAGAGATATAAGTCACAAAGCTCACTAAGCTATTGTGTCCTTGGTTGGTCATGGTTTATACAGGAACAACCACCACTGTTTTTAGCTTATAAGATTCTGCACAATTCTAAACTGTGACATAATTTAAAAACCATGATTAAATTGTAGGCTAGCTTGCAATGCACACCCAACAACTAAAAACAACTTTCTCAATGCGTTCTATACTAAACAAGCCCTCAGATGCAACCCCTTCTCCCTCAGCAAAAATATGAGGTTTGGGTTTTTTTTCTCCCTTAATTTCTCTCCAACCTGAGCTAAGGTGTTAGAATTCTTTTGACCCATTTCCCGCAGAGGAATGAAATACTTTAGATTCAAGCCTTCTTCCCTCTAGCCAATGAAACTGGACTTTATTGTCAATTACCTGAGCCCTATTCACCTGTTCTATCAATTCAACCCTACAACAATACAGGTAGTCTCTAGATGGCTTTATTTAGGTCCTTCCCATTTTGCCCTATTGATTTTTAAGTCAAAAGATCCATCACAGCCCTTTGGTTGCTTCTAAACTGTGAGGATAATAAGGAGTCTCCTAATTCTCTTAAAATCCTTGACTTAAAAGCATTTGTTTAGAGACAGTTTGAAATTATAACAGCAGAAGAAAGTAGCTTATGATTGCAGTTACAACCTTTGCAATGTCCCCATTCTCATGTGATTAAAAATTCAGGTGCTTGGCAACTCGCATGTGTTTATGGTTGCGGTGTCTCGAGGTCATGTCATTTGTGATCTTCCCAATCATCTTAGATAACAACATCAGTGCTAGGGAGTGTGGGCTTTGCTTCCTGTTTATATACAGTTACTTGCTGTGCCAATGTTGATGGGGATGTGATTTTCTCCTTATTAGTTCCTTAATGAAGGCATTGTCTTCTGCTTTTTGCTTCAAACAATACATCACCACCACCATTGGCAGGGCAAATTGCTGTATATAAATAGGGAGCAAAGCCCAATGTTCTCTTGCCCTGATGATGTTTCCCAGTTGCACGAAACATTTGCAAGCAAGCAAACTCAGAAAACACCAAGGGCTCCATAAATTACAGCTGTAGTTTGTATTCAATGTCAGGGTGCAAATAGGTGATGGTAGCAGCTGCTTGATGACATCACAATGAGAGATCGGGCTAGGATTGGAAAAAAAAATGGAGGAGCATATCTGAACACAAATCCTCTTAAAGGCATAGGAAATAAACAGATTCTTAATCCATCGTGCAATCATTCTGGGAAAGAAATTCACAAGCTTCCAGGAAACCTAATTTCATTAATAAAGAAGGGGTGGAATACCCTAATTCTTGGCATCAAAACTCATTTAAAAAAAATCTAACTGAATCTTCTTTGATTGTGCTTTGCACATAAGAGTATGGACAACTGCGTAAGAATTTTCATTTTGGCATTATGGCAGCTTATGGCAGATGCTGCTGACTGCAACAGACTCTAAATAAAAGCTTACAGTTTATATAGTCTGGACATCCAAAGTAGCAGATATTTCAATAAACTGCAAACCTCAACCAAAGAGCTGTCCATAGTGTTGGAGTGTATTTAAGTGCTTCCATATCAGAGCTTGTTAGCTGAGCATGTTAGAAACACAACCAAGATGTACTCTTCAGCATGCTCACATATATATATGTTGATTTTCACTGGATTTATTTATTGCTGTTCCAGATCAACAAACAGAACTACGTTCTACAAATCATGGATGGTTCTAAGTTTCTTACCAATTTCTGTTCCTCTGGCACAGTATTTCTCAACCTTAGCAACTTTATGATGTGTGGACTTCAACTCCCAGAATTCCCTAGCCATCATAAGGAACTCTTGGAGTGAGTCATATCTTATCTTTTCCTCAAGATAAAAAAAATCAAAGTCCAGTTGCCTTTTAAAAAAGCACCTTTGAGACAACCATGACCTGGAGGACTGAGAATCTCCATAGACACTATCTGAAAAGTTTCCAAGGTTGAGAAACACTGCTCTGGCTTCCGCTTCAGAAAATAATGGATGACCATAGCCTGAATCTACAAAAAGCAGGGAATTCTGGGAGTTGAAGTCCACACATCTTAAAGTGGCTAAAGTTGAGAAGCACTTAGCCACTTAGAGGCTTAACCTGGAGAAAATGGTGGAAACATACTTATGAAAGGACAGGCTGCCTTTAAACTGGCTAGCATCTGGGCTGATGGGGCCCTCTCCCTTAAAGACCTTTCCCTAGCCAGCCCAGCTGCCCAGTAAGAAGCAACTACACAAACCCTATAAACGCTGAATAGGGGAAAAAAAAACCAGCGGAGTGTGGTAGTGTTGGAGTTGTTCTAAGAGGGAAGGTGGTTTCTTTGTGGAAATAAAGCAATGGGAAGCAGCCTAGGGCTAACAGACAGAAATATTGTCCTTTAGTAATAAGCCTCACAAACTGAAGTAGTCTATTACTACTGTAGTAGTAATAATACTAGATTACTACAGTTTGTGAGGCCTACTGCTAAAGGACAATTCAGTTACTTAGGAGCAGACCTGGGCAAGTGTGTGAGAAAGAACTGTGAGTACCACCCATTGACTGCTTGTGTGTGTGTCTTGCCTAAAGGCCAAGGATGCTCTGGGGTTTGAGGAGCCCACTGACTTTAGGATTTTAAAAAAGGTTTAGATATATAGATTTTTATCTATTTTTATAGATAAAAGAACCTGTGACAAAACGGTGGCAGCTGTGGGATATCCTACACAAAGGGGCAACCACACATTTATTCAACAATGGAAAAGGTTTCTCCCAGAGGTGGTGGGCTCCAGCTGGGTGACTTGGGCCAATCCCTCTCTTCACCCCAAGGAAGCAGGCAATGATAAACCACTTCAGAAATTTTGCCAAAAAAATTGCAGGGATCTGTCAAGGCAGACTTGAAGGCATTACAAACAAAATGTTGCATGAGGTTGGGGTGACTAAATGATCTCTTAAGATTCCTTCCAATTCCTCCATTCTATGACTGTTATGTGAATCAAATCATCCCAGGAAATCATTATGCAGCTGGTCTACACTTGTTTAGTGTCTTCCCCAAAGGCAGCTTTTGTCATTCATTTCACCAGCTGCGTGAATGCGATCAGCAAGAGTTCATGCTGCCTTGAGCAGAAATAACAGCCATCAAATGCAACTCTGTGAAAACGTCTGTAAAATACAGGTAGTCCTCCACTTACAAAAATTCATTTAGTGACAATTCAAAGTTACAACAGCACTGAAAAAAGTGACTTATGACCATTTTCCACATTTATGACCGCTGCAACATCCCCCCATGGTCACGTGATCTACATTTGGATGCTTGACAACTGACTCGCATTTATGATGGTTGCAGTGTCCTGGGGTCATGTGATCACCTTTTGCGACCTTCTGACCAGCAAAGTCAATGGGGAATCCAGATTCACTTAACCATATTACCAAGCAGTGATTCACTTATCAAACGTGGCAAGAAAAATCGTAAAATGGGGCAAAACTCAGTTAACAAATTTCTCAGTCAGCAACATAAAATTTTGGGCTCAATTGTGGTCATAAGTCGAGGACTACCTGTACTTTTAGTCACATTCTAAGGTGGTCTCTCTATGAATTAACCAACCTTCAACAAAGAGACTGGCGAGCAGCCTCTGGGGCAAGGGGAGGGTCGAGGACAGAGGAGGGGCGGGCCCTTAACGCGAGAAAGATGCACGCGGGACTGAAACGCCACCGGGACTGCAAGTTGGGCTAGGAAGAAACGTGGCCATCGGTCGTGAGAAGAGAAGATCGGGCGGCACGAGGCGAAGGGGGCCAGCTTAGCACAGCTTCGAAGGAAGCGTGTGCGTCTTATTCCCGATTCTTACGGATTCCTAAATTCTTACAGTGGCGATCCTCGTGGATCCGGATAGGATCCCGAGCTCACCTCCCCCCCCCCTTCTCCTCTTTGCACCAGAGAAGCTGACCGGCCAAGCGGTTCCCCCCCTTCGCCCTCTCCTCCAGCTGCGGTCCAGGTGAAAACCCAGCCTCCTTTTTTGCATTTCCTAAGCGCGCAGCAAGCAGCCCCTCCCCGCGCGCCCGACGGAGCCAGGAAAAAAAGAGGCGGCAAGGCCGGGGAAAACCCGGGAATTCCTGCCGCTTCCTCAGCCCGATTCGCACGATCGTCGTGTGCAATTCCCGCCACCGCCGCCCGGGTCCGTCCTCCCCCAACTCTCCCTCCGCGACCCAAACCTGAGCGACTCCCGCTCCGACATCATCCATGGCCTCGCGCGGCGGTAGCAGCAGAGCCGGCCCCGCGCTGACGTCACGCTCCTGGGGCAAAGAAAGGAGGGAGGGGGAGGGAGCCGCTTAAAGGGGCAGCGCCTCCATTCATCCCGGCTCAGACAAAGAGCGAGGAGGGCGCGCGCGGGCGATTCCCGGGACCTCTTTCAGGCCGAACTTCCACGGCGTGCCCGATGCCCCGATTCTCCTTTTGGAAGCGGCATCGGAGCGGCCTTCCTTCCGCAAGCCGGTTGTCCCCGATCTGCTAGGACTGGACCTCCCAGCATTTCCAGCCGGCAAAAGCCACGGGGGCTGGGGATTATGGGGATCGCAGTTTGCTCAATCGGGAGGGCGTCATCCGGCAGCTGATGATGCTCTCTCGATGAGGTAGACCGCGATCCCCATAATCCCCAGCCCCCGTGGCTGGGCAGAGCTGTTCTTGGGAATTTAGAGCCCGACCTATATGAAATGTAACTTAAAAGGGGTTCGCTTGTTTTGAGATCCTTGTCTTTTCATATGCTTAATGGGGCCGTGGCGGCTCACGTGCGTTCTCAGAAAAATACCAGTTTCCTGCAAACGTAAAAGCTTACACGGGATCGGTGGGGTTTCAAAAGCGTCACAGAGTATATTTGGAGTGGCTGCTCTGCCGCCAGCCTCCGGCACCGAGGATAAAGAAGTTATTAAAAAAAAAAATAGGGGCAAAAGGCAGAGAAAAAAAGATCCAGGGGGAACAGAATCAGATTTGTGGGATCCTTGGTATGATACTCTTGAGTTTGGCTGTTTGCTTGCAGACGTCTCATTACCCTACTAGGTAATATAATCAATGAATTCATTTGCCAGTTTGCTTTCTTTATATCTGTGGTACACTCCAAAGGTGGGGGGAATCTACTCAATAACCCCAGACCCTTTATTAATACTTGCTGGCAGGGCAATATTTGGGATGCAGAATTCACAAGACTGCTTCCATTGCAAAAATGCCCACCTGTAAGCAAGCACCTGTGGTAGGTGGCAAGGGGGCACATAAGACCCTTCATTTCCTAAACTGGGCAAGTAAGCCTTTCTGAAGTTGATCTGGCTTTGGCTTGGCAGGTTTAGTTGGGCTTTATTTGACAAACCATGGTTCATGTGTGAATGGGTGATGCTACAAACTGAAGTCCAACAGATCTGCCAAATCAATTCTCCTCTTAAAATTTGGGAGTCGAAAGGATCTCTAGCAACAGCAGCTGAAATCTTTGTTCCCTTCCCCAATGAAATCCAGTCAAGAGCAAGAGCAAGAGCACCAGTATTATGGTCAGTTTTATTTATTTTTTTAAGAACAAAATAAAATGGGGGGGGGGAAAGCTAGTTAGGGTCCATGGGATCAAAGTCTTTTGTCATCTTAAGGAGAAAAATTCCCCATTGCCACTTGTGGCAGCCATTCCAGCATAATGTGATTCAATGTAGGTATTGCCCTTTTCACTATTGAATATACAATATAGCTATCCATAACATTTCAATTCCCAGTTGGGTTGTTTTAAAAGTTTTTTTTTTCCTAGCCCTCATGATAATTGACAGATTTTTGAAAGTGCATGGGCGGCATCCAAAAAGCCATAACTAGCTTTCCAACAAACAAGACTTAAGATTCTATACTTGAGACATTTCTTATCCTACAGCCCTGTTTCATCGACTTTCCCCATCTCTACACAGATTGCAAAATCCAGCTTTTCAAAGATTGGCATGTTGATTACTTTTAAGCATGAAGTATTCACCGTTTCTGTAAGGATGCTTCCAAAACTTTCTGTCAGAGTCACAAATTGTAGGGATTGTTTAGGCTTAGCGAGTTGTCAGAACTCTGTCAACTATGGTTTGGTCAATAACTCCTGCTTAACACAATATGCAAATAGAACCTTATTTATGGCAATTTCATGAATGGAAAAGTAGCCAAATAATTATTATGCAACACTGGAAGGATAAATCTATACCAAATCTACAGCTGAGGATGTTTCATTTCCCTGCTCTGAAAAAAGAGACGTCAGCTGATTTTAGAAAGCAAAGCCAGCTTAGTACTTGGATGGGGGACCACTAGAAAAATTCCAGAACTGTAGGATTTTTGGGGTGGGTGGGGAGGGGAAAGAAACATCCTGAAAGAAGGCAACAAGAAGCAAGTTTCACACTGTTGCCAAGAAAAAAAGGGCACGGGTATGATCGTGAGATCACCAGGGATCAAGATCAATTTGCAAGGCCTTATTCTTTAGCAACATCTGAATTAGTTCTTGACAAAGAAGGAAGAACATCTTTAAACAATCTGATCAAATTTGCTTTGAGTTTTCTAGAGAGTTAAAAACTTCCATTTTCTATCATGGTATACGGTCGCTATCCTATTAGATAGCATTTTGTAATGTGTGAATAGCACTCAGGCCAATATCTGCATGTTTTTTGGTTTTCTTCCATACTATTACTGATTCTTCTTAATAAAAGAAAAAAAAATACTGTGCTTGTCGTTTTCTAAGACAATGCTCTACATTCTCCAGAACATCTGTTCCCACCATGCTCATAATAAACCAAGGCCCTGTCTAGAAAAGCCAAATTATATGACAACAGCAAGTTACCAAAGAGCTGCTTTGTTTTGCCTCTGTTGGTTAGCAAAAAGGGCCAACAAAGCCTTCAAAGGCCAGGTCTCCATCTTGACTACCATACTCTAAGCTTATATTCACAGCCACGTCATCGAAGAACTTCATGTTGGCTGTTGCTCTTACCAAGATATCTCAGGAGGATGAAGTCTGTATTTCTGCGATACAATGATGAAGGAGCCGAGAAGAACTGGGCCTACTACTTCCTCCAGCAGATCCCTCGCTCCTCTGCCACTTCCTGTAGAATTATTGCCTTTTTTAATACCTGGATAAAATTGCACTAAGCGGCTGTTCCCATCAAACGTCACAGTAGAGACTTTCTTTGTCCAAATGATGTCAATTTCAGCAAATAAGTGTCACCGGTGAAGTTTAGGTGGCTGTCAACTTTCCTTCCAGTTTTCAGGTTCTCAAAGGCTTCAGATGTCCTAAAGCCTCATCTGTGCGGTCTTTGTTGAGCTGTTCTTGTGGCTGGTGACAAGAAGATCAGAGAGAAGGTCCAAGGCCACAGAAGGCTGGCAGCATGTACCAACTGTATCTTAACATTGATGGAGATCAATCTCCTCTATGCCATACTGCTTAAGGTCCCCCCCCCCCCCGTTTCTTTGGCTGATAGTGCCAGGTCTCATCCATCTCACTACGGAAGGAGGAGGTATCTCAAGTGACATTCCCCTCTTCTAACAAGCCATAGCCACAATCCTACCATACCTACTTGGAAGGCAGCCCTGCCCACTGCCATAAAACATCTGAACAAACTCTGGATAGAATTGGGCTGTAAAAGAGGTAGCCATATTTTTTTTGATAAAGGGCCATAAGGGTCCTGTGAGGGGTTTCAATCACAATAGAGCTGGAGGTCTTCTAGTGTAGCCCCCTGCTCAAGCAGGAGCCCCTATACCATTTCAGACAAGTAACTGTCCAATCTCTACTTAAAACCTCCCAGTGATGAAGCACCCACATCTGAAGGCAAGCTGTTCCACTGGTTAATTGTCCTCACTGTTAGAAACTTTCTCCTTGACTGCAGGTTTGTTTCTCTCCTTCATTAGTTACCATCCGTTGTTTCTTGTCTTGCCTTCTGGTGCTCTGGAAAATAAACTGACCCCTTCCTCTTTGTGGCAGCCTCTCTCAAATACTGCAATACTGCTATCATGTCCCCCACTAGTCCTTCTTTTCTCTAGACTAGCCAAACCCAAATCCTGCAACTGTTCTACATATGTTTTAAGTCTCCAGGCCTTTAATCAACTTTGCACTTTTCCCAAAGTTGCAACATCTTTTTCGAAATGTGGTGACCAAAACTGGATGCAGCATTCCAGGTGTGGTCTTACTAAGGCTTTATAAAGCAGTACTAATATTTCACGTGATTTTGATTCTATGTCTCTGTTTATACAACCAAGGATTGTATCAGCTTTTTTGGCTGCTGCCGCACACTGCTGGTTCACGTTTAAGTGATCGTCCACTAGGACTCCAAGGTCCCTCTCACAGTTACTGTTTTTGAGCCAGATTCCGCCTAATCTGTACTTGTGCCTTTGGTTTTTCCTGCCCAGGTGTAAAACCATGCTCTTCTCCACATTAAATTTCATGTTGTTGGATAGGGCCCATTGTTCAAGTCTGTCAAGAGCTTTTTGGATCCTGAGCTTGTCTTCTGGGGTGTTGGATGAGGACAGATCCCAGGAATCCCATCTCCTACCACCTTCTGTTCGAACTAATTAGATCCCTTTCATTTCCCAGACTATCCAGGAGCTTCACTTCATGTACGGTCTACTCTGCTAATCCACTAGGCCCTTCCCACACCCGTCCAAAGAATCCAGGGCTTCCACCCTCTACCACACTAGCACTAATCCTATCCCACAAAACTCAGGGATCCTGGCTCGTTACCCCTACATCTAATCCCTACAGCCCACGTCCCTCCCTCAGAGCTCAGGACTCCCCCCTTTCCACTTCCCACCGCTACCCGACTTCCTCCTTCAACGTATGAGGACGTTGATTTCGGTCACGCTGGCCTCCATGACGTTCTCCGCCGTGGTCTTGCCGTGCTGTTCCTTGAGGTGGCGGCGAATGGCGGGCTTGTGGGCAAAGCGCACATCGCAGTAAGAGCAGCGGTAGGGCCTCTCGCCACTGTGGAGGTTCATGTGATCATGCAGCGTGGACTTCTGGGTGAAGCACTTCCCACAGATGGTGCAGGAATGGGATTTCACCCCACGATGAACATTCATATGCCGGTTGAGGTTGCTGCTGTGGTTGAACTGCTTGCCACACCGAGGGCACATGAAAATGAAGTGATGGGCCCGCATGTGGAAGACCAGCTTCTCCACCCCCTGGAAGACCTCCTCGCACTTGGTACAACAGATGATTCTTGAGATCCCACTACCTCCCCCAAGGGTTCCTGAACTGCCACCTCTCCCGACCACGGGAAAGGTGGAGAAGGGACGACCACTCAGTCCTGCGAGTACCAGCCCCATCCCACCGCTGCTGCTCTGGCACTCGGCAGCAACGGCTGCCGCCTCGCTGGTCTCCTCCAAGTAGCCTCCCCCAGGAATGATCAGGAGGCCTTTACCTACATCATCCTCAGAGAGGCTATAGGAGGCCTTTACCACACCATGCTGAGGTTTCTCTGGTGTAGATTCTGGAGAAGACTCAATGGCTTCTGCCACTGTAGAGTTGACTTGAGGTTCTTCCTGGTCTCCGGATTCAGCTTTGTTCCACCCTGGTGGAGGAGATAATTCTTTGTCCCAAGCTTGCTGTGGTGAACCTTCCTTGTTCCAACTTTGCTGGGGTGATGTGTCTTTACTCCAGCTGGTGCCCATCTGCTGCTGTTGCTTCTTCTGCCGCTGGGCTACTTCCATGGCCGATTCAATCTTCACAATGCAGATATCAGAGACAGAATCTTCATACCCAAAATCCTCCTCCTGTTCCTCCTCTTCTTCTTCTGCTTTCATCTCCAACTCTTCTTCCAGTGGGAATTCCAGCTTAACGGGCCGCTGAATGGACCTATCAACCATAAGAATACATTTAGAACATTAGAAAGTAAGCATGAGGCATGGGTAATGCCACTGTCTTACAAGGAACCAGACGATTGATTCATTATTGCAAGCCAATACTCTTCAAGTCTAATTAGCTCTATCCATCTTTAGAGACAGGCAGTTCTTCTCAGTATAGCCAAGTGGAGAACTGAATGTGCAACCTTCCACTAAACCACAGACCTTCTTATCTGGTTTGAGGTTACTCCTTGACAATACATCCCAAAAGGAAGATTTGAATGAACATTCATATATTATGGGTTTGCTTTTCATGAAAGCTGATGAAAGAGGCAGACACACATGGAATAGTTGATCAGAAAAACAAGATGTAGCATCAACCAGGACCAGAAGATGGCAAGGAACTGAGATAATAGGTCCTTTCAAAGCAACATACAACTTTTCACTGTTATTTGGCCCTCTGGACTATTTGCTCCTATATAAATATAAACCGAGGGAAAGGCAACTAGGTTTGAGCTAAAAGTCACTTGGCTACTGAATGGTGTGCTGAGGTCCAAGTCAGAAAATAGACTGGACCCTATAAACTATTCTCCCTCAAAACCATTAACTCTCATCAAATTCTACTTAAAAGAAACGCTCCCCAAATGCTAAATTTTTCCACACATTTGCTTGCTTATTTATTTATGCAATCTAGCCACTGCCTTCAATCTGCCAGTCTCTAGTTGACAACTGAGCTTAAATGTAGAAACCAGTAACTAGGTATTGCTAAACTCTATAGATGGTTCCTAAGTACACACATAGCTTGTGTATGTGTCTGAGCACACAAGTGCATTGGGGTGTTGCTATCTAAGTGATGTATGTACTCTTAAGAAACACCAGTCCCTGACTAAATTCTTCTGCATGCTCTTTACCTTCAGAGTTTAAGCAAATACATTTTTTTCTCTCAATTTCCTTTCTGACAGAACTTTTCAACTGACTGTGGGACGCTGTAAACAGTGATAAATGCAGACTGCTTGCCAAGTGCCCAAAATGTGGACACGTGGTTGTGGAGGGACATATTACAACTTGTTGTAATGGAAACTAATCAAGGAGAAATTGTGGGCGCTTCATCACTGGAGGTTTTTAAGAAGAGACTGGACAATCTTTTGTCTGGAAAGCTATAGGGTCTCCTGCTTGTGCAGGGGGTTGGACTAGAAGACCTCCAAAGTCCCTTCCAACTCTGTTATTCTGATTAAATCTTGGGAACTCCCAAGCTTTACTGAATATTTATGCAACTCTGAGCATGTAAAATAAACATCTTTCTTTTAATCAAATTAATTACGCAAGATAGGCATGAATGAAACAGAAAGCTCATTGCTTTGGCTGCCCAGACATGGTGCTATTACCTTGCTTACCCAATATATTCCTTATAACACACAGTTAAAGAAATACCACTAATAATAATTTTAGATAGCTTGCATTGGTCACCTGTGGTAAGAATCACCTCTAAGTGACCAAGCAGGTAATTCCCCCCCCCCCAAAAAGTTGGTTCTTTCCATGGATGATTTTTTTCTTTTAGGAAGGAACTCAAAACTTGTGGGGAAGGGGGCACCCAAAGAGGCTAATAACTGTTTTGTACAAGTAATTGCAAGACTGAGGAATTCTTCAGCAAACCTCTTGCGTGAGTGCACTTTATTAGATGAGGTAGAGCAACCCACAACACTGGAAGACTTGAATTTCCGGTAGCCTCCAAATTTGGCTGTTTCTTCCTTGAGGTTGATCTTGGGTTCGATGAACTGGGACAGGGCATTACGACATTTCTCCACCACGTGCTCCATCTGGAGGTAGCTGGCAGCGGTCAGATAGTTCACAATGTCCCTGACGGCAAACTCGAGTGCACCAGTGTAGCAAGAGAGAAGCAGGTCGGCTACAATCTTGGCGCTGTGCATGAGGGAAACTTGGAGCTCGGAAGAAGGGTTGAGCAGGAACTGATCTCTCAGGAACGGGGAGCAGGCCGCCAGGATGACTTTGTGGCCACGGAACTTGAGGCTGTCCGCCACGATAGTGACGTCACAAAAACGCTCCTCAAAGCGTAGCTGGTTCATGTTGCGCAAGGTGGCCGCCTCATGGCCAGGCAGCTGAAAGCGAAGGAGCTCCACGCCAGATGCCATTTTGGCTCTTGCGAGATGGAAAAGAGTGCCAACTTCCACAGGGGGAGGAAGAACAGAAGAGGCTGAGGGTTCAGGGTCAAAGAAAACAGACACTGAAAAAAAAAAAGGAAATGAAGATGACACAGGGTTTAAGACTTTAAATAATATCACTTTAGACAAAGTGCTACCTCTCCTCCCCCCATACCACCAAGGCTTCACACAAGGTGCAAAATCTGATTTATCCAGTTTGAGATTAGTAAGTTTTATGAACCAAGCATGCAAGTCCTACCGAAATAATCACCTTCTAATTGAAATTACGGAAACTAAATGAAGAACAAAATGCATAATGTTGGCCGAGTTTACACAGTGTTATGTCAGAGGATGGTTTGTTTGGCTTTAGCTAGGTATATTGTTTTGAAACCAGCCTTTGTGGCTTATAACCTAAGGTTTCATAGCTTGGCATGAGATATATATCCATCCTAAACCTTTTACTCCTTTTTTAAAGAGCAGACAATAAGCGTCTGTACCCTAAATTGTGATTGAAATTGAAACATATCTCTGATGTAAGTTTGCTTGTTTCACACCACTTACAAAGCTATAAACCACAATTTTACAAACTACTACAGAAATGTTCTAAATTTCTAAATCTACAGTTGACCTATCTGTATTGCAAAACTGCAAACCACTAGACAGCTGCAAAGAAGCCTGGCAAATAAAATTGGTCTCTGCTGCCATCTGCTCTGTTGGGTGGTGCTCTGCAGTCCAAATACCAGCAACCCTAGTTTAGTATGATGTATGAACTCAACATTTTCTTAAGCTTCAATGATATCTCAATCTTCAGACTGCTTTATCAATCAGATACTGCAGGAATATGGGTGGGTGGGTGGGAGGGAGGGAGGGAGGGGGAAAAAGCCAAACAGATTAAGCACATTTTTGTTCCCCAAAGCTAAGAGTTATTGTGACCTCAAACACAGTTTCCATCCTGGTTCACACAACACATCAAGATTCGATTTTTGGCTTGGGAGGTTAATGGAATTAATGGAATAATATTCTGCTCTTTAGCTCTTTAGCTAATATTCTGCTCTTTAGCTTGCAATATCATCTCTAGATCTGGGCTTCCCTTGCAAAATAATCAATGCCTACATTGTATTTTTTGATTATTGTACCATTAAGTCATTTTCGACTTCTATGCATTTTCTGCAGGATGAATACTGCATATACCCATACAGAAAAAAAGGGAAGCACGCATGCAGGCCTGTTTGCTCAGCTCGTTTCCCAAAGTGTTTTGTACGTCCTGCTCATCTTTCACCTAATAAGATGGCTGTATTTTTTAAAGAGTCCACGTTTCAGGCATCGGCCAACGGACACGGCTTTCCAACACACGAGCATCTTAACGCGTGCATAAACTCCAGTTCGAACTATTCCGCTGCACAGAAGTTGCAAGCGGAGAGAGCGCTTGCAAGAAAAAAAAAAGTATGATTAACTTAACTTTACGTGCGATGGCTGGGGAGGTGTGGCATTAATTCCACCAAAGGGAGTGCCGTGGGAAAGGGCACACACACAAACACATACACACACACACGTGGAAGTCTGCCGCGTTACTCCTCGGCTTTCCCAACCCGGTGACCTCCCAACGCGCTGGGTCAAGATCGGAAGCGTTTCCTCGATTGCAAAGCGCCGCTTTCTAGAGATTGAAAAAGGCGGGAATCTTCCCTTCTTTCTTGCAAGCACAAAGCCTAACCTGAAACCTTTCCTTTTCGCGCGGGCGTGCGAGAAGAGCTTGCACGTCCTTCCCCACGGTTTGCACGTTTCCAACGCCGGGATCTCTCGCATGCAGTTGCGCACAAAACCACCCGCTTCGCTACTGCTCCCCGCCTCTCTCTCTTTGCACGCTCCTTTCTTCCTTGCAAAGAAACCAGTTTCGCTTCCTTGCAAAGAACCAGAGACCTCTCCCCCCTTCCCGGGTACCACCCCCGCCCCCCTTCCCCAACCTCTCCTTCCCCCCCCTCACCTGGATCGCGGTTCCCCCTCTCTTGGAGGAGAGGGGACGGCCCCAAATCGCCCAAAAAGAAGGCAAGCCAAGAGAAAGGAATTAAAGGGGCCTCGTTAAAGGGCCAGAAACGAGGGACTAATATTTGTCAGCCAGATAGAAAAAGAGAGAAGAAAAAAACCTCAGAAAAGGGTCAATGAAAAGAAGGAGGGAAGAAGCAGAAAGAACTTCATTGCATTGTGGGAGAATCCACCCGTGGATCCTTTAAATGCCCACCCTCTTCCCCTTTAAGGCCAGTGACGTCATAAACCCGCGCCTCGACGGTAACGGGGAGGGGTGCCATTCTTCGGGCTCCTCCAAATCACCTTGGCAACTAATCCCTCCCTCCTTGGAAACCGCTTTTGTAGAGATGGCGGCGTCCCTCCCCCCTTCCTCCCTCCCGCCCGCTTTTAAAGAAAAAGTGTAAGGTTTCCAAAGGGGAAAATGAGCTGGAAAGAGCCGGGAGTTTTCCAGCTATTCCGTCTTTGGAAAGCCAGTCCTTCTTTGGGATGACAGCGTGCACGCGTAGCCTCTGAAATCAGCCCGAAAAGCTCTCCACCCTTCCAGTTCCAGTGCTTGTCGGGCTGCAAGAAATTTCCTTTTTCTCATCTGAACAACCAGCTTTCCATTGATAGATATTTAATTGCTTAACAGCCATTAGGTTTTCAAAAGTTTTCAAAAAACTACCCAAACCCACGTTTAAAAACATCCCCTGCTTTGAATTGCAAAGCAGTTCAGGTAGTCCTTGACTTACGACCACATATTGAACCCAAATTTTCTGTCACTAAGCAAGACATTTGTGAAGTAAAATTTGCCCCACTTTATGATCTTTCTTGCCACAGTTGTTCAGTGAAGCACTGCAGTTGTTAACTTAGCAACACCATTGTTAAGTGAATCTGGCTTCCCAGTTGACTGCTTGGCAGAAGGTTGCAAAAGGTGATCACATGATCTCGGGACAACGCAACAGAAATATGAATCACTTGCTCAGGCATCCAATTTTTGATCATGGGGATGCTGCAACAGTTGTGCGAAAAAGGGTCGTAAGTCCTTTTTTTCAGTGTGGTTATAACTTTGAATGATCACTAAATGAACTGTTGTAAGTCGAGGACTACCTGTATTTTACTTCTTTATTATTCCTTTTTTACTTCCCAGGCCTTTGGAAGTTTCCAGCTAAGCAATGGCCGTTATTAGTGGTAGAAGTCATCAGAATGCAACACATTTAGTTTTTCTTCTTCAGTGCCTTTGCTAAAACAACCAGCTTCCTGTGGCAGATTTCCAGTTGTTAACACATTCCTCAAATTAGCATCCCAGGCACTTGGAAATTGAATAGTGGCTGGGAAGTTCCCACTTGTTCCACAAATCTACTTACTTTCTGGAATATGGAAGCAATTATGGGGTGGGCATCTTTGCAATATCTTCCTAATCACAGATCAAACTTACCAAGGAGCTCCAGAAGATGAAGTGGTAGAAAAAAAATAGTTTAAGTGTAGCATAGAGCAAGGGTGTCAAACTGCCAGCCCGTGGGCCGGTTGCATCATACAGAGGCTGCGCCCACCTCAGCTCTGGCAATGCAAAAAAAGTTGCGATACGTCGCAACACATCACATGACGTGGCGAGTTTGACACACATGGCATAGAGGATATAGATGTCACAGTATTTTTGTTACTTTTTTGTTTATATTATTGTAATGATGGTTATTTCCAGTGACTAGAAAAATCATAATTGTGTTGTTTTAACTTGATACGCAGAGGATGGGTATATTGTGTGCTTGAAGTTGGTAATGAAAGAGTGGCATAAGCAAATAAACCAAATAAATAAATCAAAAGATGTTTTTGGTAGAAAATGAATATAATTGAACATATGTATGAGTCCTTACTTGGGTTCATGACATAAAGACAACATTATTTCAGTACTGCACTGTCCTCATTGCATCAATGAAATGCCATCTATAAGCCTTGTTTTAATAACTTGTGCTCTACTAGGGTAGTATTAACAAGACAAGAAGCAATGGATGGAAACTAATCAAGGAGAGAAGCAACTTGGAATTAAGGAGAAACTTCCTAACAGTCAGGACAATTAACCAGTGGAACAGCTTGCCTCCAGAGGTTGTGGGTGCTTCATCACTGGAGGTTTTTTAAGAAAAGACTAGACAATCACTTGTCTGAAATGGTATAGGGTCTCCTGCTTGAGCAAGGGGTTCGACCAGAAGACATCCAAGATCTCTTCCATCTCTATTCTGATTGACTGATCTTCCTTTAGAAAAAGGTGCAAGACATTTTTGCTAATAAAATCACTTTTGTATGTTGATGGTAGCCAAGGAGATAACTGGGCTAACAATTTGCAAAATAAGTAGGGATTGGCTCAATTTTGTTGACTCTAAAGATGTGAACCGTTTAATTTCTATCACCAGTGAGCTTGACCATCATCCTTCTTGGCACCTTTTGGTGGCTAAGGTGGAAGTGAGGGAATGGACTTGAGAAATAAGGGAGAGGGATGGCAAGAAGACTGAAATATAAATAAATAATAAAAATGGGTAATGCCTTTTGTAGTTGGGAGGTGATAGAGACCTGCAGCTATGATAAACTTTCTTTGGAAGAGGCTATCTCTCAACCCCATAGTGTTAGACAATCTTGGAGAAGGTATTGGGACTTCAGTCGTAAAGAATCCTGGATGAAACTGATTATCTGGATCCAGCTCAGAGCCAGCTGTGAGACGGAGTCAGAGCTGGCTGTTCTTGTGAATGACCTTTGCTGAGACTTGAATGTTGGGAATGCAGCTTTCCTTGTCTTGCTAGGTTTCTCAGCTGCTTTTCACACCATCAATCATAATATATTTTGGAACACCCAGAAGAATTGAAACTGGGGGCACTGTATTATAATTGTTCTCCTTCCTTAGGTGGTATCAGTGAACAGTGATGAGGGATGAAGGATGAGACCCATAACCTCTTTTATGTGGGACACTGCACACTATATAATACTATATAATATCTACATGAAGCCAGCAGAGGAGGTCGTCTGGAGTTAAAGGTGGAATATCAATACAGGTGGTCTCTGATTTACAATCATTTGCTTAATGACCAACCAAGGTTATGACAGTGTTTTAAAAAAACAGACTTACAACTGTCACAGTCCCTGCAGTCACATAATCAAAATTCAGCAACTTGGCAACAGGCATGTATTTACAATGGTTGTATATCCTGGGGTCACATGGTCACCATTTGTTACTTTCTCATCTGGGTTCCGACAAGCAAGTCAATGGGAGAAGCCAGATTCCCTTAACGACCATATGGTTTACTTAACAACCATGATTTGCTTAACAATCATGGCAAAAAGGTGGCAAATTGGGCATAACTCACTTAACAATTTGTCTCACTCAGCAACAATGGAACTGGTCCCAATCATGGTTGTTAAGTTGAGGATTACCTTTATGCTAATAGCATCTAACTAGTCATCTCAACATAGTGATGAAGAGATTCGGTGGAAGTTCTCACCCAAGTCTTGCGGAGTAAGACTGGGTGAATTGAAACAAGTTGAACTTGATTCCCAGGAAGAAAGAGAAACTATTTTTCCAGTAGTAGTTTGGTGGCCTCCCCTCCTGGTTCTGGAAAGGATATAACACTGTCACTGAAGGGGCGGGTCCACAATTTGGCAGTGCACCTGCATACACAGTTCCATCTACATCAATAGATGGAAGCTCTGATGCCTTTGCTCAGCTGCAGCTGAGATGAGAAATTACCACAATACTCTTCAGCTCAAAGAATACCTGGATATTGTAACTGATGCAGAATGAAACAGCCTGCACCCTGTAGAATCAAACACAGGACCCAAAAATCAATAGGGGTAGTCCTCAACTTACAACGGTGACTGTTCAATATTTACAATGGCACAGAAAAAAGTGACATGACCATTTTTCAGATTTATGACCGTTGCAGCGTCCCCGTGGTCACATGATTTACATTTGGATGTTTGACAACTAGTTCATATTTATGACGGCTGCAGTGTCCCGGGGTCATGTGATCCCCTTTCGCAAACTTCGGATAAGCAAAGTCAATGGGGAAGCCAGATTCACTTAACAACCATGTTTACTAATTTAGCAACTGCAGTGATTCCCTTAACAAATGTGGCAAAAAAAAGTCATAAAATGGAGTAAAACTCACTTAACACATATCTCACTTGGCAACATAAATTCTGGACTGAATTCTGGTCATAAGCTGAGGACTACCTGTAATCAAGGTTCAGTGCAGTAATTATTCAGTGCCCACTGGAGGAATTCTCTCCAGAAAATAATGGGAGGGACTCCTACAGACAGAAGGATGCACTCATATTTATACATTTCTGAAAAGGAGGAGAAACTGATACAGTTGTACATATGCAAAGGTAATAGATGATGCAAGAATAGATATTCATAATTGGCAAACTTCAAGTTACTTCCCCACCCTTCTACTCTTATTACCCTTAGGAGAGAATTATTGTTTTAATAAAAAGAAACATATCAGTTACAATGCCAAAGAAATTCAGATAAAACATACTGAGAACCAAGCACTACAAGGTTGTCCCGATTAGCACACATTCCTTCTATTTTGCAAACACACAAACACAAGATAAGTTCTATCTTGCAAACACATTTCCACTCCTCCAAGAATTTGTTTTCCTCACAATCCTGACTAATATGAACCTGATTGGTGATACTGCAGTTTCATTGCAAATACAGGACTGGCATCCAATACGGTTATGAGCAGTGGTGGGATTCAAATATGTGAACAACCAGTTCTCTGTGTGGATGCCACTTCCGGAAGTCCATTCTGGGCCTGGGCAACAAAAAATTAGCTACCGGTTCTGCCGAAGTGGTGCGAACTGGATGAATCCCACCACTGGTTATGAATACAGTTCAAGGTGTTAGCATTAATCTATAAATTCCCAAATGGCTTGGACCCAGACATGCACGTGACCATCTCTTACAAGTTGATTCTGGTCAGCTTATTTGACCTGCTTATGAGAAGACATTCCCAAGGGATGAAGGAACAGTGGTGTGGAACCATTGCTTTCAGTTGTTGTCCTGACTCTCTGAAATAAGTTCCCCTCTGAGATTCAGTTAGCCTTTTCTTTCATCATCTTCTGAAAAAGCTGTTAAACACGGCTTGTGAAATAAAGAAAATTGAGACAATGAAAGAGCAGACCGATACCTGTGCTTTGCCTTCCATCTGTTTGGCAGTCTTAATTTTACATTGTTTTCAGCGAGTACAGTATGGTGATACGATTTTATGGTTTTATTGTGCCTAGAGATCGCAATGGAAAGCAGGGGAAAGTCACTTTCCATCATAATTGCACAATTCCATTACATGAACAATGGAAAATCAATAAATATTGTTTCTAGGGCTTTCAAAAACATCGATGAGAGAAGATTTGTGCAACACAGAAGAGATTTCACAAATAAAATTGTGAAGAACTTGGAAAAGTGCCATGAAGTGTTTGTGTGTGTACCTGACACATTCCGTAAGCTCTTTTGGACGTTGTTGAATTCAGTTCTTATCAGGCACAGTCAACTATAGCAGTAGTGGAAAATCCTGTGAACTGTAATCTAGCAATAGGGCCTTGGGTATAATAGAATAAAGAAGAGAAAATGCAAAAAAACAAACCTATGAAACCCAAAGAAAGGAGAACCGAAGGAATAACGTCAAAAGTAACTTGTAATTAATCTGTATATGTCTTTCGTTACTTTATTCTGCTGTCCAAATATTTATTTCATTTCAGAGATTATGATATATCAAGAGCTAAATTCTTCTGGAAATATTTCTTTACATCTAATTTACATTGAAAATAAAACTGTCTTGCATCATCTCTTAAGCTCCGGAGCAGGGGTCTTCAAACTTGGCTCTTTTATGATTTGTGGACTTCAACTCCCAGAATTCCTCAGCCAGGCACGCTGGCTGAGGAATTCTGGGAATTGAAGTCCACAAGTCATAAAAGGGCCAAGTTTGAAGACCCCTGCTCTGGAGCTCTCCCTTTATCAATTCACCTGCTAGAAAACCTGCTAGTATTTAGGTACCAATTGCAAAAACTGGTTTCTTTTCCTAATCTTTTCAGGTAACCAGAGGCAAAAAGAAGACCTTTAATAATTAAGTAAGGGAATAGTTGAGCAGAAGAGGAGATTTCAGCAAATGTCACTACAGCTTCTGGATTTCTTTTGGTATTTTTTGCCGTACATATTTGTCTCGAAATTTAAATCAGCAGCTGAAGTTCTCTTCAGCAGCCCCAGTGACGAAAATTGGATGAGCGACTGTAGAGGATGAAGGATAAAAAATGCCAACCCTCCTTTCCATTGAAAAACTGGAGGCCATTTTGTTTCTCCGTGAAATCTCAGGAAGATGAAGAACACAGAGAAAGTTCTTTGTGAAGGTCTCCGAGGAGGACAGGACCCAGACAGGTGCAAAGGAGAGGCAAACTCCAAGAGGAAGTAGTGTTGCAAGAATGTGGGATGAGTCAGGTGGTGGTCCGTGTACATTAGATGGACCACCACCCAAGCAAAGGAGGAGTCCAGGAAGCTGTTGATCTGTTCCACAGTAAAGATAAGGAAGTGGTAATGTAGAATTGGGAGGAAATAGGATTGCTTAACGCCGTCTCTGAAACTGTCTTCTTTCAAAAGAAGAAGAGGACCCTTCCTAATCTAACTGAAAAAGAGGAGGGGGAAATGAGGTGCAGAATTGAGAAAGGTCCTTGAAACCACCGCCCCTGCTTACCTTGGGGATCTAAATAAAACATCTCTAAAGACTGAGATATCCACAGCATACTGCGATATTGCCAAAATGACACCACACACACCAAGTAATGTCATCATATATATGCCGGGAACATGTATTTGTGCCCCTGTAATCTGTGTATCTGATGCAAGTACAGGTAGTCCCCAACTTATGGCCACAACTGAGCCCAACATTTCTGTTGCTAAGCTAGACGGTTGTTAAATGAGTTTTGCCCCATTTTATGACCTTTCTTGCCACAGTTATTAAGTGCATCGCTGCAGTTGTTAGTAGAATAGAATAGCGCTGGAAGGGACCTTAGAGGTCTTCTAGTCCAGCCCCCCACTTAAACAGGAGAACCTATGCTATTTCAGACAAGTGACCGTCTAGCCTCTTTTAAAAATCTCCAGTGATGGAGCGCCCACGATTTCTGGAGGCAAGCTGTTCCACTGTTTAATTGTCCTCACTGTCAGAAAGTTTCTCCTTAATTCCAGGTTGCTTCTCTCTTTGTTCATTTTCCCACCATTGTTTCTTGTCCTGCCCTCTGGTGCTTTGGAGAATAACGTGACCCCCTCGTCTTTGTGGGCAGCCCCTCAAATACTGGAATACTGCTATCATGTCGCCCCTGTTTCTTCTTTTCTTCAGACTAGCCAAACCCAAGTCCTGCAGCCGGTCTTCGTATGTTTTAGTCTCCAGGCCTTTGATCATCTTAGCTGCTCTTCTCTGATTTTTTTCCAAACTCTCAACATCTTTTTTGTGATATGGTGACCAAAATTGGCTGCAGTATTCCAGGTGTGGTCTCACTACGGTTTTATAAAGCGGTACTAATACTTTGCGTGATCTTGATTCTATGCTGTTTATACAACCCAGGATTGTATTAGCTTTTTTGGCTGCTGCTGCACACTGCTGGCTCATGGTTAAGTGATCGTCCACTAGGACTCCAAGGTCCCTCCCACAGTTACTGATTTTAAGCCAGGTCTCGCCCAGTCTGTACTTGTATCTTTGATTTTTCCTGCCTAAATGTAAAACTTTGCTTTTCTCCACATTGAAACTCATTTTGTTGGACAGGGCCCATTGTTCAAGTTTGTCAAGATCTTTTTGGATCCTGAGTTTGTCTTCTGGGGTGTTGGCTACTCCTGCCAGTTTGGTGTCATCTGCAAATTTGATAAGTTCCCCTTCAATTCCCTCATTTAAGTAATTTATGAAGATATTGAAGAGTACTGGGCCTAAGATGGAACCTTGTGGTACCCCACTTTTAGTAACCTAGAACACTGCAACCGTCATAAATGTGAGTCAGTTGCCAAGCATCTGAATTTTGATCAGGGGACCATGGGGATGCTGCAATAGTTGTAAGTGTGAAAAACAACAGTTGTAAGTTGAGGACTACCTGTAAGTAACTTACAACAGTTGTATGATGATGTCCCCCCATTTTGTCATTTGCCCCCCTTTCCTCCCTGTAGACATCTATAAGCTGTTGAGCTTCTGAATGAATCCGCCAAAAACCTCTTTAGGAATTGATTCCACAGTTGGCTGGTTTTTTTTCTATTTTTATTCTATTAGGCTGTTTTCCCCAACCTTCTTCACATTCAATAGGAAATTCATTTATGTAAATATAGAATAGTTCTTGCAGATGATACCACTCTAATGGCAGAAAGTGAAGAGGAACTAAAGAGCCTCTTGAAGAAGGAGAGTGCAAAAGTTGGCTTGAAACTCAACATTAAGAAAACCAAGATCATGGCATCCGGCCCTCTCAATTCCTGGCAAATAGATGGGGAAGAAATGGAGGTAGTGACAGATTTTATCTTCCTGGGCTCCAAGATCACCGCAGATGGGGACTGCAGCCAAGAAATTAAAAGTCGCTTGCTCCTGGGGAGGAAAGCTATGGCAAACTTAGACAGCATACTAAAAAGCAGAGACATCACCCTGCCAACAAAAGTACATATAGTCAAGGCCATGGTTTTCCCAGTTACAATGTATGGCTGTGAAAGTTGGACCATAAGAAAGGCTGAGCGCAAAAGAATTGAGGCCTTTGAACTATGGTGCTGGAGAAGACTCCTGAGAGTCCCTTGGACTGCAAGGCGATCAAACCGGTCAGTCCTAGAGGAGATCAACCCTGAGTGCTCTTTAGAAGGCCAGATCCTGAAGTTGAAACTTAAGAACTTTGGCCACCTAATGAGAAGGAAGGACTCACTGGAGAAGAGCCTAATGCTGGGAAAGATTGAGGGCAAGAGAAGAAGGGGACGACAGAGAATGAGGTGGCTGGATGGAGTCACTGAAGCAGTAGGTGTGAGCTTAAATGGACTCCAGAAGATGGTAGAGGACAGGAAGGCCTGGAGGAACATTGTTCATGGGGTCGCAATGGGTCGGACATGACTTCGCAACTAACAACAACAGAATAGTTCTTTCTAAAGCTAAGTTAAATGTGCTGCCAACAAATATATGGTAGATTTCAAAAAGTTCCCAGTTTTGAAATCTACTGTATATTTGTTGGTAGTATAGATATTGCCCTGGGACAGATTTTGAAATGTGGACCATATTTAACTGCATTGAAATTTTAACAATGGTTTTTAGCATCTGGCTTTTTTTCCCCAACTGAAGCCAGGAAGTGATATTTTGGAATATATTACAGTTTACTCTCAAATAAAAGTCCTAAACTTTCAGTGGCAATTTAACTATGGTTATAAATATAGAATACAGAAAAATTATGAACAACTTGCAATGCCAACCTGCCTCATTTATAGAGCTGGAAGACTCCAAGCCAGGAAGCCTCCACTGTCACTTGTATAACATTTGCCCAACAACTTTAACATCGATTCCCAATATCTATGGAATTTCTCAGTCATCCAGGTCATGGTTGTCCCAAGGTGCTTTTTCAAAAGGCAACTGGACTTTATCCTTGAAGACGTTTCGCTTCTTATCCAAGAAGCTTCTTCAGTTCAGAACTCACCAGAACTGAAGAAGCTTCTTGGATGAGAAGCGAAACGTCTTCAAGGAAAAACAAAGTCCAGTTGCCTTTTGAAAAAGCACCTTTGGCAATGATCAATTCCCAATGGAAAGTCAAATGAGTTGCTGAACGCTTAGACGTAGGTAAAGGATTCCCCTGTCCAGTCATATCCGACTCTAGGGCGCGATGCTCATCTCTGTTTCTTGGCCAAGGGAGCCAACGTTATCCGATGACACTTTCCGTGGTCATGTGGCCAGCATGGCTATACACCAAAGGCGCACGGAACACTGTTATCTTCCCACTAAAGTGGTACCTATTAATCTACTTGCATTTGCATGCTTTCAAACTGCTGGATGAATGATCCCACAAAAAAGATGTAAGGCTTTGAACTACCACATCAGCAATGGACAATTCTGAACAGCACGTGCAACTCACAGTGTCTGCCGGGGCGAATGGGACAACTCACCATGGGCAACTCACGACAGACAACTCACCATGGCCAACTCACCACGGCCAACTCGCCACAGGGGACTCACCATGGCCAACTCATCATGGCCTATTCACCACAGCCAACTCACCACGGCCAACTCACCACAGCCAACTCACCATGGGCAGCTCACCATGGCCAACTCACCATGTGCAGCTCACCATGGGCCAACTCACCGCAGGGAAATTTTACAATTCATTTTAATTATTTAAAATAAATAAAAAAGTATTTAAATTTTTGTCAGTCACATTTCATTCTATCCTTCCTTTTTCATCCTTTCTTTAATGATTATATTCCAGCATTTCTTTGATATTAGTGTAACTCTTGTCCCGCAATGAGTTGGCCAGTGGCGAGTTGTGCCATGGTGAATTGGCGGTTGGCTGTGGCAAATTGTGGAGCATAATATCTTCCTGTCAGTGTGACTGCAGGGTACCACCTCAAACTGTAAATCACATTGTGACTGGCTGTAAGCTGAGGGCACTTACCGGTCCAGTATCTGAGTTTTTTTTAAAATATAAACGATGCTGCGCTTCAATGGTTAGATGGCCTACACTGGTATTCGAACATAGATCTTTTTAACATTTATATTTTATTGTGTTTTTACTAATCTAGGTGAAATGTTAATATATGTAGCTATTCCGTGTATGATATGCCATAGGCTAAATAAATAAATAAATAGGGCTATAAAAACAAGGTCGTTATTAGGTCCTTATTTGAAGTGTTTTGTGCAGTATCTGTTAATTAATTGTAGCTGCCAAACTGTTTATCTTTTGCCAAACCTGTCAATTATATATGTACTTTGCTATTTTCACCTTTCGGTCATAATAAACATGATGGACAGCCACAATAATAAAACCATGTCTTGAATGTCATGTGCATTATGACCTTCTGATGGAAGAACTTACTTATTTTGTCCTTCTTTTCAAGGCTAAATCTAAGTGGTTCCCTCAAACAGAAGAAAGACCCTTGGTTTTCCTCACTGCCTTTCTTTACACTCGGTGGTCCTTCAGTCTGGTTTGTCTGGGCCAGGGGTAGGCAAACCTTGGCTCTTTTATGACTCGTGGACTTCAACTCCCAGAATTCCTGAGCCAGACATGCTGAGGGAAAAGGGAGAGGTTTCCAAGCTGAGCCATGCTGGCTCAGGAATTCTGGGAGTTGAAGTCCGTGAGTCATAAAAGAGCCAAGGTTGCCTACCCCTGGTCTGGGCCCTTCTTAAAATATATTGCTGGACTCTACATTTTTGTCTTTTACAATGATTACAACAGTGTTTCTCAACTTTGACAGCTTTAAGATGTGTGGACTGCAACTTCCAGAATTCCCCAGCCAGCGTGGCTGGCTGGGGAATTCTGGGAGTTGAAGTCCACACATCTTAAATAAACCAAGTTTCAGAAATACCCTATTACAGAATTCTCAACTTTTCCTCTGGCCAAAACGTGGAAGCATTCTAACTTGGGACAATTTCCCACCTGCCTTCTCCTATCTGACCTCTGGAGGGCGCAAAGGCTTCACTCCAATTTTTCTCCTCTTAGTAATATACAGCCCAGTTCCTTTCCATTCCTGTCCCATCAACTGGCCTGAAATGCACTGAAGCTTCCTATCCCACTTTTTGTGCTATAATCAGCAACACGAAGTAGTCCAGACAAGAAGCAGACCCAGAAGTACCAGCTTTACCCCTGTTGTAAGGTTACACGAACAGAATCTTGCAAATCTGAAAGTACCCCTCCCTCCATTTTTACTCTCCCCAAAACTAAGAAGGGTCTTTCACCCACCCTCCCCCTTTGGGCTTAAAGAATTCTATTTATCATAATCTTGCCTGGTTGCAAATCTTTCGCCGATCTACAAGATGATTTCCACCGACCACTACATCAATTCACCTGCTGCTCCTTTAGTTAGCTTCTGTACACAGAATGGGAACTGGGATTCCTGTGTGGTGATGAAAATGTCTGAACAAGGACCTAGATTCTAGTCTTTGCTTAGCCACAGAAACTTAGCCCGTTTGCTTAGCCACAGACTCTGGAAACTAGAGTACGGAGAAGAGCAACAAAGATGATTAGGGGACTGGAGGCTAAAACATATAAGGAATGGTTGCTGGAATTGGGTATGTCTAGTTCAGTGGTGGCGAACCTATGGCACGGGTGCCCGAGGCGGCACTCAGAGCCTCTTTGTGGGCATGCATGCCATGCCCTAGAGATGGCAACCGTCCCTCTTCAACCAGCCGCCCAAGGTCCCATGTGGCCAGATGCATCCCGGCACAGCTGGTTTCCCTCCCCCCTGTCCCGTCCCTCCTGGCCTCACATGCTCTCCTTTTCCCGGGCACGACCCACTGCATCACCTCCTCACCTGTCGGCCAGCTGTCCAGCTCAGAGGTGGCTTATCTGAACTGCTGGCAGTGGGATGTGGAGCCCCAGAGTACGCCGGTCGAGGAGCCATCAGGCTGTGGCTGCTGACGGGCACCGGTGGCCCCT
The DNA here is from genome assembly GCA_023970755.1 of Azemiops feae. NCBI lineage: Eukaryota > Metazoa > Chordata > Lepidosauria > Squamata > Viperidae > Azemiops > Azemiops feae. The sequence continues at coordinate 119,208 of JALGBA010000744.1, read as the reverse complement.
ATGCGCTCGCTGGCCTCTGTGTGCTGGGGCCGATGGTGTCAGGCAGCAGCTGCCCTGGCCCGTCTCACCTTGCCCCGCGGCAATGGTATCCCCATCCTGCCTCGCCTCAACTCACCCCGCAGGATGAGCTCCTGCCCACCGCCCCACCTGCCAGAGACCCCCTGGATCTCCCCCAACCCTGCCCACAGGCGTCCCTCCCCACGAGCAACATCGAGGTGACCACGCTCACTTTGGCCACACCCACCCAGTCTGCCATGACCACCACAGCCACGCCCACCCAGTGGGCCATGCCCACTTGGCACCCGGCGATAAATAAGTGGGTTTTGGGTTGCAGTTTGGGCACTCGGTCTCTAAAAGGTTCGCCATCACTGGTCTAGTTTAATGAAAAGAAAGACAAGGGGTGACATGATAGCAGTGTTCCAATATCTCAGGGGCTGCCACAAAGAAGAGGGAGTCAAGCTATTCTCCAAAGCACCTGAAGGCAGGACAAGAAGCAACAGATGGAAATTAATCAAGGAGAGAAGCGACCTAGAACTAAAGAGAAATTTCCTGACAGTAAGAACAATCAACCAGTGGAACAACTCGCCTCCAGAAGTTGTGAATGCTCCAACACTGGAAGTTTTTAAGAAGAGATTGGACAGCCATTTGTCTGAAATGGTATAAGGTTTCCTGCCTGAGCAGGAGGTTGGACTAGATGACCTCCAAGGTCCCTTCCAACTATTATGATGATGATGATGATGATGATGTCTCAATCCTAAAATCAGTCAAATAATAACTCTGCCCTGAGTTATTTTGTTGTGAATTTATAACTGAGGATAGAGGGCAAAGTGGAAAAGGCTGATTTCCCCCAGTTATTATTTGGATCCCCTCCCCGATTTTGGCGAGATTTCTTTTAATGAAATAAACAACTATAAACCTTTGCCCACAGCCTCTCCTTCTATGTTTAATCACTAAAATCCAGCCAAATTAGCAGTCACAGGCAGTCTTTCCCCAACCGGGTGCCCACTGGATACAAATCTAAGAGGTGTAGTGTTACAATTCCCATAATCCTCAACCCTTATGGCCATAACTCCTTTCATGCTCGCCTGGTTTTGTCCTCAGATACCCTTGAGCTGTGATACAACTCCATCTAACTGGGATGGCAAAAACCCTGGTATTTACCGAAGTCGGGCGCGGTGTTCGTAGCCTTGACTCCGAACTAAAGTATTGTGAACTCGGTTTACGGGAAATCAAGGCGGGCAGGAGGAAGACTGGGCCGAGCGAGAAAGCCCCCGCGAACGCCACAGCCAGCAATTTTAACCAACCAAGTTAAAGCAGCTTCTGCACGCGGCAAGTACGAACGTTGCGGGGACGGAACGCTCAGTTTCGTGTGAATGCACGGGCACGCACGCCTGTGGCCAAACTGCATTTCCCCCCCCCCTCTCCCAGGGGGGTAAAATCCCTTCGATGTCAGCATTTTCCACCACCCACTTAACTCACAGCAGCTTTGATCTCGATCGGTTAAAATAAAGGAAGGGAAAGCTTCGATTCCCCCTCTTTCCCCCCCCCCTCCCCGGACTTGAAGCAACAGGAAAGACTCCGATTTGGCTACATCAAGAAAGAGCCGGGACCGGTTTTGACCAAGTTTGCACAATTCTCCCTTTTCCCGCCAATCAATTCCCCCCCCCCCGCACGCCTCTCTCTTTCCCTCCCCTCCCGCCCGCTTAGTTTATTTTGTCAAGCGGGAAAAGCGGACCGAAAGCGGAGCGGCTTTTCCGTGGCTGGCTGGCAACGTTTGCGGTGGAATTTCCCTGCTTCTGCTGCTGCGGTGTGGAAAGCGGAGCGCGATCGGGATTCCTCGGCGGCGCAACATGATCCCGGAGCTCTGTTGGCTCTCCAGCTTCGTGGCAGGTAGTGGGAGACGCTGCCACCCGCTGCTGCCGGAGTTGGGGGCGGCGATCCAGTCCCCCCCGAGGGACGGTTTGGGCGGGGAAGGGGTCAAAGCACCTCTCTCTCTTTCTCTCTCTCTAACCTGGTTCCAATGTTTGTTTGTTTTTCTGCCCGCTTTCGAATAATTCCAACTTGCGATTCGATTTTGTGATGCTTGCATTTTCTTTGGCGCTCTTTCGGACACCCCTCTCCTCGCGTCCCCGTCGGTCTTTAACTCTTCTTCTTCCCGGTTTGGAATTCGAATCCTGTGCAGAATTCCCATGAAATCCTCTCCGCCTTTAGTTTGTGTGACCCAAACTAACCAAGGAGAGAACCAGCTTAGAAGTAAGGAGAAATTTCCTGACTGTCAGAACGATTCATCAGTGGGAACGACTTGCCTCCAGAAGTTGTGAGTGCTTCAAGACTGAAGGTTTTTAAGAAGTGATTGCACAATCACTTGTCTGAAATGGTATATAGGGTCTTCTGCTTGAGCAAGGGGGCTGGATTGGAAGACCTCCAAGGTCCCTTCCAACTCTGTTATTCTCTTACTCCATCCTCCCCCCCCCCCGCCAAGATTTTGCTTTCTCTAGTTCTAGTTTTCTTTTCCTAGCCTTCAGCGCTGCGCTTAAGTTTCCTTGGATTCTGCCTGTTCTCTGTAGATCCCACCAGTTTAGTGAGATTTACACCCAGGTGGAAGGGGAATTCTACAGGTAGTCCTTGATTTGTTTAATAACCATTCAAAGTTACAACAGCACTGAGAAAAGTGACTTATGACCATTTTTCACCACTTACGACCATTGCGACATCCCTGTGGTCATGTGATCAAAATTCAGATGCTTGGCAACTGGCATGTGCTTATGACAGTTGCAGCATCCGACGGTCATGAGATCCCCTTTTGCAACCTTCTGACAAGCAAAGCCAATGGGCAAGCCAGATTCACTTCACAGCTGTGTTACTAATGTAACAACTGCAGTGATTCACTTAACAACTGAGACAAGAAAGGGCCTAAAATGGGGCCAAGTTCACTTAACAACTGTCTTGCTTACCAACCGAAATTTTGGGCACAGTATTGGTCATAAGTCGAGGACTACCCGTAATGGGAAATAAACCAGCAAAGAAATTCATGCAGTGGAAAGCAAAGTTCTACAGAACTTGACGGGATCTGTTTCCCTACAGCAGAGGTCCCCAATCTTTTGGGCACCAGGGACCGGTTCCATGAAGAGAGATTTTCCACGGACCAGAGGGGGCGTGGTTTCAGGTACTGCCTGCATCCCGCGGATGGGGCTTTGCTTGTTTGTGCAGACTGGTTTCTGGTATGCCGCGGATCAGTGCCGGTTCATGGACCGGGGTTGGGGACCCCCTGCCCTACAGGAGATCCAAGCTGAGTTTGCACATAACAAACTGAAGCACAAAGCAAGCTACATTTTCACCCAGTGTGTTGTGGGAACTTGGCCCGTGTAGTTCACTTGATTGATTTGAACCGTCATTGATGAAACATGCCAGGATTGTATGCATGGGAAAAATTGGGCTGGTGAGAGGGAAAATGCTATTGGAAAACTGCAACAGCTAAAGAAGGCAAGTTTAAGCTGGTTGAGGTACAGGCTGTAGATGAGGCAGAGACATCATGAACAAATGACATAAAAAAACCAGCTCTGGGGACAAGTTTGTGCTGCAGTGCCTGAGCCTCGCAGCTTGCTTTTTAAATAGTAATTTTATTAAAAAATCACAATTACAATAATAAAGAACAAATATTAACTTAAAACAATCAAAGAACAACAGAATAAAAAGAAAAAAAATAGATGCAGAAAAAATAGGAAGAAAATCAGAGAAGAAAGAAAAAATAGGAATATGGTAAAGAGAAAAAAAAGAAGTAATCTTCCCCTTCATTGCAGGTATAAACAGGTAACACATTCTCTTAAAATACAACAAATGATCACTTCTTCTCATATTCCATCTCATCTATAAAGAAATCCTTAAAAACCTGGTCATCTCAGTACCAATCGGCACAACCTGCTGGAGATGCTGTCTTGCGGTCTCCTTGCAAGGAACAGTTCTATGGAGCACTTATGGGTGATTTCCAGTCCTTTCCTTGTCCAGAGAGGAATTACAAGGAGCCAATCTACTTGCCAGCTCTTCATTCCACTGGAGTCATAAAATCATAGAATCATAGGGCTGGAAGGGACCTTGGAGGACTTTTAGTACAAGACCTTTTAGATTAAGTGGGGTGGAAGACGGGGAAGTGCTACTCAGATGTAAGTAGAGCAGAGAATGCTTTAAGAGCCAATGTTTCTTAACCTTTTTTTTCCTCTCAGGACCCCTTCCCATTTTTAAAAATTATGGAGGACCCCCCAAAAGCTTTTGTTTGCATGAGTTATGTTCATCAACATTGACCTGGTTAAAATTAATTTTTAATTAATTTTTTGTGTTACAGTTACCAGACCAGTGTCACAAATAAGAAGCATTAAAAAAATAAAATAGAAGCAAGATAATATTTAACAACTGGTAGTAGATAATCAGTGGGCAGTCAAAATCAGCCTAATTTTGCAGACAGCATAATGACATTTAGCTACATTCAAAGACACTACATCTGTCTGATCTGATAACAATTGTAGATAAAAAAAGATTGGTGTTTCCCAGGTGAGGTGCTATGAGATGGGTCCATGAGTCCTTACAGAAAGGTACAGTGTAGTAAGATGTGAGCTATAGTTTCAATGGCCTCTTGTCCACAGGGGAACAGTCTCAGCTCATATAGGATTTACTTAACAGTATATCAGTCTTCCAAGACTGCTGTGGGAGTTAAAAATTTAAAGTGATGCACTTGATGCCATGTTGTTTCGCATGATTGTTTGATGGGAGTTTAAGATCGCATTATTTTTCAACATGGGCCGGCAAATAATTTTGATTTTGGCGACCCCAGAGAGAATCTTGGGGGTAGCTTAGAGGTCCTAGGACCACACTTTAAAAACACTGCTTTAATCTGTCTGTCTCAGGGGCTGGGAAACAGCAGAAAAAAGAGACTAGAGCAGGGGTAGGCAACCTTGGCTCTTTTATGACTCCTGGACTTCAACTCCCAGAATTCCTGAGCCAGCATGGCTCAGCTTGGAAACCTCTCCCTTTCCCCTCAGCATGGCTGGCTCAGGAATTCTGGGAGTTGGTCCAGGAGTCATAAAAGAGCCAAGGTTGCCTACCCCTGGACTAGAGAGTGAATTTGTTGCAGGGAGAAAGGCAAGTGGGAATAACTGAGTCAGCACCAGGCCTATGCCACAATTTTGTTGCGAGGATAAAAGTGTGCACTTTGAGGAATACCAGGATACAAATATAGCCTTGCATATCTATTGTGTTGTTATCTCCATTTGCAGAAGTTTTTTTTTACTTGCAGAGCAACTTTTGATGTTTCTTTACGCAGGGTTTCATAATTCCACAATTTGTACACTTTCGATTTTGTTTTCCTGATCGTCTCTAGCCATTTCCAATCATTTTTTATTCTTTTGTTCACACCCTTTTTATTCTTGCAGATCTGCCTGTTTCAGGGAAGGCAGGAAATAACATGTGAAGCAACTATCATATGTAAGCTAAAAAATGGAAGGGGGAAAACACTTGCATCATCAGCAAATTAGGATTCAAATCAAATTGTTTGTGGTTTGGGGTTTTTTTAAAAAAAATTTGAAATCTCAGTTTGGAGGGCAGGGATTGATGAAGTTATTTTTCTGCCTGACATGGAGCAGCAATGAGTCAAGCTATGTAATATCCAAAAGCAAGCAGATTATTAAACATATGAAGAATGCAGGAATTGGGAGTGTCTAGTTTACTGAAAAGAAGGATTAGGGGCAACATGATTTGTTGTTGTGAGTTGCGAAGTCGTGTCCGACCCATCACGACCCCATGGACAACGTTCCTCCAGGCCTTCCTGTCCTCTGCCATCTTCTGGAGTCCATTTAAGCTCACGCCTACTGCTTCAGTGACTCCATCCAGTCACCTCATTCTCTGTCATCCCTTTCTTCTATTGCCCTCAATCTTTCCCAGCATCAGGCTCTTCTCCAGTGAGTCCTTCTTTCTCATTAGGTGGCCAAAGTATTTGAGTTTCAACTTCAGGATCTGGCCTTCTAAAGAGCAGTCGGGGTTGATCTCCTCTAGGACTGAACGGTTTGATCGCCTTGCAGTCCAGGGCACTCGCAGGAGTCTTCTCCAGCACCATAGTTCAAAGGCCTGAATTCTTTGGCGCTCAGCTTTTCTTATGGTCCAACTTTCACAGCCATACATTGCAACTGGGAAAACCAGTACGTATAGTCAAGGCAACATGATAGTCTTCCAATATTTGAGGGGCTGCCCCAAAGAAGAGGGGGTCAACCTATTTTCCAAAGCATCAGAAGGCAGGACAAGAAACAATGGATGGAAACTAATCAAGGAGAAAAGCAACCTGGAATTAAGGAGAAACTTCCTAACAGTGAGGACAATTAACCAGTGGAATGGCATCCCTTCAGAAGTTGTGGGTTCTCCATCACTGGAGGCTTTTAAGAAAAGACTGGACAGCCACTTGTCTGAAATGGTATAGACTCTTCTTGTCGAGCAGGGGGCTAGACTAGATCAGGGCTTTTAACTGGTGGTACGCGTACCACCGGTGGTACTTTAGCACCTGGCAGGTGGTACGCGAACCCTAGCCAAGTGTAGCAGGGGAGGGAACGAGCTAAAGAGGTGCCATACAGACCTGGAGGAGATCAGCTGGAGCTGCAGGGCTTGGCAGATGCCCCAGGATCTGCGCTCGTGGCTGCATGCTGATTGGAGCTTCCGGTGCATCTGGAAGAGAAAAGGAGGAAGAGGAGGCGTAGAGAGGAGAAGCTATAAAAGGAGCAGGTTTTGCGGGAGAGGGAGAGAAAAAAAAACACATGGAGAAAGAGAGAGAAGAGGCTTTGGTTAGCAAAGCGGTGAGGAGAGAGCGAGCAAGTGGCCTTTGCATGCAAAGAGTGAGTGAAAGAGGGAGAGGCTTTTGCAAGCAAAGGGCGAATGAGAGCGAGAGAGCGAGAGGGGCTTTTGCGAGCAAAGGGTGAGAGAAAAAGGGAAAAGTGGGGGAGAAAGGAAAAAGAAAAGGCATTGACTTCTGACTTCCTCAGTTGCAGTAGAAGGAAGCATTAACACTGAACATCAACTTTTTATTTTTCCATAATATTATAAACTAGCCATTTCTATAACAACAAATGAATCTAACCAGTAAAGCCCAAAATCCCCCCCTTTTTTAATTAAGTTTTTGACACCTTGCTAAGTACCACCTTGGTGGTACTCGAATATTGTCAGGTCCTAAAAGTGGCACAATCTGTAAAAAGGTTGAAAAGTTCTGGACTGGATGACCTCCAAGGTCCATCCCAGCTCTGTTATTCTATGAAACCTCTGCATCTCCTTACCCCCGAATGTTTGCATAAGAGTCCGTTTGTTTAATAAGACTGCAATACTGATCTCTCAGAGCAGAAGTCGTCTTTTAGAAACTTCCTTGTTCCTTGTTTCCTCCCTCCCTCTCTTGACAATCTCACAAAAAGGGATTTATTTCACAACCAAAACCAATGTCATCCCTTTCCTGTGCCTTGCAGCTATTGCCAGCCAAAGTTTGGTCCTTGATGGAACACTATCCTGTCCAAGGGTATCTATCCAAGGTGGGGACATCTCTCTCTCCGATGGATATCGTCCAGGAAGCATCCTCACCGTTTCCTGCCCAGTTGGCACTTACCCATATCCCACACCCAGCCGGGTCTGCCAGTCGGATGGCAAATGGACACCCATGCACCATCCCAGTGGAAAGCCCACCAAAGTGGCACGTTGCAGAGGTAGGTGTTAGGCTAACATTTACACATCATGTTAACAAATTGTAACTACGGGTAGTCCTCCACTTACGACCGTAACCGAGCCCCAAAATTTCTGCTGCTAAGCAAAGCAAGACAAGTTGTTAAGTGAGTTCCCGCCCCCCATTTTATGACCTTTCTTGCCCCGGTTATTACGTGAATCACTGCAGTTGCTAAGTTAATAACGTGGTTGTTAAGTGAATCTGGCTTCCCCTTGGACTTTGCTTGTCAGAAGGTCGCAAGAGGGGATCACGTGACCCCGGGGACACTGCGACTGTCATAAATACGAGCCAGTTGCCAAGCGTCCTAATGTAAACCGTGTGACCAGGGGGATGCTGCAATGGTCGTAATTGTGAAAAATGGCCATAAGTCAATTTTTTTCAGTACCGCTGTAACTCCGAATGGTCCCTAAATGAAGGGTTGGAAATTGAGGACTATCTAGAGCAGGGGTCTTCAAACTTGGCTGCTTTAAGACTTGTTGAAGTCCACAAGTCTTAAAGCTGCCAAGTTTGTAGACCCCTGATCTAGAGGCTCTGTAGTTTATTCAATGGTTCCCACTGGGTGGTGGAGTATGTTTGTTTTTGATAAGCCAGAACGTTTCTTGTTGAATGCTGGTCTGTTTGCATTAATGGTGATCAGCCAAGGTCTGCATAACATGTTGGTTCTGTATCAATTTAAAACCATCATATTTCTTACCCATTAGCATTTTTCTTTCTTTTTCCTCTTATCAGAGCTTATTTATGCTTATGCAATGATAGGAATTTCCTAGTCATTACATTCGCTGGTGCCAATATTGAAAGTCCAAAAGATAATAAAAAAAACTGCACAAACTTCACATTTATTTTCCCCCCTCAAAATGTTTGGAAAGGGAAGGGCAGTGAGCACTTTGCAAACAATGGGGCATGTAGAGTTCTGCTCCAGGGAGACAATTTAACATAATTTTGCAATAGTTTCTTTAAAAATTAGCGAAGATTTTAAAACCTGCAATGATATTGACCCTCCAGGAGTTCCACCTCAACTGAGTGACTTAATTGGCCCTTCCCATCTTTAAGCAGTTTCTTGGACCAGGTTTCCCAGCAGGATTTACTATAGGTAATCCTCGACTTACAACAGTTCATTTTGTGACCGTCTGAAGTTACAACGGCACTGAAAAAAGTGACTTATCAATTTTCACACTTAGGTACTAGCAGCATTCCCAGGATCACATGATCAAAATTCAGACGCCTGGCAACTGACTCATATTTATGACGGTTTGCAGTGTCCTGTGATCCCCTTTTGCAACCTTCTGACAAGCAAAGTCAATGGGGAAGCCAGATTCACTTAACAGCTGTGCTACTAACTTAACAACTGCAGTGATTCACTTAACAACTGTGACAAGAATGTTGTAAAATGGGGCAAATGTCACTTAACAACTCTCTTGCTTAGCAACAGACATTTTGAGCTCAGTTTGTCAAAGACTGCTTGTAACCACTTAGTTCTGATCCTTTAGCCCAGGGGTGTCAAACTGCTGGCCCGTGGGCCGGATGCATCATAGCAAAACTGCGCCCACCCCATTGCCAGCAATGGCAAATAAGTGGCGATACGTCACGACACGTCACGTGACGTTGCGAGTTTGACACCCCTGCTTTAGCCCCTGAGATTAGGAGCTTTCCACCATTTTATTTGTCCTGATTTTCAGGCCAAGGGCTACGAGATTTAGGTTGCAAGACCCAAGGCTACCACTAGGACAATATAAGGAGAAGATCATCTTAACTCTTTTCTGCCCTCTAGTGACTGTCTGAATTTTTGCAGACCTGATTTGATAGATTTACAGGATTGAGGCAATGCTACAATCGCTGTACTGCAAGACAAGGCCCCGGAAATTTGTCAGCCTCTTGGGGTAAACCAGATGGGAATCACTATCAGATGAGCTAATTTGAATTTATTGTAAAGCTACATTGACAGAGTCTTGCAAAGTACAAATACCCCCCTTGCCCCAATCTCTCCGACAGCCCGAGAAACTAGGGAGGATCTCTTCTAAGCCTCCTGCCCCATCCCACTCTCCAGTTGCAGGCTATGCTGTCTCTAATCTGATTGCTCCCTTTGTTGTATCCCTTTGCCCAGTCTCCCAAGGTCTTTCCCACATACCATTACAAAACCTTTGTGAAGCCAGAAAAGAGAGATTTGTAGCATTTCCTCGATAAGCGACAGCATATAAAGATGGCACCAAGAAGTGTTGGACTGTGAGCATGGAGACCTAGGTTCAAGTCCTGGCAAATTCTGAGCTACTTCCTCCTCCTTTGCCCAAGAGCCTGTATGGGTTAGTGGTGAAGGTGCTGGAGTAGGTACAGGGAGATCCAGGTTCTAGTCCCCTCTGAGCCACAGAAACTCCCTGGGGAACTTGATGCCAGTGGTGATCTATCTGCCCACCCCACGTTAGTGGAACAAGTGCTATGGAGTCCCAAAGGTGCTTTTTCAAATGGCAACTTGGACTTTGTTGTCCCTTGAAGACGTTTCGCTTCTCATATCCAAGAAGCTTCTTCAGTTCTGATTCAGAACTGAAGAAGCTTCTTGGATGAGAAGCGAAACTTCTTCAAGGAACAACACAGTCCAAGTTGCCTTTTGAAAAAACACCTTTGGCACAAACATGACTTGTATGACTGAGAATCTCCAGAGACTGCTATGGAGAAAAGGCAAGATATAACTTACATTTGAAACATGTAGTTTCATTGTTTTACGTTGCTCAATAGTAGCAACTATGAGAGGGATCTCGGAGTCCTAGTGGACAATCACTTAGATATGAGCCAGCTGTATGCTGCAGCTGCCAAAAAAGCCGCCACAGTGCTAGGCTGCATTAACAGAGGAATAGAATCAAGATCACGTGAAGTATTAATACCACTTTACAATGCCTTGGTAAGGCCACACTTGGAATACTGCATCCAGTTTTGATCACCACGATGCAAAAAAGATGTTGAGACTCTAGAATGAGTACAGAGAAGAGCAACAAAGATGATTAAGGGACTGGAGGCTAAAACATATAAGGAACGGTTGCTGGAATTGGGTATGTCTAGTTTAATGAAGAGAAGGATGAGGGGTGACATGATAGCTGTGTTCCAATATCTCAGGGGTTGCCACAAAGAAGAGGGAGTCAAGCTATTCTCCAAAGCGCCTGAAGGCAGGACAAGAAGCAACGGATGGAAACTAATCAAGGAGAGAAGCAACCTAGAACTAAGGAGAAACTTCCTGACAGTTAGAACAATTAACCAGTGGAACAACCTGCCTCCAGAAGCAGTGAATGCTCCAACACTGGAAGTTTTTAAGAAGAGACTGGACAGCCATTTGTCTGAAATGGTATAGGGTTTCCTGCCTGAGCAGGGGGTTGGACTAGATGACCTCCAACGTCCCTTCCAACTTATTATTATTATTATTATTATTATTATTATTATTATTATTATTATTATTATTATTATTATTATTATTATTATTATTATTATTATTATACCATTTTAATCCTGAGCCTACATTTTGGATCTTCTAGTTCTGATCTCTTCTCTCTTTTTTTTTTTTTTGCAGACATACGCTGCCCGGGGCAGGCAGACTTTGAAAATGGCTTTTTCATCCCACGACGAACTTTCCACCCCATTGGTGACATCCTGAGTTTTCAGTGTTCTGATGGGTACCAGCTTCTTGGCTCATCCCAGCGATACTGCCAGCCCAACGGTCAATGGAATGGGACCGCTCCTGTTTGTGATGATGGAGGCAAATCTTTTTTTTTTTATTAGTTTATAATATAAGATACAAAGCTACAAAAGAAAATACTGGGAAAGTAAGGGAAGGAGAAGGGCAGGGGAAAGTGTAAGGCAAGGGAAAAAAGAAAGAAAAGGCGTTGACTTCCGATTCCCCTTTGGTGCAGTAGAATAAGATAATAGCATCAAATCTCAACTTTTTACTTTTATGTAGTAATATAAACTAGCCATTTCTGTAACAATAAACCTATCTAATCGGTAAAACCCAAAACCAAAGTTTTTTTTTTTTTTTTCCACCTCAAGCACAAAGTCCAGAAGTGGCTTCCCAGTAGAAACAAAATTAATTGTGTTTTTTTCTTTAATCAAAGCACTCAATTTAGCCAACTCCCATCAATTTTTGCAGCCATTCATCCAGTAACTCCATCATTTTGCCGCCATTTATCCATTGTGGGAATCAAAGTGTCCTTCAATTTGTGGTCATAAAGTAGTCTTGCTGCCGTCAACATATATAAGATCAACGTTCCATTCCTCCCCCCCCCCCAAGTCTTTATCCATTAAACCCAAAAGAAAAGTTTCTGGTTTTATCTTTATATTCACTTTGAGAATCTTCTGTATTAAGATATGAATCTTATTCCAATATTTCTTTGCTTTGTCATGATGGAGGTAAGGCTTTGTTGTTAGGCTTTCAATATGTCCACTTCTGATAGGTGTCCCTTCCTGGCTGTGAAGATGACATCACCTCTAGCTCTAATTTATCTTTTTGGGGGGTTCATAGCAGGCTTTTGTGTACATTTTGGAAATACACTAAACAGCCTCCACACTAAACATCTTAGTTGTTCAACTCAGACAAGATGAATGGCCTTCACCACATTTTCTGGTAGCAACATCCGTCCACACTTCACACAATACAGGTAGTGCTCGACTTACGATCACAATTGTGCCCAAATTGCTGTTGCTAAGTGAGACAGCGGCTAAGTGATTTTTGCTCCATTTTACGACCTTTCTTGCCACAGTTGTTAAGTGAATCACTGCAGTTGTTAAGTTAGTGACATGGTTGTTAAGTGAATCTGGCTTCCCCATTGACTTTGCTTATCAGGAGGTTGCAAAAGGTGATCACGTGATCCTGAGACACTTCAACCGTCATAAATATGAACCAGTTGCCAAGTGTCTGAATTTTGATCATATGACCATTGGGATGCTGCAACGGTTGTAAGGGTGAAAAATTGTTCTGTCTCAGCCTACGTGAGTCCTTGTTAAGCTCACAAGGAGAAACCCCTCTTCCAACAAGCAGGCTGGAACCACAGGAAAAAATCAATCCCCTTTTATTATTCATAGACCTGAGTCAATGTCCAAGGCAAAAAAACAGTTCACAGAAACTTGATCCTCAACACCAACGATTGCCTTCGGCAACCAGCACCTCCCACACCTTCCCTTTTATTATTCAGCCAAGGCGTGGCTTCCTAATGCCTTCTCCTTTGCCTTTGGAGCCGCCCCATTGCATTCCTCTGTCCTACTCTCTTTGCTTGCCGGCGTTTTCGTGCATCCTAGATATCTCCCAGCTGTGATTCATCACTGTCCAACTCAGACTCCCAGCATAGCTGTGTCTCAGCCTGAGCGCGACTAGAGGGGCCAGGCTCCTCGTCAGACTGTAAGTCTCGGAGCTCCTCAGAGCCTTCCTCTGACTCTGATGTCACTCCAGGCACCTCCTCTGATTCCTCAGATTCAGCTGCCAGGTCCACTGGCTGGCGAGGAATCACAACAAAAATGTTCACGAGCCCCTTATTTCAGTGCCATTGTAACTTTTGAACGGTCAATAAATGAACTGTTATAAGTTGAGGACTACCTGTGTACTCTGCTGTAAAAATGAAGAAACATTTGGAAGCAGTATGAGAGTAGCCACGTATCTTCCCACATCATCTGCTACAGTCTCACCTCTACAATTGGGTTGATGTTGTTGTCTTCTCTCCACAGTTGGGCACTGCCGCTCTCTTGCTGTGCCCCCGGGGGCGATTGCTACAGGGAAAGGCAACCGTCTTGGTGATCGGATCTCATTCCAGTGTCAGAATAACTTAGATTTGATTGGATCACCCCAACGGGTCTGCATGCTGGATGGCGAATGGTCTGATATGCAGCCAAGTTGTAGAGGTATGCATTTCAAGGACATCTCTTTTCCAGTGGGTTAGGTTAGATGGTCTCCAGTGTCACCACTTGTCCTTTAGCTTCTGCATCCTTTCTTTACATTCACTAGACGCATCTCCTTTTCAATTAGGATGCATCTCCTCAGATAGAAGGTCCATACAGAGAGCGGTAAGGACAGCTGAGAAGATTATAGGAAGCCTGCTTCCCATTATTCAGGACACTGCTTATAAGAACTATGTGCTTAGAGCTCGAAGCATTGTTAGATACCCCTCACACCCACTTCACGGTCGGTTTCTGTTGCTCCCCTCTGGAAGGAGGTTTCGAAATATTTATAGCAGAACTACTAGATTCTGTAACAGCTTTGTTCCCTATGCCATCCGTCTGGTAAACTCGCAAGATTCGTTTTTCTCGCCATGTATATGTACACATCCAAACTAGACTATATTATTTCTCTGGGTCCTATATGTGTGTATGTGATTATATGCATATTTTTTGGGGGGTCATCTTTATGCAGTGTATATTGGAGGTGGTTACCCTTTGAGAGCTGTATGCAATGAAATCTCATTTTAATATATGCTGATTAGTGTACATCTAAAGTGACAATAAAGTTATTGTTCTGTTCTGTTCTAAATTGCCCTTGCTCTTTTTTCAGCTTTTTATGTTCCTTTTTATGTTGCATTGAGTAATAATTGTATAACCTCGGCAATTATTTGTTCGTTGAAAGATAATATCTTTTTGAAAAAAAAAATTGTTTTAAATAAGGCCACCTGAAGAGACTAGAAGCATTTGAAATGTGGATTTACAGGCGGCTGTTACGTATAAGCTGGGTGGACAAGATAAGAAATGAGGAGGTGATAAGCCGCCTGGGAAAGCCAAGGGAAATCATCAAAACAATTAAAAAACGAAAGTTAGAATATTTCAGACATGTGATGCGACACCCAGAAAAATACGGCATACTCCATTTAATCCTCCAGGGAAAGATTGAAGGCAAACGAGGTCCAGGCAGAAGAAGAACATCATGGCTTCAAAATCTAAGGGACTGGTTTGGACAAAACTCAGCAGCACTTTTTTGTGCGGCTGCTGATAAAAACAGGGTCGCCAACATGATCGGCAACGTCCGATAACGGATATGGCACAACAAGAATAAGGATTATTTAAAGAGCCATGGTGGTGCAGTGGTTGCAGGCTACTTCTGCTGACTGCCGGCTGCCTGCAGTTTGGCAGTTTGAATCTCACCAGGCTCAAAGTTGACTCAGCCTTCCATCCTTGCGAGGTCGGTAAAATGAGGACCCAGATTGTTGGGGGAAAATATGCTGACTCTGTAAACCGTTTAGAGAGGGCTGTAAAACACTGTGAAGCGGTATATAAGTCTAAGTGCTATTGCTATAATAAGACTAAAAAAAATTACAGGTAGTCCTAACAACTATTTGTTTCGACTGGACAGCCATTTGTCCGAAATGGTGTAGGGTTTCCTGCCTGAGCAGGGGGTTGGACTCGATGACCTCCAAGGTCCCTTCCAACTTCATTATTATTGTTATTGTTATTGTTATTAGTGACTGTTCAAAATTACAGTGGTACTGAAAAAAGTGACTTTTCACACTTAGCAACCATTGCAGCATTCCCATGGTCACATGATCAAAATTGAGATGCTTGGCAACTGGTTTGTATTTATGACAGTTGTGGTGTCCCAGTGTCATGTGGTCACTTTTTGCGACCTTCCGACAAGCAAAATCAATGGGGAAGCCAGGTTCACTTAGCGTCTTACTAACTTAACAACTGCAATGATTCACTTAACAACTGTGGCAAGAAAGGTTGTAAAGTGGGGCAAAACTCACTTAACAACTGTCTCACTGAGCAACAGAAATTTTAGAATGAATTGTGGACGTAAGTCAGGGACTACCTGTGAAACAAGCACAGAGCACTGTTTATGTGCCTTTTAAAAGAGGGAAATGAATAATCAGCTCTGTCTAGATCTGTATATGCTGTATTATTGGTAAATAAAGTTTTAACTATTAAAAAAAGGGGAAACTTTGGAATATCTTAGTCCAGGTTCAGTGAATGCCATTTTGAAATAACAGATCCAATCAGAAGCATTTGTTAAAATGGTTTTATACCAATTAAATATAACCCATGCTGTCTGCTCTCTGCTTGAAATCTCAAGAAAGGCTAAAGAATTCTATTTATAGAATAGAAGCCAAATTCAGGTACAGTAAGAATGGAATTTGGATGTAACAAACTGCAATTCTTGCTCTCCTGCTCTTACGATTTGGCTTCTATTTTATCCCCACTTTTTATCTTCTCTTCTCTTCCTTATTAGAGTCAATTTTCCTGTCATAAAACTAAAATCTTGGCCCTTTCACTATCAGAGTGGTTCCATAGCGGGAACCACATCAATCCATGTTTAAAGAAAGGGGAAAAAATATTGGATGGAACTTTGATTTCAGGCTTCTGGCTGCCATCTTGACTTTTTTGACCCTCTCTGGGACCATCATCTTCAAAAAATTGCTTCTTAATTGAAAATGCTACAAAAAATGAAAAAAGAAAAAAGAAAGGCAAAATCAATGCATTTTATATATATAGCTATAGCTAAGGAATTTTTTTAAAAAAATTACAGTCACTCTAAATTTTTTTTGCCAGGAATGCCAATGTTTTTCTGCATGGTGAAGACAAGACATTTGGAGATATTTTGTTAACATGTCTAACAAATGGACTCTGGATGTTAATAAAACAAACCTGAATTAAAGGATTTTAAGACACTTTTTGTTACCATGCTAACTACAGATAGTCCTTGACTTACGACCGCAATTGAGCCCAAAACATCTGTTGCTAAATGAGGCAATTGCTAGGTGACTTTTGCCCCATTTTACAACCTTTCTTGCCACAGTAGTTAAGTGAATCACTGCAGTTAAGTTAGTGACAGGGTTGTTAAGTGAATCTGGCTTCCCCTTTGACTTTGCCTATCAGAAGGTCACAAAATGTGATCACATGATTCAGGAACACTACAACAGTCATAAATATGAACCAGTTGCCAAGGGTCTGACTTTTGATCACATGACCCTGGGGATGCTGCAATGGTCGTAAGTGTGAAAAACAGTCATAAGTCACTTTTTTTCAGTGCCGTTATAACTTCAAATGGTCACTAAATGAATTGTTGTAGATCAAAAAAGCCAATGCTTCTTTCTGATGTTTTGAAATAACCTGTTAAATAAAGGTATTTGTATTTCCAGTATTTGACAATAGCAATATTGCAGGGATTTAGCAAAAAAAAAAAAAAAAGAATTCCTTTCTTATGTTGGAAAGATGGAAAGATTAATGGTCAGATTAATTATAAAATATTGTTCAGAGCAATCTCTCATCAATCAATCTATCAATCAGAGTAGAGCTGGAAGGGACCTTAGAGGTCTTCTAGTCCAACCCCCTGCTCAAGCAGGAGACCCTATACCATTTCAAACAGGTGGCTGTCCAGTCTCTTCTTAAAAACTTCCAATGTTGGAGCACCCACAAGTTCTGAAGGCAAACTGTTCCACTGGTTAATTGTTCTCACTGTTAGGAAGTTTCTCCTTAATTCCAGGTTGCTTCTCTCCTTGATTAGTTTCCATCCATTGTTTCTTGTCTTGCCCTCTGGTATTTTGGATAATAAGTTGACCCTCTCTTCTTTGTGGCAGCCCCTCAAATACTCGAATCAACGTCTTCATCTCTTTCGCAATAACACAGGATGATCTCCTTTTCTCATCCTCACAGCCAGTTATTCTTATGACCGAGCTGAAGATGTTAAAGCTGAATTTGGGGCCTCGTTGACGGATGTTCTGAGTGAAGTATCCACCTTTGAGTTGGACCCTTCTGGGACAGTTCAAAGTAAGTCTTTTTTTCCTCCAGAGCAGCTAGTCTAATGGGTCTACCAGTTAAAAGTGGCAGGGAGAAATTTGTAGTTTCAGACTTGCGAAATACTGTTAATGTAGCCTTATAATAAAATAGTTTTCACTCACCTAGTTGAGTTTCCTGTCTGATTACCTGGGAAGGCCAACATAACATGATTAGTAGCCATTGGTAGCTACTAATGGCTACTAATTAGACCAGGGTTTTCAGTCTTGGTAACTAAGATATACGGACTTCAACTTCCAGAATTCCCTAGCCAGCATGCTGCCTGTGGAATTCTGGGAATTGAAGTCTGAGAATTCTGGAAGTGGAAATTCTCAAGTCTCAAACAGTGAGAAACACTGTTATAAATGGTAGTTCCAATGTGATCTTCATAGCTCTCTTTAAAATTAGTTTTGGAGGATACCATGGCACTTAAAGAGGGCCCATTCAGTATGGATTAGGAACTATATGTAGTTTTATTCTGAATTAATTAAATGATAGATGCAGGGGAGATCTCCAGCGGGACTGAAGCAGGCAATGAGTCACAGGCGCCTGCAGAATCATATTCTAAGGTTGAGAAACACACAAAATGGTGATGCTGTGGATATTCATCAGGTCAATTTTATGATACATTTTGTACAAGCAAATTCTGTGGCTTTGCCTTTGGGCTGTCCATTTTTTTGTGGCTTCAGAATCACTTTCAGCTTCTTTGGAGGTATCCTAGGTTATAGAAGGGGAAAGAGAGAAAGAAGTATCTGGTATCAGTGGAAGCAAGTTCTTTTGCTTAGGATGGGAAATAACAATTTCTTTCTTCTCCTCATTAGCTCCGTCTTTAGGCCGAAGACTTATACTGACCAAAGATAGCTTCCTCTATGTTTACTTCCTGTTGGATGCTTCCCACAGCGTTACAGAACCTAACTTTTCTATCTTTAAAGATGCTGTAAGCCAAATCATCATCAGGGTAAGTTTCTGTAGATATAGAGTTGGATACAGAATTGGGAGGTGGATGTAGGAGATGACCAGGCTGAGCCCGAGGGAGGGGTCAAACACATCATCAGTCTGAGTCCAGCCCATCTTGAATTCCTTATCTACCGCCAAATTGCTTTGACTGTTAGTAGTTCAGATTCTTGTAGAGAGCTTAAGCTTACAATAAATCTTTATATCCATTTGAATTGCCTGGATCTCCTGATTTCCCTGGTGCTTGACAGCGGTGGTGTTAGCAACAGTGCTGGTGACTATTGACATAAGGACATGTTTACGCTGCAAATATAAACTAATTTGAACTTTAACAAGGTCTAACCCAGGTTAACCGTACTATAAGCAACCAAATCAGAGTGTGTACAAAATTAAATCCCCAAAAGATGGAAGTGAGGAAGGAAATCTTCACCAAGACTGAAGTATGTGAATAGGTTACGTAGGTTTATTTATTTATTTATCAACCTGCATGCTCCCTCCATTGATAAATGTCCCCTCCACTAGGTACCAGACAGGAAAAAAACACTACAGGAAACCTAATGCTCCTTTGATTGAGATTGGCTGTAATAACCGAATTTTACAAGTCTGATTGTCCCCATCCTTCTTATACTCCATTGAATTAGGGAGCCATCTGCCTTTTGAATGTTATCTTGTTACTCTGGACTTCAATAATGGTTCAGCCCTTTTGCCTACACGACAAATTCTGCATATCTCTGTCAAGATCATCTTCCTTACACCCTGCACAAAGGGGTTCCAGGAAGCTTAACCTATAGAGTTGATACATCAATTAAGAATAACAGAAGAATAGTTATCTTCCCCACCAATCGCCATCAGAAACATGGTTCCATTCTACTCTAGGACTTTTACTCTTCTCTTATGGAAGACCCACAATACTGAGGCAATAACTAGTCAGTTAGAAGGGAAGAAGCTTCTTGGATGAGAAGCAAAATGGTTTTCAAAGAAAAACAACAACAAGAAAGTCCAGTTGCCTTTTGGGACCACCATTACCTGAATGATTGAGAATCTACATAGATTGAGGCAATATAACGCTGTTCCATAGGGTAGGCACAACTGCCAAGAAGCACATCCCTTGAAACTCAAAATGAGTGTGGTTTATAGCTGGGACCCAGATGTTACTGATCAGACAGAAGCAATACAGGAGAAAGAGGGTCTTGTGTAGATAAGCCATTTTTCCCTGACTGCATTCCTACAGTGATCATTCCTTCCCTAGCAGCATGGAGAATTGACCTAGAACAGGGGTAGGCAACCTTGGCTCTTTTATGACTTTTATGACTTCAACTCCCAGAATTCCTGAGCCAGCCATGCTAAGGGGAAAGGGAGAGGATTCCAAGCTGAGCCATGCTGGCTCAGGAATTCTGGGAGTTGAAGTCCACGAGTCATAAAAGAGCCAAGGTTGCCTACCCCTGACCTAGAAAATAAATATCTGTGGGTGCCAACAGAAAGTTTTAACTAATTGCTGGGATGTGATTTTTATGGGGATCAGAGCAAGAAAAGAAAAGTTAATACTCCGATCACTATAGAGCCTTTTGCCGGAGGGATTTAGGGGGAGCACAAGGATGTTGTAATTTCTTTATTTGATTGTTGTGACCCACTAGGGCTGTTCAGAGTCAGGCGGAACACATTTAATATTATTATGGTTGGTCATACAGTCAGCTCGATGTTTAGACTGGATTAGGCATTTTTATTCATCTATCGAGTTCTTCCCAAGGACCTGGGATAGGCAGATGTCGTTGTTTGATAATGTTAAAGGTATCGTTTGCAGGACATAAGCTGTTCCAAGTACAGATAGGCCTCGACTTACAACAATTCGTTTAGTGAACGTTCAAAGTTACAATGGCACCTGTTACTATTGGTACTAATAGAATTAACAGAACTAATGGTGTAACAACGCAATGCCACTTTCCTCATTTTGCCAGAAACATTTGAGTCTGCAAGTTCCTCTGGCTCATTACATCCTTCAGTCCCATTTTATTTGATTTTTTATCCTGCCTTTATTACTTTGAAAACCTCCCCTGCACTTGGATTTTAATTGATTAAGAACAGAGCTCTTTTACTGCCACGATGCCCTCCAAAATTAGGTTTTAAGAGGCCACTGAAGATCATATTGGAACTACCATTTGTAGCAGTGTTTCTCAACCTTGCCAACTCCCAAGGACTTCAACTCCCAGAATTCCCCAGCCAGAAGTGTTTATAGATTTCTTTGAGGGCTGATCACTCTTGTTCAATTATTGTCAGTTTGCAGTACAGTCACCTTGAATAGGGAGAAATGGGTTAAAAGCTGGTTTTGAAATAGGGCTGGGTCGTCAAAGCAAAACAAGGGCTTCCACTCTTGCGTGTTCAGCTGCTGGTGTGTTGTTGAGAGGATTTTCTAAGAACAATGCAAAGGATTGCTGACCCCCAGGTTATCAACCTATCAGTGACTGCAATCACACACAAACAAGGACAGCTGATCCTATTCCTTTCAGTAAATATTTAAAAGATCCTGCTTTTGTTGGACAGAAAAGTGCGTAATTCAACTTCAACAGAAAAAGGCAATGATTTTCTAGATTTTGTTGAAAAAATGAGCTTTTTGCAGCATTCGGCCCTTTAATAATTGTGGCCTAAAGTTGGTTATTTCACTGTAAAATAGTGAAAAGAAAAGAAGCCATTAGCAAAATGCAAAGCTGTCAAAAAATGCAGTTCACTGTGATTGTGGTTCACCGCAAACAGGCCTGGTTAGCGAGTACCCAAAGTGCGGTCATGTGACCTGGGGGAGGGCTGATCGTCAGAACTTTGAATCCAGGTCGTAACTCCCCCCAGGCAGGTTTGTTGGAACTTTGAATGGTTGCTAAGCAACCTATTGTAAGTCGAGGACTACTTATATTGTATATTCCTGATCAATTCAATCTACCATGAAACTGAGCAGAACTGGATCCTGCTTCATATCAACTGAAGGAGCATTGTGGAATATTTTTATTTATTTATTTTTAGTTTATTTATTTGTATCCTCCCTTCATTATTTTTACAAATAACTCATAACGGCGAACATATCCAACACACACATATCCAACACACTTTCCTCTTCTTATTTTCCCCACAACAACAATCCTGTGAAGTGGGGTTGGGCTGAGAGAGAGAGACTAACAGGCCCAAGGTCACCCAGCCGGCTTTCATGGCTAAGGCAGGACTAGAACTCACAGTCTCCCACTTTCTACCCTGGTGCATTAGACCAAACTGGCTCTCAAGTATGCCTCAGAATTTTTTTGCCAAATATTTTTGCCAGAAAAATATCATATGGAAAAAGGTTCTTTGATTGTAAAGAAAATGACCTATTTGTTGGATGGTCTCCAAAATGTAATCCTGTTTTTTTGTGTGTGGGTGTGTTTTGGCTTTTCTTTGCTCCTCAGATTTCTAGCTTTGATGTTCCGGTCAAGTTCTCAGTCGTATCTTATGCCAGCCAGCCCAAGACAGTGGTCGACATTGGCGATGATGACGCTGAAGATGCTGATATGGTGCTTGAGATGATGGAAAATAATATGAATTACAAAGGTAGATATTTAGACCGGTTTGCATGTCGTATTTCTTTCCCAATATCTCTGTATGTTGCCCAGAGTTGTTGTGAGTTGGGTGGCTTTATAAATTTGATAGATCCCTTATTTTGATTAAAATATTTATACACTGCTTCTCATCATTGGCACCTGAGAGGGGGGAGTGGTCAAAACAGGCAAGTTTGTGATACAAGCCCCATGAGATTGTGTCACTGTATAGAGAGCCTCTCCCCCTTACGCACAAATTTATCTCACGCACATATACAGATAGTCCTTGACTTACAACCATAACTGAGCCCAAAATTTCTGTTGCTAAGTGAGACATTTGTTAAGTGAATTTTGCCCCCATTTTACGGCCTTCCTTGCCGCAGTTGTTAAGTGAATCACTGCAGTCGTTAAGTTAATAATATGGTTATTAAGTGAATCTGGTTTCCCCATTGACTTTGCTTGTCAGAAGGTCTCAATCGATGATCACGTGACCCCGGGACACTGCAACCGTCATAAATACGAGCCAGTTGCCAAGCATCCGAATTTTGATCATATGACCATGGGGATGCTGCAATGGTGTGTTTGCAGGCGCAGGAGGCAAGCCACAGCATTGATTGGCTGCTGGGAGGTGCACCTATTTGTCCCGTGCACCAAATCACTGCGGTAGAAATGTACCTCGGGGAATCGGCCAGGATGATGAGCTAAGGGTGGAGGGACGGGGGGGACCATTGGTGGCGGAGAATTGCTGGGGGAGGGTCAGCGGAGGACGGAAGCCCGTTGTGAATCAGCTGTGGTGGGTGGCTAGGAATGAAGTGGGCATAGCCAAGGGTCAGCGCCTAAATGTCCTTCCCAAGGGTCTGAGATAGGCAGATGTTGATGTTTGATGGTTATTATTATGGATCATAGCACAGTCAACCTGATGTTTAGATTGGATGTGGCATTTTTACCCACCTATTGAGTCCTTCCCAAGGTGTTTGATGGTGTAAGTCAGTGAAGGCGAACCTTTTAGAGACCGAGTGCCCAAAAACTGGCCCCGCTCCACCCGCCTGCCCCGTCCCCACCCCACCTGCCCGCAGGGCCACTCACCGCCTCCAGGGCCCGCCGCAGATTGCCCAGGCATCCCAGCAGCGCCATGGCGGCCACGCCCTCTGCCCACGCCCCACAGCATCAACTGTGCGCGATGGGGCGTGAGGGCAGAGTCTTGTCTACGCTGCCTGGCTGTCATGTCCTCGGCTGCGCTGCTCCGCGTGGGCCACGCTCAGGGGCGACTCCTCCAGGAGGGCTGCTGGTGAGGAGGGGGTTGCGGGGGAAGGCAAGGCTGGGGCAATGGCATGTGTGCCCACAGAGAGGGCTCCGAGTGCCACCTCTGGCACCTGTGCCATAGGTTCGCCACCACTGGTGTAAGCTGTCCCAGTAAAGCTGCCTTGTGCAACATAGCCCAATGGTGATTTTGTTAAATCTCTTTCTCTTCTCTTTGCTGTCTCCAGATACTGCCACATCCACTTTCCAGACTTTTCTGTCTTTCTAATCGACAGTTGTTAGGTCTCTGATGTTTTGTGGCAGGTGCTTGTCCGTTTGAATTCTGAAGTCCCAGAACACTTTAGCTTCTTAATTTTCTATTACTTTGACTATTTTATGGTGCCACCAGTTCTTCCTTGCAGGCAAATAGCATTTTTTGCAGATATTCCACCGCACCATTGTTGCTACTTTGTCATGCTGTTGCTCGTAATCAGTGTGATTTTCTTGCAGCACCTAACTAGCTGGTCCACTATCGCTATTATTGTCTAATGGAGATTCTCTGTCCTCCAGGTCAAGGTTGCCTCGAAGGTGCTTTTCAAAGGCAACTGGACTTTCTTGGTTTTTCCTTGAAGATGTTTCGCTTCTCATCCAAGAAGTCTCATCCAGAAATGAAGAAGCTTCTTGGATGAGAAGCGAAACATCTTCAAGGAAAAACCAAGAAAGTCCAGTTGCCTTTTTGGAAAGACACCTTTGGGTGTCCCTATTATTGTTTAAATTTGTGTGCCATCTGGTTCACGTCGTCTCTTGAACTGAAGTTGTGATTTTGTCCTATAGTGGCAAGAAGATAGTGTGGTTGTGGCTTATTATGTGTGTTTATGTTGTGTAAATAAAGAAATAAAACCCAGGGCAACCTTTCAACTGCTACTTTTATCTCTCCCGGAATTACAGAAGTGTACATTGCTATGTGATTACATAGCACAGCACTTTAGTCAATATAATAAGAGTATTGCTATTTCCACAGTTAGAAGCATTTTGTTATTTTATTTTATTTTTTTATTTCGTAATTTCATTTATTTTATTGTTTTGTTTTATTTTATTTTCTCTTATTTATTTTTTTTATATTTTATTTCATTATTATTTTTAGACTGCTCAGTTCCCAAATAGCTCTGGGTGGCTTACAATTAAAAACCGATTTATTAAAAGCACGGTTCCACAAAACAGAAGAGCAAAATATGAAGCCAAATCAAACCAAAGTAAAACAAAGCAAAAACCAAAGAAAACCCAGGGGGCTCCACATTCCTCCTGGCCCCAAGGTCAGGGAGAACAACCAACTCTTCTACAATTTCCTAAATGACATACAGGTGGTGAGACCCCCATAAAACTTTTTTTTTTGTGGGGGGCAGAGATCCTTCCAGAGAACAGCTATTGCAGCAGAGTAGGTGCACTTTCAGGATCTGGCAAGGCATCTTTCTTTCTTTCAGGATCTGGCAAGGCATCTTTCTTTCTTTCTTTCTTTCTTTCTTTCTTTCTTTCTTTCTTTCTTTCTTTCTTTCTTTCTTTCTTTCTTTCTTTTTTTCTTTCTTTCTTTCTTTCTTTCTTTCCTTCTTTCTTTCTTTCTTTCTTTCTTTCTTTCCTCTCTCTCTCTCTCTCTTTTCCATGTTTCTAAACCACCTATCTCCCTCAAAGAGGGGCTCTTTAACTAATGGATCTGGAATGCATTTGCCCTGTTGGACCAAAGCCAATGGGCATAGACTGTAATGGCATGTGGGGATGGCCTTGGGAGACAGAGGGGAAGAGAGTTTTTTTTAAAAAAAAATATTTATCAAATTTCTCTGGCCAGCAATCTCATGCGAAGTGAAATGCTGTTTAGGGAAGAATCAAACAAGGGGATGATGATGTATGATGCACAGAGAAAGAAACTCAGGAAGCAACCTCCCTGCCTATCAAGTGATAAAAAGAGACAGCGGGAGATTTGTACCTTCAGATTTGCAAGATTTTCTTAACATAGGCTTAGAATAAAGGAGAATTAGCTCATCTGATGGGGTTTCTTCTCTGGTCTACCTGAGAAGGCTGACACAGACACCTGGAGATAATCAACCCCCCAGATTGTTTGGATTGTTTTGAGGATTTTTGCATTTAAAAAAAATGAGCCAGTTGTTTCTTGGGTTTTTTTTTGATAGCAGCATTTACCCCATAGCACGACCTCTGTTGATGCTACACCGTAAAATAAATAAATAAATAAAATAAAGCCCCACAGCAAAGTTAGATAAAGTAGATGTTTAATTGGAATCTATGGCAGCATTCTTTTTCATCCACGTTCAGTCACGCAGGCAGACTCTTCCCACTTTTTTTTTAACCACAAATAAAAGAAATGCACGAAACCTTGGGGAATGCTATCTATTGCGGTTCCCTCTCGCTGCCTCTGCATTGTGCCTTATATTGTCCGTCAAATGAGGTTTAAAAAGAAGAACCTCTCAAGACGAATCCTTTTTTTTTTTTGCAGATCACGGCAACGCAACTGGAACCAACATTCATGCGGCCCTTTATGCTGTTTACGAGATGATGATTAACGAAGAAAAATTTTCAAAAGATCGATGGAGCAAAGTCCGCCATGCTATCATTCTGCTTACAGATGGTAAGGAGAAATGGAGAGATTGAAAGTGGAGGTGGGGGTTTGTTTGGGGGGGGGGAGAGACCGTTCACCGTCTAGCCATGGCTGTTGTACAGTATAGGAGAATATTTATAGCTCAGGGTTGAAATGAGGGGTCCTTGGTGCTCTCTGAGCTTGGTTGTTTTTTTTGCAGAAGTTTCATTACCCAAACTAGATAACACCATCAGTGCAATGAGAGCGAAACCAGCTCTCCTTGTGTTGCTCTTACCACATGAGCTATGAAAAGGATAACAGTGCCATGCATCAAAAACATCTCGGAAACCACAAACAGCCTATTATAACCAGATGGCAGCATTGTAGCACACAAACCAACTAAAGCTCTAAAACATCCTACGTAAACCAAAAGACCCAGTAGCCCCAGAAGAAAAAACAGGAGTCATCTACAGCAGGAAACCCCAATCTCCTACCACTACCGGGCCGCGGCTTGTTCAAAACCGGGCCATGGGAAAAAATGGGCAAGCGCGCGCACGTGAAGTTCTACTTGCGTGAGCAGCAGGCAAGCATGCGTGCATACATGTGAAGCTCCACTTGAATGAGTGGAGGGCACGTGCGGTCACGTGCGAAGCTCCATTCGTGCACAAGCGCCCTCCACTCACAAGTGGAGCATTGCGCGTGAGCACAAGCGCCCTCCGTCCGCGTGAGTGGAGCTTCGTGCATGAGCGTAAACACCCTCTGCTCACATGTGAAACTCCATTTGTGTGAGTGGGGGTGCACGTGCACGCCGCTTGCACAAATGGAGCTGTGGGGGCGCACGTGTGCCTGCCATTCCCCCTCCCCGTGCCATGCCAAGCTGGCAAGCTGGAAAGATTGGGGATTGCTGATCTACAGCATACAGTGTAAAGACTGTAACAACCACTACATAGGACAAACAGGCAGGAGACTAGCAGAGCGCAACCGTGAACACCAACTTGCAATTAGAAGATATATTGCAAAGTCTTTAATTGCACAACACATGGACAGAATTAACTATAGTTTCAACTGGGGAACTGTGAGCATCCTAGATCATGCCAAGTTCAAAAATGTTAGAGAATTCCTGGAAGCCCGGCATTCAGACAAATCGGCCACCAACAGGCACATAGACACGAACATCTATATACCTTTCAAAAGAGACAATCAGCAAGCCACAAAGGGAACCCATGGACTTCTAGATGTTCTACACCTCCTCACTAGCAATCAACACTCAGGAATTGATTGAGGAGGACAGCTCATTTTTCCGATTCTCTTTTCCTCCAATTCCCCAGGGGTTTGGGGAGGTGGGGTGGAGGAAGACCTAATCCTCATAATTTCAGAATTGATTTTACGATGTGGTATACAACCGCCTTCCCAGAATGCTTTGCTCCCTGTGCTTTCAAAAATTGCTGCCCAGTTTTAGGCATGTGTGTGTTTTAATGTGACAGAAGTCGGAGAATCTATATGGAGATTCTCAGTCATCCAGGTCATGGCTGTCCCAAAGATGCTTTTCCAAAAGGCAACTGGACTTAAAACACCCGCATGCTTTCTCTTCTCATCCATGAACCTTCTTCAGTTCTAACTGATCATCTGTAAGGGAAACACCTTCTGCTTGTGGCCTTAAAGAGCCTCCACTAGATAGAAATTTAGTCTGAAATCTCCTTGTGTTTCAAAGCCAGACTCCAGCCTATCAATCAAAGGGATTTAAAAAAAATTCTCCTACCACTTGTTTTTAGCACAGTCAGAGGCCTACCTGATCATGGACTTCAGACTGCCCAGGAACCATGCCATTTTTCTTAGCTTGCATTTTTTTTTTTTTCGTTTAAGAACACAACGCCAGTTCAATGTATGATCATCCTTCGAGTTTTCCACAACTTATTTCTCTTGGCTCACTTGTTTTGCTGTAAGCACATGAGTTGGGAATTACTCTTTGATTTTGTCCTCTAATTTTTTATTTTTTTGTCTTCAGGAAAATCCAATCTTGGGGGTTCTCCCAAACTGGCAGTGCGCAGCATAGAAGGTATGGTGAATGTGAGAGAAAACAGAAAAGATTATCTCGGTGAGTCAAGAAAATGCTTGATTTTTCAAAAGAATGAATTGTGTTACTTTGCGATAGCAAACTTCCCCTCAAGAACCTTTGTTTTCCTACAGCAGACTGAACCTCTATATAACTACTGCTCAATTGAAAACCCACTACTGGCAATCCTCGACATATGACCGTAATGGAGCTTGGCCATTATGGTCCTATCTCATGAGAATCCTAAAATGAGTCAGTCACATGACTGACTCAATTTTATGACCTTTTTTTGCAGCAGTCGTAAAGCAGATGCCATGGTCATTATGCAAAAGCTGTGGTTCTTAAGTGAAGAAATGGTTCACTTTTGGTTTTGCCAAAATCTAGAAGTGCCAGCTTTGGGCAAATTTGTCGTAAAATGTGGTCACGTGAATGCAGGACTTTGCAAAGGGCTATATATGTAATCATATTGCCCAGTGCCCAAAGTTTTGTCATCTGACTATGGAGTGGGTGCGACTGTCAGAATTTTGAATCTGGATCATAAGCCCCCTTTTTTGGTCAGTCATAACTCTGGTCATAAGTAGAGGACTACCTGTATAGTTTAGCTGTTGTGGCCTAGAGTTCACAGCAGAAAGCAAAATAAATGTATTAACCTTTATGAAGCCACAAGACTTAATTTTCTCCAATTGTTATGAGACAATCCTCAATAAATCACTTTTTTCTCCTCTTGAAATGCATTTTTCCCAGGTTACCTCTTATATCTGGACTTCTTTGCTTCTCTCAAATTGCTTCTTCTAGATCAGGCATGTCAAACTGCCGGCCCGCGGGCCGGATGCGTCACGCTGAAACTGCACCCACCCCATTGCCGGCAATGGGGAAAAAGTCGCGATACATCGCGCAACGTCACGTGACATCGCGAGTTTGACATGCCTGTTCTAGATAAACCAAACATCTTTTCCTCACCCTGACCTCACTCACTTCCTCAACCTCTCACAAAATCCAAGTGTCATCATGAAAAGCTGAGGTCAGCTTCACTGTGAAGCATCACTTTCTACGTTCTGCAGAAAAGCTTTCCTTTCACTTTCACTTTCCACTGTCAGGGGAAGGCTGTAGCTCAGGGTCCAACCCATGGTAAATGCTCTCCAAAATATATAAGATTTTATTTAGTTATTGTCAGGGAATTGCATATCAGGTGTCCAAATGAAGTCATAGACGCTGTCACGAACTTGTAGTTTTATATAAATAAATATATTTAACATCCATATTTACATCAGTCAAGATAGTCAGGCAAACAGGAGCATTGTGAGGTAAATCACAAAGCATACATTCCATAAAGGGCACACAGAAGAGAAAGGTGGGGAAAAAGGGAAACACCCTCTTTACACCCAGCAACCAATCAAAACATAGATTGCCTCATGCAGGACCCCATACACTCCAATCAATCAACTACCACTGTGTGTTTTAGCCCACTTTATTGTTCCAGCTATTATTAAATTAAATATTTAAATATTCTTTATTTTATTTTATTTTATTTTATTATTTTATATTTATTTATTTATTTTTGCCAACTCCTGTCTAAAGCTCAGGAGATGTGCTGCCCATTAGGGCCAATAGGGAAGTAAGTCATTTAGCAGCTCATCTATGACTAACACGCTAGAAGCAACTCAGATAAAGAGGCTGCCCAAACAGAGCAATTGAGAAAAAGCTGCTGCTGAAAAACAGCAGGAGCAATTGTTAAAAAGCCAGGCAAGTACTGCATGCAGCAATAATTGAAAATAGAAAATGCAATCACTCCTGCATCTCTCCAGGAAAAGTAATTTCAGTTAAAGAGAAAAGTAATAACATTTTAGGTCACTGCAAATGTTCTCAGAGGTCTTAAAATATAGTATAAAACCCCTGCTGGAAATCTCCTGTCTGCTTAGTTTCCCTCAAAATGAATTCGAAAGGGTCAAGCTCTTATTTTTCTTATTTCATATGGCTTTCAGTGCATCCAGTCCATTCACCCTTGAATTTCACTGCTACTTAACTGGCTTGATAAAACTGAAAGAATCCCTTGATAAGATTTGGGGACTGTCCTGTCTTCTCTTCCAGAATGTCCCAGGTTAACGTATGTCCTGTTGAGGGGTCCTTGGTTGTTTGCTTGCAGACATTTCTTTACCCAACTAGATAACATCATCAGTGCGTGTCCTGTTGTTGTTTCGTTCAGATATCTATGTTTTTGGCATTGGGAACCTCAACGTTGACTTGACTGCCATGAATGAGATTGCATCAAAGAAGCCAGGGGAAAGGCATGTCTTTGTGATGGAAAATCCACAGGAGCTCAAGAAAGCTTTTGAAGATCTGTTGGGTATGTCGGATCTGTCTTATTTACCAGTGACGGGGATGCAAGGTGGGAAAGGGGCAAAGGGCAAAGGGTTGGTGCATCTACCCAATGTTCAGCGTCTTATGCCAACTTGCTCAATAGTAGTAACTGTGAGAGGGATCTCGGAGTCCTAGTGGACAGTCACCTAAATATGAGCCAGCAGTGTGCTGCAGCTGCCAAAAAAGCCAACACAGTGCTGGGCTGCATTAACAGAGGGATAGAATCAAGATCACGTGAAGTATTAATACCACTTTACAATGCCCTGGTAAGGCCACACTTGGAATACTGCATCCAGTTTTGGTCACCACGATGTAAAAAAGACGCTGAGACTCTAGAAAGAGTACAGAGAAGAGCAACAAAGATGATTAGGGGACTGGAGGCTAAAACATACAAGGAACGGTTGCTGGAATTTGGTATGTCTAATTTAATGAAGAGAAGGACGAGGGGGGACATGATAGCAGTGTTCCAATATCTCAGGGGCTGCCACAAAGAAGAGGGAGTGAAGCTATTCTCCAAAGCACCAGAAGGCAGGACAAGAAGCAATGGATGGAAGCTAACCAAAGAGAGAAGCAACCTAGAACTAAGGAGAAACTTCCTGACAGTTAGAACAATTAACCAGTGGAACAACCTGCCTCCAGAAGCGGTGAATGCTCCAACAGTGGAGGTTTTTAAGAAGAGACTGGACAGCCATTTGTCTGAAATGGTATAGGGTTTCCTGCCTGAGCAGGGGGTTGGACTAGATGACCTCCAAGGTCCCTTCCAACTTTATTATTATTATTATTATTATTATTATTATTATTATTATTATTATTATTATTATTATTATTATTAACTGTGGGAGTATATACATGCTGCCCATCTCACCTAGAGGCAACTTCACGAGGCTTACAGCAAAGTAAAAACAAGATAAAATATTACCATATTAAGATAATAAATATTAACATTAAAACTCAGTTCCGTTGTAACTTCAAATGATCGCTAAATGAATAGTTGTAAGTTGAGGACTGAAGAGCCACGGTGGCGCAGTGGTTAGAATGCAGTATTGCAGGCTAATTCTGCCAGCTGCTAGCAGTTCAGTTCTGACCAGCTCAGGGTTGACTCAGCCTTCCATCCTTCTGAGGTCGGTAAAATGAGGACCTGGATTGTTAGGGGCAATATTGCTGACTCTGTAAACTGCTTAGAGGGGGCTGTAAAACATTGTGAAGCGATATATAAGTCAAAGTGCTATTGCTATTGCTAGCTGTAGATAGTTCCAGCCTGTATGTGAGCAGTTCTTCCTGCATAACTTCTCCCTCATTTTATGGGGGTTTTTTTCTATTTGTTCAGTTGTAGATGGTTCAATATTTGTTTCCCTATTTTGAATCATTTTATTTATGCAAAGCAGGTAATAAGTTCCAGAATGAAATAGAAATGAAACCTGCTTTTTGCAGTGCTGGAAATGCATCATGTAAATGTAAAATAAGAGAGCCGGTTTGGTGCACTGGTTAAGGCACCAGGCTAGAAACTAAGAGACTGTGAATTTTAGTTCTACCTTGGGTATGAACTCAGCTGGGTGAGCTTGGGCCAGTCAATTTCTCTCAGCCCTAAGAAGCAGGCAATGGCAAATCACATCCGAAAAATCTCTCCAAGAAATCTGCAGAGAGCAGGTAGTTGCCAAGAACTGACCCTGACTCAAGGCCGTGTGTGTGCGCCTGCACACACACACACACACAGAGAGAGAGAGATTATCGAAATAACATAGTTTGATTTTCCCCACACCAAAGTTAATATCACAACCTCATTTCTGGTAACATGAAAAATTTTGCCACTTAAACAAAGCCAATGGGGGCCTTTGGACAAAAGGTGCATTGTGTTGGTGTGCTGAAAGAGCGATAGATCTTGAAAGTCTGTGTAGAAAGAACATACAACCGGGGGGGGGAGGCAAATGGCAAGATTGATGATGATCAGTTTCCCCCCAGATTCTTTCACTTTCTAACTATCTTAGATCCTAGAGATTTGGAGGACATTTGTGGTTTGGCAAACTACTCGGACAATGCAAGATGGGATCAGAAGAATCCGTGGCACGTGCGTCTCCAAAACCCAGTGAGTACAGACTATTCTTTTCCACCATCGCCCACCCAAGTCTCTGTGATCTCTTTCCTCTTCCCAGATTTCTGCAGGGGCTAACAGGAATGGGGGCCCCACCTGCAATTAACTTGTTTTATCCCTGATATTTGGTCCCCTTGAATGGTTAAAGGATGGGAATCTGGAGAGCCCCTCAGTCAAGGAAGGATGACCTAGAACAGCGGCCCCCAATCTTTCCAGCTTGGTAGCCCAGCCTGGCGTGGGGGGGGGAGTGAGTGGCAGGCTCATGTACGTGCGCACAGCTCCATTGTGCGAGCAGTGCAGGTGCATACCCTCCACTCGTGTGAGAGTGCTTGTTGCTCACTCACAAAGCTCCACTCGTGTGAGCAGAAGGTGCTCATGCACGAAGCTCCATTCGTGCGAGTGCAGGCTCCCTCTGCTCACGCGAGTGGAGCTTTGTGCCAAGCACTTGCCATTTCTCCTTTGGCCCGGTAGTGGGCCGCAGCCCGGAGGTTGGGGACCTCTAACCTAGAACATAATTCTGGGGTGTTAACCGTATATTGAATTTAAATTTTGCTCTAGCATCATATGGATTCTACTTGCCGAGGTGCCTTGATTTCCAGTACCTGGGTTCTAACAGCTGCTCACTGCTTCAACCACTTGAAAAACACGTCTAATTGGATCGTGGTTCTAGGTAAGATGCTACATTAAAAAAAAGCATGCATTCTGTCGTGGTTCTAGCATAGTTCTGTGGTCTTCCCTTCTTCAGTGATTCTGAGGCATTGTTTCCCTGCATTTAGTCGGGGATAGAATTTCAGAAAAATCCATTCCAGTATGAAATGCTAGATTCTACCTTGATTTGTACGTCACTCCATCAACATACCTGGGATATTTCCAGAGAACAAGAATATAGAAACTCCTAAAGAAATAACAGTCTAAAATTTAACTGAGGAGAAATAACAGAGGAGAGGAGAGAAGAAACAAAGAAAAGATGTAATGTTGCTTCAGTGCTGCTTGCTTGAATTGGGTGATATATAGATTACAGGGCCAAGCCTAACAATAGGCAGAGTGAGGAGCAGTGTACAGGTAGTCCTCGACTTACAACCACAATTGGGAGCAGAATCTCTGTATCCACTAAGGAAGGTGGTTGTTAAGTGAATCGCACCTACTTTTACGACCTGCTGTCAATGCTACTAACATTGGATGTTCTTGCGTTGACAATATATGGAGATGCAACCTTTTTCTTTCTTATGCTTCGCACTTAGAATTAGATGTGCTAAGGGGAGGGGGAGGAATCTGATGGGAGTTAGTTAGACATAACAATATTGTAATAAGAGATGAAAAAGGCATGGCGGGAGAAAGGACTGGGCGGAAAGCCAGCATTTCAACCTAATTGGAGAATATGATTTATGACTGTTAGTTGTAGGAGGGAATTGTGCTTTGATCTATGTGTTGAGGGGAAGAGAAGTCAGATTTTGGCTTGGACTATGTAAGCGCCGATGTGTTGCTGCTCGAGTAAAGATTCTTTAAGGTAAACAGTACCTCGAAGTTCTTTGAAGAGTTTCATATGTTGGAACTACAACACCTGCTTTGCCACCGTTGTAATCGTGCAATCATTAAGCGAATCCGTCTTCTCCCATTGACTTTGTTTGTTGGAAGCTGGCTGGGAAGGTCACAAAGGGTGATCACGTGACCCTGGGATACCACAGCCGACAGAAGAGAATATACAGGTAGTCCTCAACTTACAACAGTTTGTTTAGTGACCGTCCAAAGTTACAACGGCACTGAAAAAGTGACTGTTTTTCACACTTACTACTGTTGCAGCGTTCCCGTGGTCACGTGATCAAAATTCAGACGATTGGCAACTGACTCATATTTATGACGCTGGCAGTGTCCCGGGGTCATGTGTTCACCTTTTGCGACTTTCTGATAAGCAAAGTGAATGGGGAAGCCAATTTTACTTAACAATCATGTTACTAATTTAACAACTGCAGTGATTCACTTAACAGCTATAGCCAGAAAGGTCATAAAATGGGACAAAATTCACTTAACAAATGTCTTGCTTAGCAACAGAAATTTTGGGCTCCGTTGCGGCTGTAAGTCGAGGACTACCTGTACTTCAATTCTTGTAAATACTGGTACATGCCGATTGCCCTGAATTTTGATTGCATGACCATGGGGATGCTGCAACAGTCACAAGTGGAAGGGCTGGTTGTAAATCAGTTTCTTCAGTGCCATTGTAACTTTGATTGGTCACTAAATGAAGGGTTGTAAGTCAAGGACTACCTGGCCCTGGACTATTTGTTTTGAATCTCCCTCGGTTGATCTTGGAAGAGTTAGTAGGTGAAACAATTTCTCCTTCGCCTCCAAAGTCCCAAAGGTGCTTTTCAACAGGCATCTGCACGTTCTTGGGGTTTTTTTTCCTTGAAAACTGTCTATGGAGATTCTCAGTCATCCAGGTCATGGTTATCCCAAAGGTGCTTTTTCAAGAGGCAACTGGACTTTCTTGTTTTTCTTTGAAGACGTTTCGCTTCCCATTCAAGAAGCTTCTTCAGCTCTGACTGGATGGTGGGGAATGGGCGCTATCTAACACTGGGCGCTATCTAACAAAATGAAATTCAATGGTGAAAAAAGTAAGGTTCTACATTTAGGCAAGAAAAACCAAATGTACAGGTATAGTATAGGGGGTACCTTGCTCAATAGGGTACTGTGAGAGGGTCTCGGAGTCCTAGTGACAATCAACTTAACATGCAGCCGCATTGTGCTGCAGCTGCCAAAAAGCCACACAGTGGCTGGGCTCATTAACAGAGGGATAGAATCAAGATCACGTGAAGTATTATACCACTTTACGTGCCTTGTAAGGCCACACTTGGAATACTGCCTCAGTTTTGGGCACCTCTAACACACGATTTAAAAAAGAGGTTGAGACTCTAGAAGAGGCAGAGAAGGCACAAAGATGATTAGGGACTGGAGGCTAAAGCATATCATGGAACGTTTGCTGGCTTGGGTATGTCTAGTTTAATGAAAGAAGGACTAGGGGTACAGATAGCAGTGTTCCAATATCTCAGCAGGGTTACACAAGAAGAGGGAGTCAAGCTATCCCAAGGCGCCTGATGGCAGGACAAAAAGTAATGGATGAAACTAGTCAAGGAGAGAAGCAACCTGGACGATGAAAACTTCCTTACAGTTAGCACAATTTATCCAGTGGAACACCTGCCTCAAGCGGTGAATGCTCCAACACTGGAAGTTTTTAAGAAGAGACTGGACAGCCATTTGTCCGAAATGGTATAGGGTTTCCTGCCTGAGCAGGGGGTTGGACTCGATGAACTCCAAGGTCCCTTCCAACTTTATTATTATTATTATTATTAATGGACAGCTGGTCATTTGTTTTCCTTTAAAGAGTCGTTGAGGCCACCTGGAGGTTTATTTGTGTCCTCAGGGTCACCTGAGTAGTGCAAAGGTGTGTGGAGCCTTCTTGGCTGCAGGATGTTTTCTGCCCTGTGTCCCTTCACTGTTGAAGACAGGCGCAGGCTGTCGGGCATGAGTCTGTGTTGTCTGCATCTCAAACTGAAGCGCCAATGGTTCCTGTAGTCTGCATTGTTTTCTGGAAATCTGTTCGTGCTCCCTCACCATTCTAAGGGTGTTCATCCCAAAGTGCACAGCTAAATGTCTATGGCGATTCTCAGTCATCCAGGTCACGGTTGTCCCAAAGGTGCTTTTTCAGGAGGCAACTGGACTTTCTTGTTTTTCTTTGAATGTTCCTTGAAAACGTTTTGCTTCTCATCCTTTTTCAGTTCTGACTGAAGGTTGGCCGTTAGCAGCGAAGGAATGGAAAGAATATAGATCCTACAGATAGCAGAACCATTCAGTCAGAACTGAAGAAGCTTCTTGGAAGAGAAGTGAAACGTTCTTAAGGGAAAAAAAAGAAGAAAATCCAGTTGCCTGTTCAAAAGCACCTTTGGAACAACCATGTCCTGGATGATTGAGAATCTCCATAGACATCCCCCTCCAAAGCTGACCTGCTACCTTCCAGTGTGTTGAAGAAAGATGCTTTCCTATAGTCCAGGGTTAAGCAGCCTTGGGGGTCTGGAAGCTGCACTTAATATTTCAATGTGGGGTGGGGCTGCTGGCCAGACAGGAGGCGAAGTATTGAAAATAGGCAGTACCATAGCACCATGGTGGGCAGAACCAGAATACAGGTAGTCCTTGACTTACAAACAATTCGTTTAGTGACCGTTCAAAGTTACAACAGCACTGCAAAAGCTGACTTAATGACCACTTTTCACACTTACGACCATTGCAGCATGCCCATGGTCACATGATCAAACTTCAGATGCTTGGCAACTGCCTCATATTTATGACGGTTGCAGTGTCTCGGGGTCGTGTGATCCGCTTTTGTGACCTTCTGAGAAGCCAAGTCAATGGGGAAGCCAGATTCACTTCACAACCGTGTTGCTAATTTAAGAACTGCAATGATTCACTTAACAAATGTGGCAAGAAAAGTTGTAAAATGGGGCAAAACTCACTTAACAAATTTTTCACTTAGCAAGGGCTCAACTGTGGTTGTAAGTCGAGGATTACCTGTAATTGGCCATTAGGTGAGGATCTTCATGGCTTAGTCGGGTTCCTTTTTTTTTCTTCTCAAAATTGGGTTTAGTGTGTTTGGGAGCCTATCCTAATGTCTTCATGGATTTTGTGCATGAATGTCTGTGGAGATTCTCAATCATCCAGATCAGTGATGCAGCTGGATTGAGGCGCCAGGGACACAAAAATCAGTGTCTAATGTCAGGGCCCACTTCAAAACCTCATCCTAAGAAAGCAGAACTCGTGGAAGCAGTTTCTTCCAAAAGGAACTTTTATTAGGAGAAGCTGACAGCAGGCATAATAGACAGGATCTGAGGGTTTCCTGCTCAGATCAATAGGTTAAAAATGTCCCAAGCAAAACCCCACCCCATAGTTCATCCGGTCAGTTCAAATGGGCCAATCCTCAGGTGTTAAGTCCGTTGTGGGAAAGAGTAGATAACGCCGGGCTGTCTCAGGGTTGCAGCTATGTTTTGTCGGCTCTTCGCACCTTCCCTTCGGAGCGCGGAGATAAACCATTTGCCAGAGGCACATTCCTTTCTCCTCCCCCCTTTTCTAGCTGACATCAAGGGGAGAGATAGTTCACAGAGGAAGTATGCAGAAGCAGCAAAGTGTTACATTGTAGCGATAGAGGAAAATAAAGCAATAGCCCGCAGTGCTTTTCCCCCCTCCGCCCCAGGAGTATGGCAGAACCCAGAAGTATAGAGAGAACAGAGTTTGGGTTGAAACCAAGAAAGGGGTCCCCTTAGAATATGGGTTCTGACAATTGGGCAGCACTTATATCACAGCTTGTGGTAGCCAGTGTTAAAGTAAGTTCCAATTGCCAATCTGGTTGGCTTCTATAAATCAAGTGAAATAAGACACTATCTATTGTCTGTTTTTTCCAGGCAGCAAAATATCCTAGTTCCACTGAACTACCAGTGAATAGACAGAATAGTAGATTTGCTGTTAGTTTTTAGGGATTTAAAAAACACAGCCCATGCATTGCATGCATCACATTCAACCTTCCATCCTATACAGGTAGTCCTCAATTGAGCCCAAAATTTTTGTTGCTAAGCGACACAGTTGTTAAGTGAGTTTTGCCTCATTTTACGACCTGTCTGGCCACAGTTGTTAAGTGAATCACTTCAGTTGTTAAGTTAGCCACAGGGTTGTTTAAATGAATCTTGTTTCCCCATTGACTTCGTTTCTCAGAAGGTCACAAAAGGTAATCATGTGACCCCGGGACACTGCAACCGTCATAAATATGAGGCAGTTGCCAAGCCTCTGAATTCTGATCACATGAGCATGGGAATGCTGCAATAGCTATAAATGTAAAAAACGGTGAAAAGTCACTTTTTCCAGTGCTGTTGCAACTTTGAACAGTCACTAACTGTTGTAAGTCAAGGACTACCTGTATTCTATGGGCCTTGGAACCTACCTATGGTAGATAGGATCAACTATTCCACACCCACCCACCCTTTTTTGCATTTTTAGAGTCAGGGGATTATATTTGTTTGTTGGTTTGTTTATTAAATTTATATGCCACCCATCTCACAATCTAAAGTGACACTGGGCAGCTTAATTCAAACCTTCAGGCTCATTTGACACCTTCTGGTCAAGCCTTAAGGCCCATTTTACCTCATAAAACCACCAGAATCCTGTCTCTCCCCACCACACACACACACATACACACACACACTTCTAATACATCTCATCATGCAAAACCCGGTGTAGCCTCAACTCAGTGGAAAGTGCTTACATGCCAATGGAAAAAGAGAATGGTAATTATAGAGGTAATCAGAAATTGCTTCCTTGTGGCAAAGTCCATCTGAATGTTTACCTGCCTGATTCGGCAAAGCTCCTGGTGTATTATTTCCTGTTTGGTTGGTCAGGAGATGAATGACTCAAGGCCTGCCCTCCGTTTCATTTTCTTTAGTTTTGTTGATACACAAACACACACACACACACACACACACACACAGAATGGAATAGGTGGGGAACACCTTGATGAAAGTAGATACTGTAGGAGCCCTCAAGGGAAAAAAATTAAAGGCAACTCAGTCCTGGGAAAAGGGGAAACATGAGAAGGGGACTTAGAATAATAACCCCACTGTAATTGTGTTTTCATATAAGAAATGGCAGGGGCTTTCAAGATTCTGTGATTATATTCTACAACAGGATTTTTCAACCTTGACACTTTAAAGTGGATGGACTTCAATGCCCAGAATTCTCCAGCCATTATGCCAGCATTCTCCATACCTGCTGGCTGGGGAATTCTGGGCGTTGAAGTCTACCCATCTTAAAGTTGACAAAGTTGAGAAAAACTCCTTTGCAATGATAAAGTAGCACTCCTGGATTCTTCCAATGTTTTTTTTCCTCACCTGACTTACCTCAAAGGACAAGTGGTGGCCATCTAATGATGGTTTAATGATGGTTTAATAGTGGAAGGATCTCAGAGGTTATCTAGTGAGCTTCCTTTTTTCTACAAGGTGGCCACCATAATTTTAACCATGATTTGTTAATCAAATACAATACCATTCACACAAACCCATGGTATACATAGAGGTAAAGGTGGAGAATCACGGTTGATATTTTCTCGCTAATAATCAAAATTGCAGTCTCCTGAACTACTGTTCTTCACCAAAAGGGACAGGAGACAAAAAATGGACACCAAGTAACCAACACCTGGTAATGCACAGAGGCACATCTGCATTAATTGGAATGTAGAGCTTGGCCCTCAGATCAGTATAATGCAGTGAGGAGTCCATCTTTGGCCCATCAGCTCAAAGGTTTGCTCTTTTTTGTGAGCTGACATTCCTAACAAGGAATGCAAGTCTTGCATCTACTGTATGCAAAGCAGAGACCTGTAGTTCATCCATGGTGGAAGCTTCCTCCTATGAAGAAGGCTAAGATATATGGAGCACTTGATGCTCTGAGTTTGGTTGTTTGCATGCAGATGTTTCATTACCCACCTAGGTACCATCATCAGTAATATCATCAGCTGACACTGATGATGGTACATAGTTGGGCACCGAAATGTCTGCAAGAAAACAACTAAGCTCAGAGAACACCAACCACCCCACAGTTCAAACCTGCGGTATAGCTATTTTCTTCTACTGGAAAGTTGAGATATCTTTATGACCAACTAAATCCCTGGCAGATTGATGCTGGCTGTTTTCTCGTCATCTCCAGAAATGACAGGAAAAGAGGGAGGCCGTTTTTCCTAACAGCAATGCAACGTTTACCAATAAAGATGAAAATACTTGTAGCTCAGGCTTGAAAGGAGGGGTCCTTGGTATTCTCTGAGCCTGGATGGTTTCTTGCAGACATTTCATTACCCAAACTAGGTAACAAGCCCTGTTAGTCCACAACAAGTAGTTCAAGCACTGATGAGGTTATCTAGTTTGGGTAACGAAACGTCTGCAAGAAAACAACCAAGCTCAGAGAGCAGCAAGGGCTCCTCAATGCAATGTTTTAAAATAGAAAAAGAAAACGGAGGATCTCTGATTTTTTTTTTCCTTGGCAGGAGGAGAAATCAGGATACAGATAAAGAGGCGGATTGACCATGAATTATACAACATTCGAGCCAAGACAGCTCAGGGCATCCAAGAATTCTACGACTACGATATCTCTCTCATTGAACTGGAGAAACCTGTGTCCTTCGGGGGACGAATCAGGTATCGTGTCTCTTTGTCAGGGTTTTAAAGTTCACCTGATTTGTTCAGAAACATTCATTGGTTGACACTAATTATGCTCTTTGCACCTCCCAACTGAAGCCTAAAGGAATTCTCTTTCGTCTACCAAGGCAGGCTCTTCCATTGGAAACTCATTCGCATTACGCTATTACACGTAGTTCTCATTTAGCCGGCAACTTGGTCATTAAGTGAAGCAGTCGCTAAATAGTACTGCAACTGCAGTTCTAGAAGTAGTAGTAGTTTATTGATTGATTGATCAATAGAATAGAATAATAACTTTGTCACTTTAAATGTACACGGATCAGCATATGTTAAAATGAGATTTCGTTGCATACAGCTCTCAAAGGGTAACCACTTCCAATATACACTGCATAAACATAACAAAAAAAAACATCAAATAAAATAAATTTTGCATATACCCTCATACACAGACATATATGGCCCAGAGAAACAACACTTGTCTATTTTGGATGTATACACATACATGGCAAGAAAAAGGAATCTTGCGAATTTACCAGACGGATGGCATAGGGAACAAAGCTATTACAGAATCTTGTTGTTGTTAGTTGCGAAGTCCTGTCCGACCCATCGCGACCCCATGGACAACGTTCCTCCAGGCCTTCCTGTCCTCTACCATCTCCTGGAGTCCATTTAAGCTCACGCCTACTGCTTCAGTGACTCCATCCAGCCACCTCATTCTCTGTCGTCCCCTTCTTCTATTGCCCTCAATCTTTCCCAGCATTAGGCTCTTCTCCAGTGAGTCCTTCCTTCTCATTAGGTGGCCAAAGTACTTGAGTTTCAATTACAGAATCTAGTAGTCCTGCTATAAATACTTCGAAACCTCCTCCCAGAGGGGAGCAACAAAAACAGACTGTAAAGTGTGTGTGGGGGGGTCTCTAACAATCTCCGAGGTCTAAGTACGTAGCGCTTATAAGCAGTATCCTGAATAATGGCTTCCTCTACCATTTCTCAGTTATCCTTATCACTCTCTGTATGGACCTTCTATCTGAGGCACTGCTACCACCAAACCAGATAGTGCAGTTTGTTAAGATGCTCTCAATCGTGCCTCGGTAAAAAGTGGCCAGGAGAGAAGGAGAAAGATGTGCTCTCCTCAACCAATGTAAGAAATGCAAACACTGGTTTGCACTCTTCACTAAGGATGACGTGTGGAGAGACCAAGTCAGATTGTTAGTTATCTGCACCCCCAGATACTTAATACTGTTGACCAACTCCACAGCTGCAGCCTTGATACGGAGTGGAGTATGGCTATGCTGGCTCTTTCTAAAATCTACAATGATCGCTAAATAGTACTGCAACTACACTTGTAGAAATAGTAGTAGTTCATTGATTGATCAGTCCTGTGACGTGATCAACAAAATGAAACTTATCGATAAAATAAAACACAATACATAGTCTAATTTTGGAATAAGATAGATAGGAGAAAACACAAGTGTGTTAATACTTAGGTAAAGTATTAAAGTAAGTAAAATACAAATGTGTTACTACTTAGAGGGTGTTTTTTTTGCTTTACAGACCTGAAAAGGTCATAAAGGAGAGGACTGGTAGCAAAGTTACTTTTTCATCACTGTCGTAACTGTGGACGGTCCCTGTACAAGGCAGTCACTAAACGAGGGTGATGAATGAGGCTTAATGTTTTTGTGACCTCCTGACTTTCTACATTTATTACAACCAATGCTTTTGCTCTCATGTTGACTGTTGGTTACTGAGATGTTTCTCTTCTATTTTTATTACAATTTTTCCCGGTAGTGGCAGAAAGGACAGAGAAAGCCCCTTTTAAGTAAACAAACAGGTACAGGTTTTGGTAGTGGATGCAGTGGATTATGTATCCCAAACAAGAAGAGTGGCCAATCAAGGGCCACCTGGCCACAGCCCTTTGTCGTGGCCCACAGAATCCCCTTTGAGTGCACCTTGGAATTTTGCTGACCTAATCGCTAATTTCCAATTACAAATTTCCAAAGCTGGAAAATTCCAGTTGGGCCCTACCCAATTTGACTTGCCATCCTGTCCTCCTTCATTCCTCTTGTCACTTACCCACCTTTCTGGGACCCCCCTGGATTTCTCTTAATGGCCATTAAATTAAACAGATCCGTCTTTTCTTTCTAGGCCAATCTGCCTCCCTTGCACCGAAGGGGCCAGCAGAGCCATGAAGAAAAAGCCTGGAACGACGACATGCAGAGATCATGGTAAGGGCACCAGGCTTCTCCATGCCTTGCACTGAGCTCCATTAGACTCTGGTTGAGCCAGGGCAGTCTCATGACCAAGATGTTGGACGGATTGAGGTCCACTCCATGAAACTAGACATAGCTCAGCCTATCTCATACAGCTTTTGCAGTCGGGGAAAAAGGCGGAGGAGAAAGTGTTATCTCTGCCACTTTGAGCTGCTGAAGGACAAGATAGATGTCATTTTTATTTATTTTATTAGTCATAATAAAATAAGCAAAAATGGTGATGATGATGTGCAAGTATGGAAGATGTGGAGAGATCTGGCCCATAAAATTGCCGAGAATCGGACTCAACTAAATGGATAACATCATCATCATTACTCATAAGCCATCATGGCTCTGGGTGGTGTATACAGGTAGTCCTTGACTTTATGACCACAATTGAGCCCAAAGTTTATGTAGTTAAGTGAGACATTTGTCATGTTTTGCCCCCTTTTTACGACCTTTCTTGCCACAGTTGTTAAGTGAATCACTGCAGTTGATAAGTTAGTAACACGGTTTTTTAGTGAACCTGTCTTCCCCATTGACTTTGCTTGTCAAAAGGTCGCAAAAGGTGACCACATGACCTCGGGACACAGCAGTGGTCATAAGTATGAACCAGTTGCCAAGCATCTTGAGTTTTGATCACATGATCCTGGGGATGCTACGAAGGTTGTGGAAAATGGTCACTTTCTTCAGTGCCCTTATAACTTGGAACAATTACTAAATAAACCATTGTAAGTTTATTACAATACAGGACTGCCTGTATTGTACAATAAAATAATAACAATAGAATAAGTTGGAAATGAGGTACTGGATGTGTACTGATTGCAATGCATTGTTTGTAATGATAAGATGCTCAAAATCCCTACATTAAAACAACGCTGCTGCATTTGGAAGAGTACCACTGCAGGGAGTGAGTGGCTGACTACAGGTTGTTTTTTTTCTCCCAAATGTGTTCACGGATTTTACTTTCTACGAAGTTTGATAGTTGGGAGAACAGTCACAAAATAGTATCTCTCAATCCTATGAAGATGGTACAGGCCACCCTACCACCACCGCTGTAAAGTCCAACTGCTTCAATCTGCTACTATGTAGAATATTCAGGCCATGGAGGTAACACAACAGGAAAACCACAGCAAGACGAGGGTTGGAGTTATTTTTTAAGTGTGCCGCCTTTAATCAAAGAGAGAAGCAACCTAGAACATAGAAGAAATGTCCTGACAGTTAGAACAATTCATCAGTGGAATGACTTGCCTCCAGAGGTTGTAGG
Source organism: Azemiops feae (assembly GCA_023970755.1). Taxonomy (NCBI): domain Eukaryota; kingdom Metazoa; phylum Chordata; class Lepidosauria; order Squamata; family Viperidae; genus Azemiops; species Azemiops feae. The sequence goes on along the minus strand of JALGBA010000744.1, from coordinate 75,187 downwards.
TGCCCCAACATTGGAGATTGGATAACCATTTATCCAGAGGAGGATTTCCTGCTTGGACTAAAACATATAAGGAACGGTTGCTGGAATTGGGTATGTCTAGTCTAATGAAGAGAAGGACGAGGTGGGACATGATAGGAGTGTTCCAATATCTCAGGGGTTGCCACAAAGAAGAGGGAGTCAAGCTATTCTCCAAAGCACCTGAGGGCAGGACAAGAAGTAATGGATGGAAACTAATCAAAGAGAGAATCAACCTAGAACTAAGGAGAAACTTCCTGACAGTTAGAACAATTAATCAGTGGAACAACCTGCCTCCAGAAGCTGTGAATGTTCCAACATTGGAAGTAAGAACAGATTGGACAGCCATCTGTCTGAAATGGTATAGGGTTTCCTGCCTGAGCAGGGGGTTGGACTAGATGACCTCCAAGATCCCTTCCAACTTTTTTATTATTATTATTATTATTATTATTATTATTATTATTATTATTATTATTATTATTATTATTATTATTATTATTATTATTATTATTATTATTATTATTATTACTAAGGGACCTCCAAACTCCCTTCCAACTCTGTTATTCTGTTATATTGTGCAGGGGGTGTCAGCTTTTCCAATAGACCAGACAAGAAGCAGGACCAATCAACTAATTTGATTTTATTGTAAGGCTACTTGAACAGAATCTTGGCAGTCTGAAAGTACAACTCTCCCACTGTCTCCTTTACAGCCTGAGAGCATAAGAAGGGTTTCTCCTGAGCCTCTTTTCTCTGCCCATTATTCACATATTCATCAAATTTAGGCACCACCCATGTCATTATCTAAACGACTGGGCTGCTTATAGATAAAACAAATCATAAAATCATATAAAGGATATAGGCAAAACAGAATTAAAACCAAATGACAAGCAATAACAAGGTTAAGGGGAAGTTAAAAGGTGGAGGGAGAAACGTCCTCCAAGGTTGCACGCTGCTCTTTGATCCCCACATGATTTGGCAGAGTAAGGTCTTCATTCTCTTCCAGAAGGCTGGGAGACTAGAGGCCAATCTCACTTCTGGGGGCAAGCTTGTCTCCAGAAATCATGGGAGATTTTAAGAAGAGACTAGACAGTCACTTGTCTGAAATGGAATAGGTCAGGGGTAGGCAACCTTGGCTCTTTTATGACGCGTGGACTTCAACTCCCAGAATTCCTGAGCCAGCCATGCTGAGGGGAAAGGGAGAGGTTTCCAAGCTGAGCCATGCTGGCTCAGGAATTCTGGGAGTTGAAGTCCACATGTCATAAAAGAGCCAAGGTTGCCTGCCCCTGGTATAGGTTCTCCTGCTCGAACAGGGGACTGGACTAGAAGACCTCCAAGGTCCCTTCCAGCTCTATTCTATTCTAAGATGGGGACAATGGCAACCCCCCCCCTCTTCCTAAACCCTGCAAGTCAAAATTTCTTAAGCACAGGCAGTCCTCGACTTAAGACCAAAACTGAGCCCAAAATTTCTGTTGTTAAGCAAGACAGTGAGTTTTGCTCCATTTTACAACTTTTCTCGCCACATTTGCTAAGCGAATCACTACGGTTGTTAAGTTAGTAACACAGTTGTTAAGTGAATCTGGCTTCCCCGTTGACTTTGCTTATCAGATGGTCGCAAAAGGTGATCACATGACCCCGGGACACTGCAACCGTCATAAATATGAGTCAGTTACCAACCATCTGAATTTTGATCATGTGACCATGTGGGGATGCTGCAACAGTTGTAAGTGTGAAAAACGGTCATAAGTCACTTTTTCCAGTGCTGCTGTAACTTCAAATTGTCACTAAACAAATGGTTATAAGTCGAGGACTACCTGTAATATGTACTCCCTGCCTGACCGGGTGGGATGAGTCAATGCAACTGTGGCAAGACAGTTCCTCAAGTAATCTGGCCCCATGTCAGGCTTTAAAGATTATAACCAACTCCTTGAATTGGACAAAGCAACAAACTAGCATCCAATGCAGCAGAGGTGTTACATGCCCAGTCCTTGAGGTGCCCAAAACTGCTCACATAGCCACAGTCTGCATCAGCTCCAGCTCCTGGATACTCTTCAAGGGTAGCCCCATGTAGAGTGCATTGTAGTGGTCATACAGGAGATAACAGAATAACAGTTGGAAGGGACTAGAAGAACAGATGTCTTCTAGTCCAACCCCCTGCTCAGGCAGGAAAGCCTATACCATTTCAGACAAATGGCTGTCCAGTCTCTTCTTAAAAACTTCCAGTGTTGGAGCATTCACAGCTTCTGGAGGCAGGTTGTTCCACTGAATTCAGTTCTAACAGTTCAGTTCTGACAGTTCTAACTGTCAGGAAATTTCCTGACAGTTCTAGGTTGCTTCTCTCCTTGATTTCCAATCATTGCTTCTTGTCCTGCCTTCAGGTGCTTTGGAGAATAGGTTGACCCCCTCTTCTTTGTGGCAACCCCTGAGATATTGGAACACTCCTATCATGTCCCCCCCTAATTTTTCTTTTCATTAAAGTAGATATGCCCAATTCCTGCAACCATTCCTCGTATGTTTTAGCCTCCAACCCCCTAATCATCTTCGTTGCTCTTCCCTGCACTCTTTCTAGAGTCTCAACGTCTTTTTTTACATCGTGGCGACCAAAACTGGATGCAGTGTTCCAAGTGTGGCCTTACCAAAGCATTATAAAGTGGTATTAACACTTCATGTGATCTTGATTCTATCCCTCTGTCTCTGATGAGCAAGGCATGAGTATCTGAAAAGTTATGTAGCTATGGTCTATGTTGTCTCTTACCTGACTGTTTCCTAGGCAGCATTTCTTCACCCCATCCCTCAAGGTCTTTCTTGCACACCATTACAGAAGGGTTTCTCTTCTCTGATGGAGATATTTGTCAGTATCTTCAGTAAGGACATTCAGGGTGGGGGCATCAAGAACTTCAAGATGGCAGCTTCAACTGTGTAGTTCAGGGGTAAGCAACCTTGGCTCTTTTATGACTCGTGGACTTCAACTCCCAGAATTCCTGAGCCAGCATGGCTCAGCTTGGAAACCTCTCCCTTTCCCCTCAGCATGGCTGGCTCAGGAATTCTGGGAGTTGAAGTCCACGAGTCATAAAAGAGCCAAGGTTGCCTACCCCTGGTGTAGTTGAAGCCCCGTCTGAGTTTTTAATCACATGTAACTTAAAGAGGCAGGGCTTTTGTTGCATTCTGAGGACCATCATCATGCCGTTTTAACATTCCTCCCAAAAACACCCTATGCGTGTCCCTCTGGGGCTGTTCTGTCAATATCAGTTCCTCATTTTTACAAAGTGGTTTCCTTCATTTCTTCCATTTTTGGAAATCTATTACTTTAAGTTCCTCTCGGTTTCTCAATTGTTGCAAATCTGTCACATTTGGTTTGTTAGGCTTGATTTTGCTTTTATTTTTAATATTGCATTCATTTCCCATGTGTTCCCACATGAATAGTTCCCCAAAGATGCAGTTATTGATTGCAATTTTGTGAGATACACCCATGTTTCGCAATCCCGTTTTTCCCCCTTCAGTTCATTATTTCCATGCATCATTCTCATGAATGTGTGTGTTCTTTGGCTCTGATTGCTCTATTCAAACCTGCAGATTGAAGCTAGCCCAATTTTACTTTGTTTGTTCATTTGAACATTTGAAATATGCTCTTATTAAAATGCACTTGTTTCTCATCTCAAAGTAGCAGTGAACAGTCTGCTAGCATCCGGTCTTCAATCTGCGTTAAATAATATTTGCAAAAGGTACAAAAAAGTTCAAGTGCATTGAAAAAAGAGAACATACATGTTAGGAAGCATGACATAGATAGGTAGGTAGATAGGTAGGTAGATAGGTAGGTAGATAGGTAGATAGGTAGATAGATGAGATATGGCTGTCCATCTTATGTGCCATAACTCTGAGTGGTCTACTCTACACCAAGAACAATAGGAATATTGAAGAAACCATTAAAACCAGCATCAAAGAAACAACTCAGGTTCCCTAAACCAACACTCCCTGTTTCTTAATCTCCAGAACTTTAAGATGTATGGACTTCAGCGCTCAGATTTCCCCAGCCAGAATGCTGGCTGAGGAATTCTGGGAATTGAAGTCCACACATCTTAGACTTGCTGAAATGGAGAAACACTGCTCCAGACACTGGGTCAATGTCTGACGTGCCCAACCAGAGATAGAGATATATAATTGAGTGTCAATTGTCAGTATCACCCATATATTGATGATACTGTACCCCCTAATACCAAATGACCTCTCCCAGCAATTTCATGTAGATGTTAAAACAGGAACAGGGAGAATCCCAATCCCTGAAACCTGAAGCACTCCACAAAAAAGGGACGTAGGGTTGAACCTGCCCCCCCTCCCCAATATTTAGAAATATTGAATATTGGGGAAATGACTAAAGGCTATTCTCAAGAAAACTAAGGGCAAAAAGATTGAGGAATGTTTTTAATGCATTTTTTAAAAAGTCCATTGAAAAAAACCCAAATCCTGCCTCAGCTTCTCCAGACCCGGTCACTGATCAATTTAGACTGATCAGCACATCCTTATCTTTGCGGTTCTAATGTGAGAGATTTTGAGGAAATTGGGAGGTTAAAACCTTTGCTATTTCAGAGGAAGGATGAAGAGAATAGTTCGGAACAAATTATTATAAAGAAATTCCACATGCTGAGTTCATGTTTCTTGGCACGCTTACAAACAACCCAGCCCAGTTTCATTAGAACAAGTTTTTTTTTTAAAAAAAATAGCAAACAAATCTTGTAACAGAGGGGTTTTTTTCAAGAACAAAACAAAACAAGCAGTTCCTCCAGAAGAGGAAATTGCTCCACTCTAGGTGGCTGCCTTTCACCATTCCATTTTCTGAGGGCACAAAATGAAAACCATCCTTCCCGCTTTCTGTTATCGGTCACATTTCTTGCTCTTTCTGTTCAGAAACAGCAAAAGTGTTTAATTATTTTTGTTTTGAGGATGGGTCTTCCTTGCTGTAACCTCTTAGGTTTCCTGAGCTTAATTATTCATCTATCTAAACCAGGATGTCCAACCTTGGCAACTTTAAGATGTGTAGACTTCAATTCCCAGAATTCTTCAGTCAGCCATGCTGGCTGGGGAATTCTGGGAGTTGAAGTCCACAAGTCTTAAAGTTGCAAAGGTTGAACACTCCTGATCTAAACCCATAATTATATGTCCCTTTCTGCTTCACAGAACTGGAGCTTCTGAGTTTTGAGAAGGTGCCTGCCGAGTTCATCTCCTTGGACCACAAGAGAATGAATGTGCAGATCAAGACCAAAAGAAGTGTGAGTATTTAGTTCCCTACTCGGGGGATTCTGGGTAATAAGAGCCTGAAAGGGAAGAGGAAATAATGGTGGAAAAATCTCTTAAAGAAGATGAATGGGGGGCTAATTTGCCTTCCCCTTGAAAAAACAAAAAGATAATTTTAAAACATGTTATTTATTATTTATTTATTGGTCAAACAAAAATTACAAATTCGAACAAACAAAATGAAAAAAACTAAAATGTGACAGGGAAGATAGGCACGCCCCTTTAGGAACTCTTAAATATTGGATGAAAAGTTAAATTGGAATTAAAACTGGGAAAGTTAGTAGCTGAGACTTCTGAAATGGGTAAGATATTCCAGACTTGGATAACTCTGTTAACAAAAATCGATTTTTTTACAGTCAAGTTTATTTTTGTGATAATGTTGTTACACTCTTGTAAAAACTCATGCAGGGGTACTATGCTTCGTTGTATTCTTGATAGATGCTCCATCCTTTTCATCCAATGAAACCAAGCAATTGTTCTGTACAAATGTCACACATACACACCCACACTCCCCAACTTATTCAGGGAATAACCTCACAGGAGAGAAAGCAGAGAAGCTTTTTTTTTTTTGCTCTATCCAAGTTCATCTTTTTTTCTGAATCCCACCAAAGCTGATTATGAAACCAAACCAAGAGCCGTGGGTTTTTGAGATGAGGATCTGGCTAAAGAAAAAGTTAACCACATTGGCATTATGTGAATAATGTACAGGTATACGATCGAGAGGAATGGAGAAAAATATAAATGCATATATTAGTTATAGCAGTGTTTCTTAATCCTGGCATCTTTAAGATGGGTGGATTTCAATTCCTAGAACTCCCCAGCCAGTGTGCTGCCTGGGGAATTCTGGGAGTTGAAGTCTACCTGTCTTAAAGTTGCCAAGGCTGAGAAAGACTGAGTTAAAGCCTTTCCTCTTTGCACAAACATATTCGGGAAATTTCATTTTTCTGTCCCCATGACACTGCATTCATTTCATCCGAGGCCTATTTGTATGATAGGCTTAAACCATCCTTAAAGTATTCTCTCCCCTCTTCAAGCTGACAGCACTGAAAAGGCAGCCTGAAGCTAAATAAGATTTGTTAGGCTGTGTTGCTTTACCTTGATTTAGAAACGCAGGACTCAGAAAAGGCAGGAAAACAATAGGCCACAGGAATGATAGATTTACGTCGATCGATCGTTGTCGATCGAGAACTCGGCAATGAAGAAATGCCGTTAGTGAGGAACTTGTAGTGGGAAAAGGCTCTGAGGCGGATGGATGGATGGATGGTCTGTCAACAACCCGGCCTTTTGAAACTTCCAGCCAGTATTTCCACCACCAAGTTCAAAGCATCAACAATCTTTCTATCCTGCTTCTTCAGAATCCAACACCTGGCTTCCATAGCAGGTCCCTGGGGAAAAAAACCACATAGCTGAATCTTACCGTATTATATTTTAATTTGGGCACACAATGACTATGGAGATTCTCAATCATCCAGGTCATGGTTGTCTCAAAGGTGCTTTTTCCAAAAGGCAACTGGACCTTCTTGGGGTTTTTTGTTTTCCTTTGAAAACATTTCGTTTCTCATCCAAGAAGCTTCTTCAGTTCTAAAGTCTCATCTCATCTCTAACTCAACTCTAACTTGAGGATGAGAAGCAAAACATTTTCAAAGGAAAAAGAAAACCAAGTAAAGAGTCCAGTTGCCTTTTGCTTATTTTGGGATAATTTGGGCACAGATTTTAAACCAACCCAGACATGGTAAAGCAGGAGCACCACCCTCTTTTCTGCACTAGCTGTTCAGAGGGCTTATTCTGCACCCTAATTAATAATAATAATAATAATAATAATAAAGTTGGAAGGGACCTTGGAGGTCATCGAGTCCAACCCCCTGCTCAGGCAGGAAACCCTATACCATTTCGGACAAATGGCTGTCCAGTCTCTTCTTAAAAACTTCCAGTGTTGGAGCATTCACCGCTTCTGGAGGCAGGTTGTTCCACTGGTTAATTGTTCTAACTGTCAGGGAGTTTCTCCTCAGTTCCAGGTTGCTTCTCTCCTTGACTAGTTTCCATCCATTACTTCTTGTCCTGCCCTCAGGCGCCTTGGAGAATAGCTTGACTCCCTCTTCTTTGTGGCAATCCCTGAGATATTGGAATACTGCTATCATGTCACCCGTAGTCCTTCTTTTCATTAAACTAGACATACCCAATTCCAGCAAACGTTCCTGATATGCCTGTGAAAAAGGGAACTTGCCCCACTTCCCCACATGTAGGGTAAGCCCGTAAACCAAAGATCTGGTTGCAGAGCTTGTTTTGAGCGCAGAAGCTGTGTGCTGAACAAGGGGATGCATCGGCTGAATGGGAAAGCTGCATGATAAACAGGGGCCTCCAAACCTGGCAACTTTAAGACTAGTGGGCTTCAACTCCCAGCATTCCTGGCTGAGGAATTCTGGGGGTTGAAGTCCACAAGTCTTAAGGTTGCCAAGTTTGGAGAGCCCTGTAACAATGTAAGAAAGCCAGATAACATCCAACCATAATAACCCCCCCAAAACTGGCTTCATTGCATTTACCCAGACATCTCCCCAAACTGCCTCCCTATATCACTATCCTCACTGGGGGGGGGGGGGCTTCTCCTATCTGGTGGTGAATGTTTGGAAATGTGAAGGAAGGTGGCAAAGCCAGAAGCCTTCAAGGGTGACTCAGAACAGACACAATGGAAACAGGAGAGAAATCAACATTGGAGGCAGCTGATTTCATACTAGTACAGTTTTCTGTTGTCTCAAGAACAGATGGAGAGCCGGTTTGGTGTAGCGGTTAAAGCATCAGGGTGTTTTCATCCTGCCTTAAGCACAAAGTCAGCTGGGTGACCCTGAGCCAGTATCTTCCATTCAGCCCTAGGAATGAGGCAATGGCAAGCCACTTTTGAAAATGTGTCTTACCAAGAGACACGAACTGTAGGGCAGTATCAGTTGGGCTATCTTTGTTTTTCGTTGAAGACATTTCGCTTCTCATTCACGAAGCTTCTTCAGTTCTGACTGAAGCTTCTTGGATGGGAAGTGAAATGTCTGCAAGGAAAAACAAAGAAAATCCTCTCGAAAAAACACCTTTGGATGACCTGGATGAGTGAGAATCTCCATAGATCTGTAAGGGCAGTATTCCTCAACCTTGGCAACTTTAAGACACGTGGACTTCAACTCCCAGAATTCCCCAGCCAGTAGCAATAACGGCTGGGGAATTCTGGGAGTTGAAGTCCACACATCTTAAAGTTGCCAAGGTTGAGAAACAACCTTGCTGTAGGGACTAGTCGAGGCAGTCACCAGTATTCAGAACCTGATTTGAAGTCCCACACAAGAATAGGTGTAGAGCCCTTGATCCAATGGCCCAATTAGCTACTCCAATAACAGATCTGTTGTTAACCTGTTGTTTCTTGCAGCGTCCCACATGTGTTTCCGGAGCTATTCAGAAGATATATTCCAATGTGTCCAATGTTGACGAAGTGGTGACCGACAGGTTCCTGTGCAGTGGAGAAGATAAGTCGTTGGAAGCATACACTTGCAAAGGTGAATATTACCTGCAAAAGAGGTGTGATTGTATCCCCATTGTGTGTATAATGTCAAAGAAGGAGGGTTGAATTCTGGCCAAGCTATGCCATCTAAGTTGGAGTCACTAGATAAGGAGTGTTTTGTACCATTTCCACTCGCCAATCCTTTAGAAATACGGGTAGCCTTTGACTTATGACCAGTCACTAACGACCATTTGAAGTTTTAATGGACTTTAAAAAAGCTACCTGGGACTCATCCTCAAAGTCATAACTGCTGTACACTACTCCCATTCCTCCCCCACCCCCCACAGTCACATGATTGCATTTGGGGCGCTTGGCAACTGGATCGCATTTACGACCAGTTGCAGCGTTCTGTGGGTGACATGATGCCATGTGTGACTTTTTGGGATACACTGGATTCATTTAACGACCATGTGGTTCCCTTAACAATCACACGATTCACTTAACAACTGCAATGACTCGTAAAAACGGTTGTAAAATCAGGTCTAGTTACATGGTGTCTTGACTTAACGATCGCCAACAACTTATAACCTAAATTCCAGCCTCCATTACGATTGTAAATTGAGGACAACCTATAGTTTGAGGCTGTGCTGTATCTTCATGGCTGTTCTGATAATATCATAAGCCAATCGGTGATCCCTTCAACTACCCATTAGATAGAACCAGGATGCTGAATTTTGGATGTAAGAATATGGACCTAAGCCAGTGTTTCTTAACCTTGGCAAGGTGAAGATTTCTTAACCTTGGCAAGGTGAAGATGTCTGGACTTCAATTCCCAGAATTCCCCATCTAGCATGGATGGCTGGGGAATTCTGGAAGTTGAAGTCCAGACATCTTCACCTTGCCAAGATTGAGAAACACTGATATAAGCAATATCCTGTGGGATTAAATCCCTTGCCCATATAGCCAGCAGTTTGTTTTCACAGTGGTCCACTGCCTAGTCTCCAACTAGTCACCAACTGGCCTTCCAGCAGATGGCCTTCAGGGGCAGTCCCACAGCCATCCAGGCTAATAGCCACTGATCCTAAAGATGGGGTCAAGGCCCAATCAGTGGGATGATGAAGCACTGAGAGATTCTACAGAGCTGCACCATAGCAGATGGAAAGTCAACTTTGCCTCAGGTTGAAATAAACTAGTGCAGAGTAAGTAGGTAGAGAGATAAGTTACATAATTTTATTCTCTTTTTTAAAAAAAGAAGGACATTTAAGGGGGGGGGAGGAAAGATTGGATGCATCACATTGCTGGTCCCAGCTGGGCAAATATTTTCTAATAACAGAGGTCTTTCAGTCCAGGATATTTCCTTACACGCTGAATCAACTTATTTATATTATGGCAACTTTTATTTCTCCTCCCTCTCTCTAAACTTTCTAGTCCTTGCTATGACCTGAGTGCCTGGTTCAGTGCCTTGTATGTTTCAGACACCCAAAGGATGAGATGGGGGTAGGAATAATGTACATTTCCTGCTGCCCAAGTAGACGTTTTGTGGGCCAGTTTGGTATAGTGTTTCAAGGCACTAGATTAGAAGCCAGAAGGCCATGAGTTCTGGTCCCCCTTTAGATATAGAAGTTAATTGGATCGTATTTTGAGGCGATCGGTCTGTAGACTGGGAAGTCAAAAAATATCTATCTACCAACCCACATGTATCAGCATGGAACATGATGATCCATAGCCCAACCCTTCATCCAACAGTGCATTGATTAAGGAGGAGGAGGAGGAGGAATTGCACAATGCTTCTTCCATGAAACAGCTGGATACCAGTTGACATAGTTTGCATCTTGATGAGCAGAATAGTTTGCTGTTTGGCTTTATCAACCATAAGATATCAGTTGGCATTTCAAATGAAAGAGTAGGAGCAACTCTAGCATGTTTAACACCGAGGGAAGAATTCTAAGAAGTATGATCTTCATGAGATAATCTGTTCGCTTTTAAAAAATAAACCTGCCCAAGGCTAGTGAGAAATAAACAATTGTCTTTAAATAAACAATTCCAGACTAAGCCAAGGCATTAGGTCTGTAGGTTTAGAGGTTTTCTGTCTGAGGTCTCCACAGATGTAAAGGTCCATCTCTGATCAGGAGAAAGAAAGAAAGAAAGAGACCTCCTTCTTCTATTGTTCATCTAATCAGGGGGTGAAGTTTTGGCCAGTTTTGCAAGGCCTGAACTTTTGAACTTTTTCCTCCTGGAGGTGGCAAGAAGCAGTGAAGCGTGTCCTCTGTTTAATTCTCCCTTCTCCCACTTTTGCAGGTGAATCCGGAGGATCGCTCTTCGTGGAAAGGAGAGAAAGACATTTTCAGGTGATGAGTTATGTACCGGATTCGAATGTGGCGTGTACGGTGGCTGACGTTAGTTGGCTAAAGCTCTTTTCATCTGGGCTCCGCCCTAAGATCCTGCCTGTCCCTAAGCCAGGGTTTTCTAAAATTTGTGATTTATGGAACTGGCTAGCGTGGTACGACTTGACTGTGATAGTTAGAACTTGGTTCAGGATGTGAACTTATGCAAAGTCCTGCAATCTTCAGGGAAGAGTCACAAAGATGATTAGGGGACTGGAGGCTAAAGCATATAAGGAACGGCTGCTGGAATTGGGTATGTCTAGTTTAATGAAGAGAAGGACGAGGGGGGACATGATAGCAGTGTTCCAATATCTCAGGGGCTGCCACAAAGAAGAGGGAGTCAAACTATTCTCCAAAGCGCCTGAAGGCAGGACAAGAAGCAACGGATGGAAACTAATCAAGGAGAGAAGCAACCTAGAACTAAGGAGAAACTTCCTGACAGTTAGAACAATTAACCAGTGGAACAACCTGCTTCCAGAAGCAGTGAATGCTCCAACACTGTAAGTTTTTAAGAAGAAACTGGACAGCCATTTGTCCGAAATGGTATAGGGTTACCTGCCTGAGCAGGAGGTTGGACTTGATGACCTCCAAGGTCCCTTCCAACTTTATTATTATTATTATTAAGTGGTGGTAGTGTTGGTGATTTTTCTATCCTGCTCTATGGAGTAGAGATTTGGTCTCTGACAGAAGGCCACCTGAAGAGACTAGAAGCATTTGAAATGTGATTTACAGGCGGCTGTTACGTATAAGCTGGGGTGGACAAGATCAGAAAACAAATGAGGAGGTTTTAAGCCGCCTGGGAAAGCCAAAGGGAAATCATCAAAAACAATTAAAAAACGAAAGTTAGAATATTTCGGACATGTGATGCGACACCCAGAAAAATACGGCATACTCCATTTAATCCTCCAAGGAAAGATTGAAGGCAAACGAGGTCCAGGCAGAAGAAGAACATCATGGCTTCAAAATCTAAGGGACTGGTTTGGACAAAACTCAGCAGCACTTTTTCGTGCGGCTGCTGATAAAAACAGGATCGCCAACATGATCTCCAACGTCCGATAACGGATATGGCAGAAGAAGAAGAAGAAGTGGTGGTGATTAGAACCTCATGGTGGGGATGGACACTTGCTCAAACTTTAGATACTCTGAGAACAGTTGAGATGCTTTGCATGAGAAAAGGCAAGATTCCTCAGGGTGAGTGTTAGAAAATCTTCCTAATAAGCAGGAAGCCCTGCTCAAGAGTGAAGACCCTGGAATGGAAGAGGTTGACTCCCGTTTCCTGGATGTGTTCCTGCAGAGACCAGAGTGCCTTCTGTTGGGTCTGCGCTACTTGGATTCTTGCAGTAAGCAGAAGGATGGGCTCGTGGTGGTGTGATCTTGTTTTCCAAAACAGCCCCCCCCCCTTTTTTTTTTTAACCTTCTTAATTTTCCTGCAGATACGTCCCACTTACTCTCCTTTTATGCTTTAAAATGTTTTAACTTAAGGTAGCTCAGGAAGGCAGAAGTTAGAATAACAATGGTCAGCCAACATGGGTGGTTGCAGAAATAAGAATAAACCAACAAGTATTGTACGGGTGATTCATTACAGTCACCATAGGCTTAGCGCTACGCGTTAGCCACTATACAACGCTGGGCTATTGTGAGAGTAAATGCAAGTGTGTCTCTGGAGGAGGCTACCAAGTACCACATAGGCAGTGGTGGGATTCAAATATGTGAACAACCGGTTCTCTGTGTGGATGCCGCTTCCCGGAAGTCCGTTCTGGGCCTGGGCAACAAAAAGTTAGCTACCGGTTCTGCCGAAGTGGTGCGAACTGGCTGAATCCCACCACTGTACATAGGCCAGGGATCTCCAAAGCTGGCCACTTTAAGACTTGTGGACTTCAACTCCCAGAATTCCTCAGCCAGCTGGCTGACGAATTCTGGGAATTGTAGTCCACAAGTCTTAAAAGTGGCCAGATTTGGAGACCCTGACATAGGCTATGTTTTAGAGATGAGACCGAATGAAAAAGTCTCTGCAAGGATCCTGTGGCTGGCAGTCATTTCAACCCTGCTTCTATTGCCACATATATTCAATTAGTAAGAATCTGTGGGGAAGCAAAGGGACAAGTCATGAAAAGTTCATTGTGACATCACAATGAGAACTCCGCCTTGGACATATAGTACATGGGTGTGATGGTATGATGAAAGGATCAATAGCAATAGCAATAGCATATATCACTTCATCGTGCTTTACAGCCCTGTGTAAGCAGTTTACAGAGTCAGCATATTGCCCCCAACAATCTGGATCCTCATTTTACCGACCTTGGAAGGATGGAAGGCTGAGTCAACCTTGAGCCAGTCAGGATCGAACTCTTGACAGTGGATAGAGTTAGCCTGCAATACTTCATTCTAACGCCATCACGGCTCTTGCATATAACATCATGATGTACATTTTGACATCATACTTAGGAACAACCACCAATGGCTGTACCTATTGGAAAATGGAAGCTTCCTTGTTCACAGCCACCCCAGGTGAAGGGCAAGAAACAGCGAGATTTAGGTTGGCCAAGAGCATTAATAACCACAATTAGTGACTCACTGGATCTCATCCAGGCTATCTAGTTTATTATTTACAATTCCTTTGTCTTTCCCAATAGGTGGGTGTGATCAGCTGGGGTACTTTTGATCCATGTGGACGGAAGAAGAAAAACGACAATGGGGAGATGGTACGAGATCAGCCAAGCAAAGGATACAAACCCCGAGATTTCTACATCAGCCTGTTTCAAGTGCAGGATTGGTTAAGAAAACATCTGGACAAGTCCTTGAGATTCATTCCCATGCAGTGAACTTCTAGTATTTGCTCTTAACCAGAACTTAGTACAGTATTTGCCAAGCCAGCAATCTCCATAATAATGATTAAAAATTACCTTGATGACATCTGGCAATTGAAATAGTGATATTCGCAGCAGAAGGATCCAAATTTGGTCCAAAGTTCATCATGTCAGAGCCTTCAATTCCTTCCACAGACATTGCAAAAAATGCCAATCAGCTGAAAATAAAATTAAGCCAGTGGTTTCTTTCACACCATACTGTATATTATGCACCTCTGCTTGTCTTCCAAGATCCTTCGATAATATTTATTCAAAAGTTAATCCTATTCCCCTGAAGCTTTCTAGTGTTGATTAAGACAATGGCAATTAAAAGCTTTTTCCTTGTTCTTTCTGCCCTGTTTGTTATGACTTCTTACAGAGCATGGCAACAGGAATACTGTTAAATAAACTGTCAGTGGAATAGCATATCTCATTTGACTCTTAATATAAATTCTTGTTTGCCTAGATTGAATGTTTGTGTGTAGTGCTATTAGTGGTTTCTTTTCATACGTTCTTTGTGTTATTATCACATAGCATAATGTATTTCATAGTTTGCAATTAGGCCTTTGTGTGAGAAAAGAAAGGTATTTGAGCAAACAAATGAATCAGGAATTCATAACAAAAGGCTATTAGAAATCCCCAGGAAGCAATAAGTAAGTCAAAGCACTTTTGAATTAAAAGAATCCTGTTTCCTGTTTCAAACAGGATGCTTTTGATTCTGAATATTGAAGTGCCAGGAATGGTTTGCTACCTCTATCCAAATTAGACTCTTATGATGTCCATGGGAGGGGCAGGTCTTAGGATTGTGAGATTGTGGCTGCCATCTGAACTTGTTGGACACACACGTACACACACAACATCTGAATGTCCTTGTTTAGTATCATAATTACATTTTAAATCTGGACGTCATTTTAAAAAGCAACACAAAACAAAGAGAAAAGTGACTCAGAAAACCATACTGCTCCGCTTAATCATTCATGTCCCTGAATTTTTTCTAGAAATAAATGAATAACCCGATGCATTATGGTTTTTTTTTCCATCCAGGATACAATCTTGGAGTAAGTGAAGAGGAGTGCATGTAGTTTCAGGAAGTTAAAGGAAAAAATGTTGGCTATGATTTTATGGTGGCATGACACTCTAATAACCACTTTGAAATAATAGAAAATACCTGTAGCTCGGGGTTTTAGATTTTGGCAGTGATTAACTCTCCAAGCTTGTTTCAATTTAGTTTCTGAACGTTTCATTACCCGACTAGATAACATCATCAGCAGGATTTTCTTGTCCTATTTTATTTATAAGCTAAGGAAAATAGGACAAGAAAATCCTGCTGATGATGTTACCTAGTCTGGTAATGGAAGTGTTCAGAAACTACCTGGGAAGATTCTGGAAAACATAATCAAGCAACGAATCAGCGAACACCTAGAGGCAAACAAAGTCATTACCAAAAGCCAACATGGGTTTGTCAAAAACAGATCATGCAAGACAAATCTTATTGCATTGTTTGATCAGGTGACAAAATTAGTGGACCAGAGGAATGCTGTGGATATAATTTACTTGGACTTCAGTAAGGCATTTGATAAAGTAGACTACAACCTACTACTTGATAAGATAGAAAAATGTGGGTTAGACAGCATCACCACCAGATGGATTCGTACTCAGCATATGGTCCTCAATGGAACTGCATCTACATAGAGGGAGGTGTGCAGTGGGGTGTCCCAGGGCTCTCTTCTGGGCCCAGTGCTCTTCAACATCTTCATCAATGATTTGGATGAGGAGATAGATGGGGAACTCATCAAATTTCTAGATGACACCAAGCTAGCAGGAATAGCCAACACGCCAGAAGGTAGGCTTAAGATACAGAAAGATCTTGGAAAAGTTGAACAATGGGCGCTAGCTAACAAAATGAAATTCAATGGTGAAAAAAGTAAGGTTCTACATTTAGGCAAGAAAAACCAGATGCACAGGTATAGTATAGGTGGTATCTTGCTCCATAGTAGCAACTGTGAGAGGGATCTCGGAGTCCTAGTGGACAATCACTTAAATATGAGCCAGCAATGTGCTGCAGCTGCCAGAAAAGCCAACACAGTGCTAGGCTGCATTAACAGAGGGAGAGAATCAAGTTCACGTGAAGTGTTAATACCACTTTACAATGCCTTGGTAAGGCCACACTTGGAATACTGCATCCAGTTTTGGTTGCCACGATGTAAAAAAGATGTTGAGACTCTAGAAAGAGTTGCTCTAGAAGAGCAACAAAGATGACTAGGGAACTGGAGGCTAAAACATATTAGGAACGGTTGCTGGAATTGGGTATGTCTAGTTTAATGAAGAGAAGGATGAGGGGGGACATGATAGCAGTGTTCCAATATCTCAGGGGCTGCCACAAAGAAGAGGGGGTCAAGCTATTCTCCAAAGCGCCTGAGGGCAGGATAAGAAGCAATGGATGGAAACTAATCAAGGAGAGAAGCAACCTAGAACTAAGGAGAACTTTCCTGACAATTAGAACTACTAATCAATGGAAAGACTTGCCTCTAGAAGTTATGGATGCTCCAACACTGGAGGTTTTTAAGAAGACATTAGACAACCATTTGTCTGGAATGGTATAGGTTCTCCTGCTTGAGCAGGGGTTTGGACTAGAAGACCTCCAAGACCTCCAACTCTGTTATTCCGTTACTAAATGAATGGTGGTGTGTAGAAGTCTACCTGTATAAAAATTGTAAATAAATGACTCATGGTCATTGCCCCTTTCCATCCTTTTTTTCATATAAAACCGAAGGAAATGACAACTGAATATAAGTGGGTGTGCTTGCTGAAAAAAAACCAATGATTTAGAACCATCAGCCCTCCCACTCTTCAAACATGGACAGCAGCAGTTGGACTTGGGACCCAATAGAGCCAGGAATATCAAGGAGAGGCACTGAGAAGAACTCACACCCTTGCCCCAAACAATGGACTTTTTCTCTCTTTTCTTTTGAAGGATAGTAAAGTTATACATTCATCACATCACAGATAAAAATGATAAAAATACCAAGAAACAAATTCAGGTAACGTGTATAAATAAAAGCACACACACATACAAACGTATATACAACAATGGATTCTAGATAGGGTGTTTGGCCTGCCAGAAGTTGCCTAAAATAGTTCCATCTAATGATCCTGGGCTTACCCAGAGTTAAAAGGGTTAGCTGGGAATACTTGAAATACTTAAAGCACATCTTAAAATTGGGACTGGTATTATCTTTTCAAACCTGGCAGACCTGGGTTTTTATTTATTTATGGACAGTGAAGAAAGTTAAAGACAACAATTTTAACAATCCAACCCAATACAACTGAGGACACATCAATTCCAATTTATAAGAGGACAACATGACCAACCGAGTTGAATTAATCTATTGGCTCAAATGTCTGGCTCTGTGTTTCTTAACCTTGTCCACTTTGAGATATATGGACTTCAACTCCCAGAATTCTCCAGCCAGTCATGCTGAATGTACCAAAGGGTTAGGTTTTGCATTGGTGCTCTGTCTTTCTTCTGATATTGAGGCTTTCTCCTTTCCTACCCCACTAGTCCCTACCAGTCCCACTATAAGTTGGATTAAAAAAACAACAACCAAATGTTTCTACATTTTTATGGAGAATAGGATTGAACAGAAGGAATTATGACAACCAATATGGAACCACTTATTTAGCAACACTTTGAGATGTAGTCATTAGCTGGAGTAACAGAATAACAGAGTCAGAGGGGACCTTGGAGGTTTTCTAGTCCAGCATTCCCTAACCTTTCCGGGTTGGCGTGGGGGGGGGGAAGAGGGGATGGTTTTATGTGAGAGACAGGCAGGCATACAGCTTCATTTGTATGGCCACGAATAGGGCTGGGAGCTCCGGTGCCCACCGCTTGCGCGAGTGGGGCTGTGCACGCCTGCCCACCAATAACGCAGCCCAGTTGTGAATAGGCCACGGCCCAGTAGTGGGCTGTAGCCCACAGGTTGGGGACCCCTGTTCTAGTCCAACCCCCTGCTCAAGCAGCAGACCCTATACCAGTGGTGGCGAACCTATGGCATGCGTGCCAGAGGGGATACTCAGAGCCCTCTCTGTGGGCACGCGCGCTGTCGCCCCAGCACAGAGTTCGCCAGAGTAGTGAGCAAGTGCCATTTGGAAGTGTTTGGAAGCGACAGGGCAGTGAGCGAGCAAGCGAGCGAGCAAAAAAGTGGCATTTGAAAGCGTTTGGAAGTGACAGGGCAGTAAGTGAGAGAGTGAGTGAGCAAGCGGCGTTTGGAAGCGTTTGGAAGCGAGGGGGCAGTGAGCAAGTGAAAAAGTGGCGTTTGGAAGCGACGGGGCAGTGAGCGAGCGAGCAAGTGGTGTTTGGAAGCGACGGGGCAGTAAGTGAGTGAGTGAATGAGCAAGTGACATTTGGAAGCACTTGGAAGCGACGGAGTGAGCAAGCAAAAAAGTGGTGTTTGGAAGTGTTTGTAAGCGACGGGGCAGTGAGCGAGCGAAAAAGTGGCATTTGGAAGCATTTGGAAGCGATGGGGCAGTGAGAGAGTGAGCGAGCAAGTGGCGTTTGGAAGCGACGGGGCAGTCCAAATCTAAAAATGCATTTAGAAAATGTTACAACATTTGCAGACAATCCTACAAGCCATCAGGAAGGAATTTTCTAGCATTGTAGCAGCTGCAAAGGTGGATTTTAAACAGATTTTTACAGTTCCGTAAGATGGAGACAACCCTGTGTTTTCTTACTTCTGCAGATAAAGCCAAATTTGAAGAACTTGATCTTTCCTGCTTACACTGGTTAGATTTAGAAAATCTGGAAATGGAGCTATTGGAATTTCAAGAAAGCTCTATCTGGAAAAATAAATTCTATGAACTGCGTGAAACACTTGAGAAGATAGAAGGGATGACAAAGGACAGCACAGTTAGTTCTGAAAATGAAATCCTTAAAATTGAAATCTTTGTTAAAGAAACAAAACATCAAGTCAGTCAGTTCCATTGTATTATACATCAAGAAGCTCTTTGTGCCAGGGAAAGCAGCAAAAACTTTGACAATGTCCTCAAAGATGTCACAAAAATGGTGAATTACATCATGGCTCGTGCTCTGAATTTACGATAGTTTCAAGCAGTTCTTGAGGAGGTTCAGGCACAGTATAATTGTTTACTTATGTACAATAATGTCTGGTGGCTGAGCAGAGGACGAGAGAGATTTGTAGCCTGCTTGGATGAAATTAGGTTGTTTATGAATGAAAAAGGGCAGGAATATCCACAGCTCACAGATATGGCCTGGCTTACCAACCTCATGTTTTTTACAGATTTTACACTACACTTCAATGTACTGAATGAACAAACAACTACAAGATGTAGGGAAAACAGCCGAAAGGATGTTTTGTGATATCAAAACATTTGAGAGAAAACTGCAGGTTTTTGAAAGAGACCTTGAAAGTAGGCAGTTGAAATATTTTCCAAATCTAAAAATGCATTTAGAAAATTCTACATTTGCAGACAATCCTACAAGCCATCAGGAAATCTACAAGGACTTTTCTAGCATTGTAGCAGCTGCAAAGGTGAATTTTGTAACAGTTCTGTAAGATGGAGACAACCCTGTGTTTTCTTACTTATCCAGATAAAGCCAAATTTGAAGAACTTGATCTTTCCTTTTTTTAAAATATATTTTATTGATTTAAAGAAAAAAAAACATAAATCACTCAATACTTGGTGAACAGTGTGTTGTCTGGGTTACATTTGTAAAATAATCATTAACAATTAATTTCTATAATCCATATTCCACATATTAATTTTAGTTGATTTCCTCTTTCCCCCAAATAACCTCTTTTGCAAGCATTGGGTTAATACAATTCTTATTGTTTTGATAAATAACAATTGAATATATAATTTTTTTCCAATATTCCTAAAAATAATAATCATATTAGTATAATATTTCTTTTCTATTCAATCATTCTGGTTGCCTTATCATAGATCCTGTTACAATCCTTATTTTAGTTTATTTCTCCCACCAAATTGTAGATATTCTTACTGGTGAAGATTTTCTCAAAAATTAATTACATTTACATTTACAAATTTAACTCTATTTTTTTTCATATAAGCCATCTCACACCTTTACATTTCTTAAGAAATGGATAAAACAATGAAAAGAAAAAAGAAGAAGAAGAAAAAGAAAAGAAAAGAAAAGAACTTGATCTTTCCTGCTTACACTGGTTAGATTTAGGAAATCTGGAAATGGAGCTATTGGAATTTCAAGAAAGCTCTATCTGGAAAAATAAATTCTATGACACTTGAGAAGATAGAAGGGATGACAAAGGACAGCACAGTTAGTTCTGAAAATGAAATCCTTAAAGTGTGGAATTCTCTGCCAAATAATTTTAAGTCAATGAAAGCACTTGGGATTGCTTTCCTTACTTTGTTTGAATCATCTTATGCTTGTGAGCAGCTGTTTTCAGCTTTGAATTATATCAAATCTGACACCAGAAAGACTAACAGATGACCTGAGTGCTGCATGTGTTGCTCTCAAACTTACAAAGTATGGTTAGACAAATTATCAGCATGCATACAACAGCAAAAATCACATTAATTGTTCAAAAGCATGCCAACTGCAAACTTTTACCTTTCAATAAAAAGTTGTTTGTATCATTGAAAGCTCTGTTATTGTGTTTTTCTTTTAAGACAAAAAATGTTAATGTATGAGTTGTTTTTTTCTAAACGAAAGCCTCAGCATTCAGGTTAAATTGCCGTGTTGGCACTTTGCGATAAATAAAAGTGGGTTTTGGGTTGCAGTTTGGGCACCCGGTCTCTAAAAGGTTCGCCATCACTGCCCTATACCCTTTCAGACGAATGGTTGTCCAATCTCTTCACAATGTTGCCATGGAACTCTGTGTTTCGCATTGTTTTGAAGGACTGGTTCAGACCATGTGTGTCTCCTTGCTTTTGTTTGCACTGCCTACTCCCAGGCAATCCTGAGATCAATTATCCCGAGTCTAAATCAATTAGACTTCATATTGTGCTCATAGTCCATGCTGATAAAAGTGTTTAGAAATTATGTTCAATTACCACATGCTAAAAAATTGCCGCTTGTATTGTAGTTTGGCTTGATAAATAGTGGGAGGCTAGAAGAGCAAACAAGGAGGGTGGGTGGTGGCGAGTGAGAACCATGGGCCTGGGCTCCAGCATAGACCCATTGCTTAGCAATAGCAGGGACCTGATACACTGCAGTAATCCTCTGGCATAATTCAAATTGTGAAACTTTCCTTTGTAATATTAAATCTGGGGATTTCCCAGTTGATCTTTCCTCCTTTCCTGCCTCCCAGATTTCATTCCCAAAACCTTGGGAATTCCTGTCCACCTGCAGACCAAGGTCTTCTGGCCTCACCCGTCTCCCACCTGACTCTAGAATTGCTTAATGGACTGTGTTATTTCCCAAAACTCAGCTGCTTTTGTCGGGGTGGGGTTAGCCAGCAACACGTTTGGAGGGAGGAAAACCAACATTTCATAAGCAGCTGCCCCGCTCGGCTGCTGTCAGTACCAAAATAGCAGCAGAGAAACTGAAAGGCGGACGGGAAAGAGAGGCAGGAATGCAGAGGGCTCATCTGCTCCTTTACATCGCCATTGTCCTTGGGACACTTGGCACAGGTAAGCTAAAAAAATTCGAGAAACAGCTGGCGAGTTTCCTCCAGGTGCCCAGAGCAAGGTTGTGCTTGGAGGAAGCTAATGGCTCTTGAAGCTTGAAACTTCTCAGACTTTTATTCTGCTGAAAATGATGCCACAAGGGTGTAGGTAGGAGAAGGGTTGTCACATGAAAATAATGATGTTTTTAAAGTTTTTTTTTTTCCACTTCCCCTGTTGGAACTCTTTGCTAGTGAATATTTGCTGCTTTCTCCTTTTCGCCAGTCTTTGCTACCTGTATTTTGCATAACTGCTTTTTGACATCCCTGCAAAACAAGGGATTGATTGTCTATTTAATTTTAGCAGCTAAAGCTATTAACTGCCCAGCATAAGGAAACTCTAGATCAGAGGTCCCCAACCTTTTGGGCACCAGGGACCGGTTCCATGGAGAGAGTTGTTCCACGGACTGGAGGGTATATAGTTTTGTGTGCTGCCTGCATCCTGTGGATGGGGCTTTGCTTGTTTGTGCGGACCGGTTGCTGGCATGCTGCGGACCGGTACTGTCCACGGACCGGGGGGGGGGGGTTTGGGGACCTCTGCTCTAGATAATATTGCAACTGTGTTGTGGATTAACAAGGCCTCTTCGATTGCTATGCTAAAAAAATAAATAAATCACAAAGTTAGAATAATGAAACTTCAGAGGGAGGAACCACAGTTCTATCAAATTTGGACAGATTTAATAGTTTATCTCAATAGCAATAGTCCACAATATGGCAACATTTTATGCATGGTAAATTTGTGTGTGTAAACTGTGATTTTTTAGCAGAGATTTTGTACTTTCTATGTTTTTTTCACTGTGCATCTTGGATTTAATCATAGTTTAATCATAATCATGTTAATCATAGTTCAATAAAAATTATTTCTAGCTGCTTTTTGACATGCAAAAATATTGGATGGAGGACTTATAATGGTTCTTCAATAAAAGGCAGCTTTTAAGAACCAACATTCAGTGATGTAGGCAGCCTTATAGACAGTCACTTATTGGAAATGGTATAGGTTCTCATGCTTGAGCAGGGGGCTGGACTAGAAGACCTCCAGGGGACCTTCCAGCTCTATTTTATTCTAACTTATATGACAATGTCTGTGCTTTATATGCAATGCTTATGAAAAACAATCAAGAAATTGTTACACAGCATTTTTGGCATTTGGAGCCTAAGAGAGGAGAAAGCTTTCAAAATGAATTTTGAGTTTTGAAATCAAACATTATCATTTCCTTTCTGAATTGCACATTTGAAAAGCCAGAAATGGGCAAAGGTCTGTTTCAAAATCTGTTGAAATGCCTTGGATGTTTTTCAAAATCATTTAAGTGTAAAAATTGTGAATGCAATATATCTTTTTGTTTATGAATCCTTTACACTGGCATGTATATTTAATGCATACACAATAGGTTTCATTTTATTCTTACAAGGAAGTTTTCAGCATATTTTAAGGCATTTGTCATTTATAAAGCATGGTGTGATCACCTGGGTTTTTCCCTTTTTCCAGTGTATGAAAAGCTATATATAGGCAAAGGCTTACATTTCATTTATTTAACTAATCTCATTTGTTTATTATTTGCCCATCTCAAACACATGATTCTGGGCGGCTAGCAATCTTTAGAAACAAAATAACAACCATTATAGTCCTTCTTAAAAATAATTGCACGGGAAAAGCATATTCTCAGAAAGAGAGGTTTATAAGCCTAGCACTTTTCCTGATTTATGCGCAGATTTATTTACTGGCTTCTGCATTTTAACAGCAGCTTACACAAGGCTAAGCATATCTAAGTAAGAATTAAACTGAGATTTACCACAAAGATAAAGATAAAAGGTTGGCTCAGACTTCCATCCTTCCGAGGTCGGTAAAATGAGAACCCAGATTGTTGGGGGCAATATGCTGACTCTGTAAACCACTTAGACAGGGGCCAGGGCTGTAAAGCACTGTGAAGCGGTATATAAGTCTAAGTGCTACTGCTATTGCTAAAAAGCAGAGTGCTTATGTTCTCTTTCTTAAAGTACTTGGTTTGCTTTTTGCAAGATTGTAATCAGTTTTTAGGCCATTTATAGTGGTTTTTGTTTGTTTGGTCTGTTTCTGTCAGAAATAAGACGGCCTAAGGCCTAGAAAGTTTTTGGCCATTGTTTTGAGGCTTATGGGACTTTCAGAAACAATCCTTCCTAAACAAACTGGATTAGCTATTAGATTAAGTACACTAAATTGCAGGGTTATTGACAGACCTGCAACATTCATCTGGATATTTCCCAATAGGAAGAATTTGTCAATATTATACCATCCCTTTCTATAAGTGTGTGCACCCTTGCACACATGCAAAAGATAAATCAATTGTTTCTCAGAGGTGTGTAATCCCTAGCTTACCAAATATTGCAGGACTTCATTTCTCAGCAACCTCCAGTATACATGGCTAATGGCGAGGGATGCTGGGAGTTTAAGTCAACCACACCCAAAGGGCTAGATGGCTTCTCTGTAAAGCAGAGTTTCTCAGTCTTGGCAGCTTCAAGATGTGTGGACTTCAACTCCCAGAATTCCCTAGTCAGCATGGGGAATTGTGGGAGTTGATCTCTACACATGTTAAAGCTGCCAGGGTTAAAAACTGCTGTTCTAAAGGGACATAGTTGCTCACAAAGGACCCCTCCCCATCATGCATTTTGCTAAAAGCCCAGATTGCCGGACTGGGGGGGGGGAACCACAGCTGCCATCTTGACTTTTTTGACCCCATCCCCTATGTTTTATTTCCAAGGCCAAATGCCTTGCATTTCCTTGTATTCTAGTAAACCTCAACAGACCTTTGTGATTTTGGACTGCCAGTGAGAAGGGAGAGAATCTTGCCTCATGGACTACAGTAGTCCTCGACTTACAACAGTTCATTTAGTGATTGTTCAAAGTTACAATGGCACTGAAAAAAAGTGATGTATGACAATTTTTCACACTTACGACCATTGCAGCATCCCCATGGTGACGTGATCAAAATTCAGGCACTTGACAACTGACTCATATTTGTGACAGTTGCAGTGTCCTAGGGTCCTGTGAGCACCCTTTGCAGCCTTCTGACAAGGGAAGCCAGATTCACTTAACAACCTTGTTACCAACTTAACAACTGCAATGATTCACTTAGTAAGTGTGGCAAGAAAGGTCGACAAATGGGGCCAAAACTCATTTAACAACTGTCTCGCTTATCCACAGAATGTCAATGCTGCTAACATCGGATGTTCTTGCTTTGACAACAGTTGGAAATGCAGCCATTTTTCTCTATTGCTTTTAGAGTACGTTGATGCTGGGAGGGGGAATATGGATGAGAGTCCAGCTAGTCATAACAATAATAACTCAGCCATGGGAACCCAAGGTCATTGGGCCCAGAGTTGATAGAGTTTTGGCGGGCTGGAGAGCTGGGGAGAAAGCCCGGGCTTCAAGCTAATTGGGGAATGTGATTTATGACTGTTTATTGGAGGAGGGAATTGTGCTTTATTACTTTGTATCCAGGGGAAGGGAATTTAGTTTTTGGTTTCGACTATGTCAGGGGTGTCAAACTGCCGACCCGCGGGCCGGATGCGTCACGCGGAAGCCGCGCCCACCCCATTGCCGGCAATGGTAAAACCGTCCCGATACGTTGCGCAACGTCACGTGACGTCGCGAGTTTGACATGTCTGGACTATGTAGTGCCAATACTTTGTTTCTCGAATAAAAGATTCTTTAAGGTAAACAATGCCTCGAAGTTCTTTTGAAGAGTTTCATCTGTCGGAACCATGACACAGAAATTTTGGGTTCAATTGTAGTCGTAAGCCGAGGACTACCCTGTGCATCCCACAGCCAAAGGAAAAGGGTGGCCCCATCTTTCTTTCCGCAAAGATGGGGTCCTGATGTAGCTTTCAAAATGTGGGGTTATAGAATATGACTAATTTCAGATTTTGGAAGTGGGGGGGGGGGTTTCAAATGCAAACTAAGCCCACCCTTCCCCAATACAGCTCCTCCACGCAAAGGAATAGGGAGACCAATTCCCAGCTTCCCAAACCGGTGTGATTCCAGATTGCCTTAGTACTGCACTGCCTGAGGTAAAATGGCCCTGGGTTACTTCTCCTTTCATACCCCTTTTTTTAAATGGGGAATTGTATTAAGGCAAGATGGTTTCAGAGCTTGACCTAAAAAAAAAAATGAGCTCCTTGGACTTCAGGGTAAAGGAAAGGGGAAAAGGAGTTCATTGAATCAAGATGTCCTTAACTTTAAGTTTTAATTTATTCAGGTTTTAATGTAAATGTATTTTTTATGTCTTTAAGCCGCCCAGAGTTACTTATGGTAAGATGGTTGGCCAATAAATTTTTTTTATTTATAAACAAGCAAGCAAGCAAGCAAACAAACAAACAAACAAACAAACAAATAAATAAATAACTTAGAGTAAACACATTCAGTACAGGTAGTCCTCAACTTGCAACCTTTTGTGGTTCGAAGTTACAACAGCACTGAAAAAAGTGTCTGATGACTGTTTTTCGCACTTAAGACCGTTGCACCAACTCCATGGTCACGTGATTATAATTTGGATGGATGGCGCTGGCTCATATTTATGACGGTCGCAATGTCCCACAGTCATGTGATCATCTTTTGTGAACTTCTGACAAGCAAAGTCAATGGGGAAGCCAGATTCACTTAACAACTGGGTTACTAACTTAACCACTGCAGGGCTTCGCTTAACACCTGTGGCAAGATAGGCTGTAAAATGGGGCAAAACTCACTTAACAGAAAGCTTAGCGACAGAAATTTTGATCTCAGTTGTGGTCGAGGACTACCTATATATAACACCCCAGTCCTCAGATCTTGAGTAATATTTTACTCAACCCTGAGTTAAGCTTTGCCTTTCAAAATAAGCTCTGAGGCTAGCTTTCACCTCAGGTAACAGCCCCAGCTCACAGCAGTTTTCGAACAATGAAAATAACGTGAAAATCCTCTCCTACAATGGGTCATTGCAACAGGGGAGGACAAAACCTCAAGTCCCTGGCCTAGCTCCTGATGTCCCCTAGAGGGAGGCAAAAAAGTCAAGATGGCAGCCACAGCCAAACAATCAAACTCTACCTGTTTTGCAATGCAAGTAAAAAAAAAAAAAGCAGGATTGAGGCTACCATCTTGATTTCCTGCCTGTGCATTGCAAGGGAAATCTAAAGGAAGATATCTCCTCTATAAAGTCCCTCACTTAGGGACTGTCTGAAGTTACAATGTACCTCCCCAAAACTACCTAGGACCCGGTTCTGAAGTTCCAACGGTCACAGCCCCACGTGGTCAATTTATCACATTTTGGATACTTGGCAACCAGCTCACATTTACGGCCATTGGCAGCTTCCTGGGGTGATGTGACTGCAGTTTTTGACATTTTTTGCCATTTTCCAGCAAAAAAACAGCCATTGAAAACAGGTTTGCTTAACGACTGTCGCATGCACTTAACAACCGCCACCAGAAAGATTGTCAAATCTGGCACGGTTAAGTGATGATCTGCCACATCTTACAACTATAATTCCACACTCAATTTCAGTCATAGGTTGAGGGCTACCTGTACACCTTGACCTGAAAACTTTTACACATTTGGCTGCGTCCACACAACACACTGAGGTTATGGGGATGGACCATTCCCCCCCCCTTAACCAAATTACTGGATCAAAACCCTGCCCTTTGCACATAAGAAATAGGCTTCCATCATGTGGTTGCATCGCCATCTTGACTTTTTTGACTCCTCAGGAGCCCGATTAAAGGCTTATCATTGCATTT
Source organism: Azemiops feae (assembly GCA_023970755.1). Taxonomy (NCBI): domain Eukaryota; kingdom Metazoa; phylum Chordata; class Lepidosauria; order Squamata; family Viperidae; genus Azemiops; species Azemiops feae. Next base: position 47,777 of record JALGBA010000744.1, on the reverse strand, counting down.
AGCTGGAATTTGAAACAAAGGCTTGCTGTTGACTCCAAATTCTGATTCCTGAGAACAGAAAAACAGTTTCTGCCCCTCTGACTCAAATGCTAAGATTCAAGGACACGGTTCTTGATAAGCTAGGTTTATTACAGATACCCGGAAATCTATGATTAAAGCGGAAAGCCAGCAATTACCAACTAGTTGCCTGATGCCATCTATATAGCATTCCTGAGGTTCAAAACTTAGGCCAGTGTTTCTCAACCTTAGCCATTTTAAGATGTGTGGACTTCAACTCCCAGAAATCCTCAGCTGGGGAATTCTGGGAGTTGGTCCACATATCTTAAAATGGCTGAAACACTGCCTTAGGGATCTTCCCCCCACCCCAGTGACCCAAAAGGAAGCTATTTGCTATTCTCTCTCTCTCTCTCTCTCTCTCTCTCTCTCTCTCTCTCTCTCTCTCTCTCTCTCTCAAGTCCATTCGCCTTTTGAAAAAGCACCTTTGAGACAATTACAATCATGTTATTAACTTAACAGCTGCAGTGATTCACTTAACAACTGTGGCAAGAAATGGGACAAAACTAACCTAACTTACTTAACAACTGTCTCGCTTAGCAGCAGACATTTTGTGCTCAATTGTGGTCGTAAGTCGAGGATTACCTGTATAGGCTCTGGTCCCGCCTTAGGCCTGAAGTCAGAACTGGGAGACTTTGGGCCAGTCCCTTCCCCCAGTTCTAGGGAAAATCATTTCTGAAAATCATTGCCAAGAAAACCACATGGACTTTTTCATGTAGTTGCTGGGAGTCGAGATGGACTTGCAGTCATCAAAAGCAAAATTAAAACTCATATAGCCTAAAGGTTGGCTATTCAGGATTTAGAATGGTGTTTCTCAACCATCAACTTTAACTTCATTCCACACATCTTAAATTAAATACTGCAACCAGTTTTGATCATCACATTACAAAAAAGATGTCGAGACTTTGGAAAAAGTGCAAAGAAGAGCAACTAAGATGATTAAAGACCTGAAGACAAAAACGTTGCAGGATTTGGGTTTAGCTAGTCTAGAGAAAAGAAGGACTAGGGGGGACATGATAGCAGTATTCCAGCACTGGAGAGGTTGCCACAAAGAGGAGGGGGTCAACTTATTTTCCAAAGCACCAGAAGGCAAGACAAGAAGCAATGGATGGAAACTAATCAAGGAGAGAAGCAACCTGGAGTTAAGGGGAAACTTCCTGACAGTGAGGACAATTAACCAGTGGAACAGCTTTGCCTTCAGAAGTTGTGGGTGCTTCATCACTGGAGGTTTTTAAAAAGAGACTGGACAGCCACCTGTATAGGATCCCCTGCTTGAGCAGGGGACTGGACTAGAAGACCTTCAGCTCTATTCTGATTGACTGAAAGTTGGCAAGGTTGAGAAACGCTGACTTAGAAAACAGGTTGACACTGGAATGAATCCTTTTAATGTTTTCTTGTGCTTCTTCCCATCAGATGTCGTGGATGCTCGCTGCGATTTGACGAAGCCATACGAAATTATAGGAGGCAAAACAGTACTGCTGCAGAACAACACGTTGCTTCAGTATATATGCCCAGATGGCCAATATCCATACCCTACCGAGTACCGGACATGCGAGCAGAACAAGTACTGGAGCATTATGAGAAATAGAGAGAAGAGGCTCATCTCCCAGGCGAGGTGCCAAGGTATAATTTAATTTCTAAATTTAAAAAAAGAGAACCTGCCTTTCAGCTGGCCATGAAAGCAATGACACAATGAAGGGATGTCGCATTCTGGAGCTTGTACTTTTAGGGCCTCTTTTGATTTCATGGGGGACTCATAGCTTTGCTGGCATCCAAATGTATTTCAGCTCCATCTGAAACCTTCCTGCTCGTCTTCTGCTACCAGGGATGCTGAGCATTTACTCCAAAGAGGAGACCTAACGGTTTTACTATAAAAAAAAATTGGTATCATCTTATCTTAGAAGTCTTTCTTCCTCATTGAATTGGGGTTGACATCAAAGAAAATACTAGATATATAAATTGGACGGTCTATATTGCCAACCCTATTCTACCTCCACAACAAGGTCAGAACATGTGTGGTCCTTTAAAAAGTATCATCAGTGACTCTCTTTAACCATGGGATTGGGATAAGTCAGGGGTCTTCAAACTTGGCCCTTTTATGACTTGTGGACTTCAACTCCCAGAATTCCTCAGCCAGCATGCCTGGCTGAGGAATTCTGGGAGTTGAAGTCCACAAGTCATAAAAGGACCAGGTTTGAAGACCCCTGGGATAAGTGAATATAAGTGGCTGCTTGGTTGTGTGTTGAGGTGTCACTAGTGCAGGGGTCTTCAAACCTGGCCCTTTTATGACTTATGGACTTCAACTCCCAGAATTTCTGAGCCAGCATGCCTGGCTGAGGAATTCTGGGAGTTGAAGTCCACAAGTCATAAAAGGACCAGGTTTGAAGACCCCTGGGATAAGTGAATATAAGTGGCTGCTTGGTTGTGTGTTGAGGTGTCACTAGTGCAGGGGTCTTCAAACCTGGCCCTTTTATGACTTATGGACTTCAACTCCCAGAATTTCTGAGCCAGCATGCCTGGCTGAGGAATTCTGGGAGTTGAAGTCCACAAGTCATAAAAGGACCAGGTTTGAAGACCCCTGGGATAAGTGAATATAAGTGGCTGCTTGGTTGTGTGTTGAGGTGTCACTAGTGCAGGGGTCTTCAAACCTGGCCCTTTTATGACTTGTGGACTTCAACTCCCAGAATTCCTGAGCCAGCATGCCTGGCTGAGGAATTCTGGGAGCTGAAGTCCACAAGTCATAAAAGGACCAGGTTTGAAGACCCCTGCACTAGTGACATTACAGCCAGAAAGATGCTCTTCGTTTATTATCTGTCAGTCTATTTCTGAACACAGCTTAGCGTGAACACCTCTTTGAGAAAGGGGGTGGTGCCCCAGCATTGAAAGAAGCAGCGGAATGTTTTTCCCAAAAGTACTTTTTTCAAAAGGCAACTAGACTTTTTTGGGGTTTTTTCCTTGAAAACATTTTGCTTCTCATCCAAGAAGCTTCTTCAGCTCTTGGATGAGAAGCGAAACGTTTTCAAGGAAAAAAACCCAAAAAAGTTGAGGTTGTCTTTTGCAAAAGCACCTTTGGGACAACCGTGACCTGGATGATTGAGAATCTCCATGGACATTTATTTAGTGGTGTGTTTATTTCTCAAGAGGTAATCTTTTGGTCCAGCCATTCTGGACAAGTTCTGACCCATCTCAAGTTATCCCTTCGGAGGGAAGGTGACAAAGATGGTGGTAGGGTGTCAACTACAGAAGATCTTGAATGAAGCATATTACCTACATTCCTCTCAATCTGGGTTAAGGCGACTACATGGGTTGTTCTTATGGATGACCAGCAATGTGGGCTGGATGGAGGAAGTACAATCCTCCTTGTCCTGCTGGTTTTCTCAGCAACATAGAAAGTCTGGAATTCTGTTATAAGGTGTTACAGGTGTTGTTTTTACCTTATATGCAGGTCCCAGTTAGGGGAGCTTGACAACACCTCTGCACAATTTCATATGCTGAATATTGAAATAGCTCAAGAAAGAGAGGAGAGGATTAATTTGTTGAGGTGGGATGAGTTAGAGAATATAACCTGGAAGTACTCAATCCTGCTTACTGATAATGTATTATTCTTTTCAGATATTCGTTGCCCCAGGATTACAGAATTTGAAAATGGTTACTATGAGCCCCCGCAGCCATATTACAATATAAGCCAGAACATCACATTTATTTGCTATGGAGGATACAGCAGGAAGGGGTCTGAAGTCCGCTTCTGCCTTCCCAATGGGAAATGGAGTGGAGAAACAACCATTTGTGATGATGGGAGTGAGTGTGAAAATTAATTACCATTCAGACTTCCTTTCCTCTTCTGTCTTCGAAAACACAACATCAGTTTTTATCTTCCCTCATCTAAACTATCAATAGACACACCTGCCATTAGCCACTCGAGACTATCAGCCATCAATGCTGATGCCTCGTTTCCACATTCTGGCATCACCCAGACATCGTGCAGGGCCAATTCCCTCAAAACTTGCATGCTCTTGTGCAGGATTCCTGTGTGATGCTCCTGTAGAAAAGGCCGGTTGTATTCAGCGTGGAAGCGAGGCATCAGCATTTCATTTACATTTAATTTGGGTATATAAGTGGGCAGGAAAGAAGGGCATTTTGTGCACCCAGCCAACTCACCTAAAGTTTCCCCAACCCAGGACACTGGAGACACATCGACCCTCCACCAAGACCAGGCCCGAGACCAGCCTCTGCAAACTATTCCTGCCAAAGTGTCCTGGGATGACAGGGAAACGGAGGCGGGGGGGCTGCAGGGATGGGCTTCGCTTCCTCCTCCTCCTGTTCCACTGCCGCTGCCACAACCATGCTTGCAAATTAAAAAAAAATATTGAAAAGTTGCTCCTCCCCTTGTTCTGCTAATGCTCTTGCAGAGACTGGGATAAGAAACCGAGCCAAAGAGAACTGCACCCAGCCGGCTGAAGTCCCATCCGGCTGAAGTCCCATCCGGAACTTCCTTGCCTGAAAAAGCAAGGAAATTGCTCAGCTTGCCTGCATCCTGGCAAATTTCATCTTCCTCCTCCTCCTCCTCCTCCTCCTCCTCCGTCCTGCAAGCCCGACTCTTCTCTCAGCTGGAATGCGCCCCCCAGACCTTCTGCCTTCATTCCCAAATTTGTTCCTGCCCAGCATTTCCAGGCAGACAAGGATTAGGGCAGGGGGCAGGCAGCAGGAGGAAGAAGAAGTGTCAAACTTTTCCTCCCTCCCTCCCTGCCCACTCCCCAAGGTTTACATGCACACACTGATGCTTGCCAATATGAGTTGGATGGTTGGATTGAGGACAGGGAAAGAGTGATGGGGGACCAGTGGTGGGGGCTGAGTGCCGGCAGAGGGGCAGCCGAGGATGAATGCCCACTGTGGGTTGGCTGTGGGGCGGGGTGTGTGTGAAGCAGGCGTGACCAGGTGGCTGCGGCCAATTGCCAGGAGTAGGCAACCTTGGCTCTTTTATGACTTGTGGACTTCAATACCCAGAATTCCTGAACCAGCCATGCTGACTCAGGAATTCTGGGAGTTGAAGTCCACAAGTCATAAAAGGGCCAAGGTTGCCTACCCCTGTCTTAGACTCATATGTGTCTTTTTCAGTCTCTGGTCCTCTACCAGAGGCCTGGAGTTTGAGGGTTCCACACAATATCTTAGCTGTTCCTAACACTGCCCTCTTCTGGAGAGCTCTGATGTTGTTCCTGGGATCTGTTGGAGCCACTAGGAGTCACAGCCCTGAGTGCTCCTATCGCCACTGAGACCACTTTGGTCTTTACTTTCCACACCCTTTCTTTATTATAGGGTGCATTATAGTATGAATGTATATGTATAATTTTATTAAAGTTTTTAAAACAGAAGCTAAAAATTAATGCAAACTAATACAAAGAACAAAAGAGAAAAGAAAGGGAAGATAGATAGGGAAAAGTGTCAGAAAAAAAAGTTAAAGAAAAATAGATACAAAGCAGTGGTTTCTGATATTCTTTACAGCAGTTATAAGTGCAATTGTATTTTAACCTCTCTCTCTAAAGTTACATCCTAATACTCTTCTTTCTATATTCCATCCTGTCTAATCATCACCATAAATTACAAGTTTTTTTTTTCATTTTCACGCAAAAAGTCCACAAGAGTTTTCTAGTCTCTAAAAAATGTTGCCTTATGGGCAAGATAGGCGGCATATAAATTTAATACATAAATATAATAAAAATTGTAAATAGTGTCTTTCTCTAATCAAAAAAGTCAGTTTATCCATCTCAGCAAGCTTTGTCAATTTCATCAACCATTCCTCCATAACAGATAGAGTTGAATCTTTCCATCTCTACATACAATAATCTCACTGCAGGAATCATATCCTGAAATAATCTTTCAAGGCTCTTTTCTAAATATTTATCCATTAGTCCAAAAAGGAAAAAGTTCTTTGAATATTAATCTTTAAAATCCTCTGTATCAAAGTGTGTATTTGAATCCAAGTTTTTTTTTAGCTTTTTTACATGTCAACCAAGTATGATAAAATGACCATGTTGTTCACATTTCCAACATAAAATTTAAAGCATCTTTATAAGTATATTTTGGATAATTTCTCTAGTGTCATGTACCAATGATACATTATTTTATAGAAATGCTGTTTCAGGTGAATACACAATGTAAATTTCAACCCTTTTAACCACATATATTCCCATTAATCCATTTGTATATTAAACCAAAATTCTTTATCCACTTTATCATACATTATTTAACTTTCTCTGTTTTTCCTGTTTCAAATTTAAATAGAAGTTTATACATTTTAGCATCAGTGCACAATTATACTTCAAACTCTTTCTTACTTTGTTCCATATTGTAAGTATTTTCTATTCATTTTGAAGTTTTCTGTAACTGTAAATGGGAAAACCATTAACAAATATATCCTTATGCTATTAATTGCTGTCTTGATTTAATTTCAAATTCCCTTTGATGATTTCCCAATATTTCCTGGAATATCAGCCATTTGTCTTTTTCTGCAGTTTCTCTTCTATAATATAGTTCTTGAGCTGAGATCCATAAAAGTGTTTTCAGGCACATCCTGGGTTTATATCTGTTTCATACGGTATTCTCAGTATGGCCTGTCTAATAAAATTTTGAAATCCATATTAATTTTAACTTTATCATACCATAAATATCCATACTATCCAAACTTCAGGTCTAAAAATCACTTCTTTCTGCAGCATCTTTTTTTTTTTCATCCAGCCCAAACAACAAGCAGTGAAGGACAATTTCAAAGCTGGTAAACCCAACCTTCTCTTTCCTTTGCATCTTGTAACACTTTATATGTAACCTGTGTTTTTTTTCCCTTTGCCATATGAATTTAGATAATTTTTGTGCCATTGTTCAAATGGTTCATCAATTATCAAACCAGGAATTGCCTGAAACAAAAACATCATTTTGGCAAAACATTAATTTTTATTACCGAGGCTCTCCCCAACAACGACAATTTTAATTTCGCCCACCTTAACAAGTCCTTCTTAATTTAATTCCATGTCTTAATGAAATTATTATGAAATAGCATGCAATGCATATTGTCAGAGTAATACCCAAATATTTTACTTTTTCCTCAGTCTTAAATCTAGTGTTCTCTGTAAGTTCTATTTGCTCTAATTTTGTATTTTTGTTGACATCTTTGTCTTCTGATTGCTAATCTTATAACCTGCTAACATACCAAGTCCTTTCATTTTCCCATTAATGTTTCTATTCCCTTTAATGGATCTTTCAAAATTAAGACCAAATCATTGCAAATGCCTCAATTTATATGTTTCTTTTTTAAAGTTAACCCCCCTTAATTCTCTCATCTTGTCTTCTCTCTCTGTTCATTACCTCAAGAACTAACATGAAGAAAAGTAGAAAAAGCAGACATCCTTGTCTTTTCCCTTTTTGAATCCCACATTTTGTTGCTTTAGTTTTTAGCTTTTTGAGGAGCGAAAGATATTTCATGTATGCATAATGTATTTGTTGCTAAATGCATATACTTCAAAATGACTATTTATTAATGGTGTCCTCTCTTCTCCTACCTAGCTGGTCACTGCTCTAACCCCGGTGTTCCAATTGGTGGTCGAAAAGAAGGCAATGAATATCGGGTAGAATATCGTGTCCGCTACACTTGTGAGCGTGGTCTCATTCTTGTGGGATCCAGTGAACGGATTTGCCAAGAATCAGGAAGCTGGAGTGGATCAGAACCAGAGTGTCGGCGTGAGCAAAGGGGAAAGAATATCTAATGGGATGAATATTGGGGTTAAATATAGGTAGTCCTCGACTTACAACAGTTCGTTTAGTGACCGTTCGAAGTTACAGCGGCACGGAAAAAAGTGACTTATGACTGTTTTTCACACTTACAACCATTGCAACGTCCCCATGGTCATGCGATCAAAATCTGGATGCTTGGCAACTGGCTCATATTGATGACCATTGCAGTGTCCCAGGGTCACGTGATCCCCTTTTGCAACCTTCTGACAAGCAAAGTCAATGGGGAAGCCGGGTTCACTTAAGAATCGTGTTACTGACTTAACAACTGCAACGATTCACATAACAACTGTGGCAAGAAAAGTCATAAAATGGAGCAAAACTCACTTAACAAATGTCTCCCTTAGCAACAGAAATTTGGGGCTCAGTTGTGGTTGTAAGTCGAGGACTATCTGTACTGAAAATGTGGAACCCTGGGGTTGTGAGAGGAATTCTTGATTACAAAAATTACTGTATAGGAATAACGCACCTTCATCATGGTTTGGCTTGGTTGTTGCATTCAGGGGTTATGTCAGAGGCAAGCTTCAGATATAATGTTAGGTGACCTGACTTCTCTCTAGTTTTACTTGCTTTCCCATCCTCCTTGCAAAAGTTCTTCCTAGCCCTATTAAGGCATTTCTATTACACAACTGAGGGTGTAGTTTGGTGTAGTGGTTAAGGCATCAGGCTAGAAACCAGGAGGCAGTGCGTTCCTTAGGCATGAAGCCACCTGGGTGACCTTGGGCCTGTCACTTTCTCTGAGCCCTAGGAAGGAAAAATGACAAATCTGAAAAACTTTGTCAAGGAAACTGCAGGAACTTGTTCCAGATGAACAGAAGAAATTTTTTTTTTACTACTTTATGTAGTAACTTAGAAATGTAGGGGGGGGGGGAATCAGCTCTGGGTTTCTGTTAGAGTTAGTTGATGAAATTCACCCTAAGGAACACTGTAACTTCAACACAAAGATTGGGTCAAACCTCAGAGCTTTGCTTTATCACCAGTCAAGAATTCACAATAAATATCATTTTAGGGAATGTGCATCTGAAAAATAGCCGTCGTCCGAAAGCTGAATACAAAATCAGGAAAGAAACTTCCTTGTAATATGTATTTACCTCAGGGGGATTCATTTACTTATTTTTTAGGTTTGTGCTGGCAAAGAGTCTTTTGATTGCGGTGCACATGTATTTATTATTTATTTATTCATTAAGCAAATTTATACGGCTGCCCGACTGACACACAATGACTCCGGGCAGCTTACAATATCCTGTCCCATTTGTGTCAGGGACACCTTTTAAGGCGCTTCTGGATTGAACAGATTAGCCGGTGACATCACTGTTGCCCTTGGGGGGGAGCTCGTTCCATCTCCCCATCAAGGAGCTGGAGTGAATGACAGGAGCTCACCCTGCCATGCAGCAGCACTCGGGCCTCAAACGTGGGTTTGCTAACCTCCAACCCAGCGTCCTAACAACGTGACCACCTTGCTCCTAGCTTGCAACATTAAAAAATTCAAAGCATAAACCCCATACAACCCTCCCCCACCCTACCGGTGGCAAGAAATGCAAGAATATCAATCACTTGATAGGCTCCATGTCGGCCTTGAGTCCCCACGTCCACAGACAGAATCAGATCTTCAGAGCCTTTCAGAAAAGTAACAAGGTGGGGATCAATTGTGTCTCCAGGGAAGTGATATTCCATGGGAAACATCAAACAAATAAATATCAAACATATAAGCAAGCTTTGTGTATGAAAAAAAAACAAAAAACCAGTCATCAAGGAAATGGGAGAAGAGAAAATTATCTCAAAGAATGTTTCAGTAATAATAAAGTATTTTTTACTAAAAACATATAAATGAACCCATAAAAGCTATATATACCAGAACAGAAATATTAGTTACATATGTAATGACATATAGTCTCCCTAAAATGGACCAAATTGAGAACACTAGAGAGTCTCCTATGTTTATCCCAAAGGGCCCCAGAGCAGCAAAATGTGCAACTTCCCTTCTTAATATTTCAATACTAGTTTGCATAAAAATTAGTTCTATTTATTTTGGGGCATTCTCTTTTATGATCTGTTGCTAATTGAGACTTCTCTTGTTCCTTCCCAGAGCCATTTGCTTTTGACACCCCAGAAGAGGTTGCCTCCAACTTCATCTCATCTTTGACTGAAACTGCTGAAGCTGCAGATGCCAATAGAAATATCTGTAAGTCTTTGTAAATGAAACGGATAATTATAATTCCCTTCCTAGCATAACAAGAGAAAGCACAGTTATGTTGTTAGATGCTCTCAATTTCTCTGAGTAGTAACGTTAATTAACAGAACTCACTGACACTGATTATGTTACCTAGTTGGGTAATGAAATGTCTGCAAGCTAACAACCAAGCTTAGAAAGCACCAAGGATTCTGTCGCTCAACTCTGAGTTACAAAGATTCTCTTCCATGAGAATTGTTAAAAGCATTACAACTAAGACATTGTATAATATTTTTCTAAATATTCAAGCAGATCATTAGTTGAGGAAAAATGGAAGTAAATATCTGGGGCTCTTCCAAGGCAGAAGATTCTACCCATAATATCTTGGGCATATGTCTATTGCTATGAAGCCCGTTGTTTCTCTGTAGATGCCTGTTAGATTGACAGCTGCTGTTACTCATAGACATATCGGTCTGCTACCTTCTTCTGAACCATCTTGCAGCTCCGGATTAAATCTCACCTCAAAATACAGACATGTTCCTAGTTATCAAAGGAATAGCTCCTGAGTGTAATTTCCATTAATGAAATTTGCAGCAGTTTATTGTGGTGCAGAAATCTGCAGCAGTACATTATGGTCAGGGCTTTTTTTGTCATAGAACGCCCAGAACGGAGTTCCGGCACCTTTTTTGGATGGAACCTTGTAGGGTAGGCAAGGCGGGTTGTATGACGTGTGTGAGTTCCGGCACCTTTTTTTTTTTTTTTTAACAAAAAAAGCACTGGTTGTGGTAGAATGTCCAAAATATCAAAATTACACATAACTGGGAAAACAAGGCGTGAATACTAGTTCTTTTCCTCTCCAGCCTCTACACAGAAGCGAAAGATTGTCATTAAGAAAGGAGGCACAATGAACATCTACTTTCTCCTTGATGCCTCAAAAAGTATTAAACTAGAGGATTTCAAGAGTACACAGAATGCTACAATCAAGTTGATTGAAAAGGTATGGAAGAATCAGATAATTTCTTTGCTCAGTCTTGTACCAAGAAGGTACTGGCACTAATTATAAACCAGGGTTTATCAAACTTCACCCATTTAAGGCATGTGGACTTTAATGCCCAGAATTCCCCAGCAAGCATGATGACATTATAAGGCAGAGATAGACCGATTTTTAGATCAAGGGAACACTGGAAATGTGGAGAGCCACTGAGAAATGGCTGTCGCTGTGAGCCTGGCCCAACGTAACATTCTTGTTAGCTTCACAAAATATTCTCTACCATCCCATGCAGGGGTCTCCAACCTTGGCAATTTTACAAGTTGTGGACTTCAGTTCCCAGAATTCCTCAGCCAGCCATGTTGGCTGAGGAATTCTGGGAGTTAAAGTCCATAAATTGTAAAGTTGCCAAGGTTGGAGACCTCTGCCATAGGGAGCTTTGTAAAGCTGGAGGTCATTCCAACCAGCAAAAATGAGGCTAAAGCTTAGTGTAGTCTGTTTTGCACCATGGCAGTTTCTTTTTTATTATTATTATTATTTAAAACATTTTTTAAAGGAAAAGCCAGATGGGAAATAGATTAGGGGGAACTAAGGGATGCCCTAACTCTTGAGTAAGATCTAATCTCTTGAACAAAATGGCCAATATACTGTAAGACCACACTTAAAATATTACACCCAGTTTTGGCTGCCAAAATATAAAAAAACTGCTGAGACTCTAGAAAGAGTGCAAAGAAGAGCAACTGAAATGATTAGAGGACTGGAGGCTAAAACATAAGAAGAACACAAATGAAGGGGAATGTATGTGTCCCAAGATAATGTTGCAGGATCCAATCTGGGTCGGTCACCAGTACTAGAGGTTTTGTCTTCCGAGCTTTCAGACTTGTGCTGGAACTCATCTTTAGGGAACTTCTCTCTAGATGGGCTTCAGCAAGAGTCCAAAAGCTCGGAAGACAAAACCTCTGGTCCTGGTACCAGACCCAGATTGGATCCTGCATAAGAAGAACAGTTATAGGAATTGGGTTTGTCTAGTCTAGTGAAAAGAAGGACTAGGGATGACATGATAATAGTCTTCTAAGGGGCTGCCATAAAGAAGAAGGGGTCAACCTATTCTCTAAAGCACCTGAAAGCAGGAGAAGTAGTAATGGATGGAAACTAACATAGAATAGAATAGAATAGAATAGAATAGAATAGAATAGAATAGAATAGAATAGAATAGAATAGAATAGAATAGAATAGAATAGAATAGAATAGAATAGAAGCTGGAAAGGACCTTGGAGGTCTTCTAGTCCAGCCCCCTGCTCAAGCAGGAGAACCTATACCATCTCAGACAAGTGACTGTCCAGTCTCGTCTTAGAAACCTCCACTGATGGAGCGCCCACGATTTCTGGAGGCAAGCTGTTCCACTGGTTAATTGTCCTCACTGTTAGGAAGTTTCTCCTTAATTTCAGGTTGCTTCTCTCTTTGATCAGTTTCCAACCATTGTTTCTTGTCCTGCCCTCTGGTGTTTTGGATAATAATTTGACCCCCTCTTCTTTGTGGCAGCACCTCAAATACTGGAACACTGCTATCATGTCACCCCTATTTCTTCTTTTCTTTAGACTAGCCAAGCCCAAGTCCTGCAGCCATTCTTCATATGTTTAAGTCTCCAAGCCTTGGATCATCTTAGTTGCTCTTCTCTGAACTTTTTCCAAGGTCTCAACATCTTTTCTGTAGTATGGTGACCAAAACTGGATGCAGCATTCTAGGTGTGGTCTCACTAGGGTTTTATAAAGCGGTTCTAATACTTCGTGGGATCTTGATTCTATTCTATTCTATTCTATTCTATTCTATTCTATTCTATTCTATTCTATTCTATTCTATTCTATTCTATTCTATTCTATTCTATTCTATTATTCCATTCCATTCCATTCCATTCCATTCTATTCTATTTTCTATTCTATTCTATTCTATTCTATTCTATTCTATTCTATTCTATTCTATTCTATTCTATTCTATTCTATTCTATTCTATTATTCTATTCTATTCTATTCTATTCTATTATTCTATTCTATTCTATTCTATTCTATTCTATTCTATTCTATTCTATTCTATTCTACTGCCCTTGGGACTGAATATTAACGAACCTAGTTGAGAAATGCAGTCATGCTTCTTTTTGTCTTCTGGTTTTCCCTTTGCAGATCTCCAGCTATGATGTCTCCCCCAATTATGCCCTCATCACTTTTGCCACCAACAGCATAGAGATTTTGAACACAATGCATGAACAGAGCACGGATGCAGCCAGGGTGATTGAGCTACTGGAAAATGTCAACACCGCTGGTGAGGTATATTCCTGATCTTTGCCAGGGAGATAGGTCTGGCTAGGAGAACATTTTGCTCATCCACAACCTGTTTCATTTTATAACTCAAACAAGAAGTCTTTTTCTTACTCGGAATAGGTAACTTCACACACTTACTTGGCACTCTGTAGCCCTTTTCATTCTATTCCAAGCAACGTCTGCATCCTTAAGTCTTTTCCCTTACATTCCCTTTCTAAATTCTGCTGGGAATTTTATAATTTATAATAATAATAATAAAGTTGGAAGGGAACTTGGAGGTCATCGAGTCCAACCCCCTGCTCAGGCAGGAAACCCTATACCATTTCGGACAAATGGCTGTCCAGTCTCTTCTTAAAAACTTCCAGGGTTGGAGCATTCACCACTTCTGGAGGCAGGTTGTTCCACTGGTTAATTCTTCTAACTGTCAGGAAGTTTCTCCTTGGTTCTAGGTTGCTTCTCTCCTTGGTTAGTTTCCATCCGTTGCTTCTTGTCCTGCCTTCAGGCGCCTTGGAGAATAGCTTGACTCCCTCTTCTTTGTGGCAACCCCTGAGATATTGGAACACTGCTATCATGTCTCCCCTCGTCCTTCTCTTCATTAAACTAGACATACCCAATTCCAGCAGCCGTTCCTTATATGTTTTAGCCTCCAGTCCCCTAATCATCTTTGTTGCCCTTCTCTGCACTCTTTCTACGCCACTAAAATACGGTCTGTCTCAAATTCAGAACCTCACATTCTCCTTGCATGCTTTGCAAATTTTCTGCCCTTTATCATCGGTCATGCTTCAGTTCCTCTTTGCTGAGTAGGCATGAATAGATTTACACTTCAACCATGTATTTGAAACCAACAGGGTTTCCCCCCCCCCTAAAATCACTCTTCTTGGATCTCCAAATGGAATAACCATGTTTTTTTTTTGTACTCTTCTCTTCTCATCTCTTCTCACCAATACACTCATATAATCTAGGAGAAAAAAAATTCCTCTGAATTGGAGTTAATCAAAATATTCTTCATTTCCCCCCCAAGGTCATTCCTGGTTCTTTCATTATCACCATCCATTGTAGTCTGACAGGGAACTAATATCTGTGTAGGATTCCTACTTTTATACTTACCCACAACAACCTGCAAGACTTCTAGCCTATCCTAGTGACTTATACTTAGTCGCTTGATAATTCATTTTACTCAAGGTCAAGAGATAATACCGGTAATAGTAAAAACAAGCAAACCAAACAGAGTCTCAAATGCTTGCCCAGATGATTTGCTGTTACTCTACAAAAGAGTGCACAGAGAAATAATCCAAAATCAGTCCAAGGTTCTGAGAGCCAGGTCAGAATTGTCAGTCAATACCAATGTCAGAATTTCAAGGTTTCTTACAGGAACAGGATTCATAGGAAGGTCTAGGACAATTTGCACCAGCCACATTTTCACATCCACTTCTTCATGGGCCTCCACTGTATTTGACCCACCACCAGTGTTTATACACGGTGGGGCCTCCACTGTTGCTCCTGCCCTGCCTGCTTTTCCCAGCTCGTTCACCAAGGGACGTTTGGCCCCAGGCGTTTCACTGTGTGGGGCACTTAAATGTGCCTTCCACTGGCTGGGTGGGATGGATGCCTGGCACAGCCCCCCTAGCAGCAGCGGCGGCAGTGGCAGCAGCCCGGCCAGTGGTTGCTCCCCACATCCCGCTCAGGAGGGGCTGAAAGGTGAGCACGAGTCCCGTCTGTAACCAGAGCCTTGGCGCACGCCTCCTGGGAGGGCCTTTCTTGAATTTATTCCCTTGCTTGGCAATGGACCAGCTGTCTGCAATCCTTCAGTTAATAACCACTGCAAACAAGATTATAAAATCAGGTAGATCATGTGATAAACCCGATTTACAACTGTTATGACATACAAAAATAATGGGCAGAGTCCTCCTATACTACCCATATAGTAGCCAATATACTGTTGTCCGCATTCTACCAACTAGGAAATATTAATATACATTCAAATTGCTTCATAACAAAGGAATTCTTGAGACTGAGAAACGTTCAGTACTGAAAAACGGCAACTGTTGATGTTTTTCTGAAGCGAAGTCTGAAGTTCAGTTAGGTTATATTGCTGCTACATATGTAGCCTGAATAGCAAATGAGATCTGCTAAGGCTAGCCAACTGCAAATAATTGTGTTCATTTTTCTCCTTTTATCTCTTCCTTTTTCTCTCTCTAGAGCATAAGAAAAAATCAGGAACCAACCTCAAAAAGGCCTTGACAACTGTCTATGAAATGATGATTTCCCAGGAAGCTGAGGAGAAGAGACGTGGATTAAATCCTCCTCCTATTTCCAATTCCACACGCCATGTGATCATCCTCCTGAGTGATGGTGAGAAAATGAACACCTAAAAAAAACTTATTTTTTAATTTTTTGCAGCTACTTTTTAATATTTAACAGGGCAGATACTTTAACATTTGTTTGAAAGAAACTTTATGCTATTTATTTCATCAATATGTTCCTTAATTTGCAGTTTAAATAAAATTTAGACAGGGCCCAGTTTTTTTCTTAATATGTATATTCAGGAAAAGTTGCTTTGTATTTTTATCCTTTCCCCCCTCATCCTCCAGAATCCAGAATCCACAGGTTCAAACCTCTTGCTATGTGTGTAACCCCCAGTGGTGGGATTCAAATATGTGAACAACCGGTTCTCTATGTGGATGCCGCTTCTGGAAATCCATTTTGGGCTGGCGCAAAAAAAAAAAAAAAAGCTACTGGTTCTGCTGAACTGGTGCGAACTGGCTGAATCCCACCACTGAACCCCCCCCCTTTTTAAATAACTTTTTTTATTCAAAAAATTAAAAGAGTCTAAAATATTGTACAAAAACAAAACAAAAAATAAAGAGAGCATTTAAAAATCTGCATTAAAAAGAACAAAAAACACAAACACAAACAGATATACATATATTATCCAACTTAGTTGAATATTGATAAATATATTGTAACAATGTTAGTTTCCCCCTCTTTTGGAACCAAGCCCCAAATTCTTAAACTTCTACTTCTATTTGTAATTTATTTGACCTGTCATCTATCTACTATATTAAGAACAGTCAACAGGCAAAGCAACAGCAAAATTAAAGTTTCAAAACCTATTAACAATCTATTATTTTATTTAACTTGCAGAAAGTCTACCACAACTTCTTTATCTATTTCAAATCACCACAAGAGTTATCTCTGATCCATCCTGGAACAAATATCCTGATTTGCTTCCTAATAACATCTCTTATCAATTGTTGTCTGATTAAATATAGTAAATCCATTCTCCAAAGTTGATCTATCTTCCCAAAAAGCCCAGTCAGATTTGTTTTCCAATTGGATATAATAAGTCCATTCCCCAATCTCCATCAATCTTCTTTAAAAAAAATCCAATGTATCACTCATCAAGTCTATCAGCTCTAAGTCTGTAAGGTCCATATTTCTTTTAGCCTTCTCCATTTGAGAGAAAGAGTTCTTCAAGGAGACAGGACAAAGAATATTGAAGTGATATTCCTCACAGTAAAAATAGGGGGGGAAAGGAGGAAATTTTGATCCATTTTTTTAAAAAATAGAACTTTTTGAGAGCTAATAAAATGCAAAATCCCTGTAATGAAAGTCCAGTATAGATGTAAATCCAGTCAAGTCACTTTCAGTATCCAGAAAATTGCCGCAACTTCCTTACAGAGAAAGCGAAAGTTATTCAGAACAGCAGAGCAGAACAAAAAAAAAAAGACATATACACAAAAAAAAATCATGTTAAAATCCAGCAAGGGGTTAGAATAAATCAGCATTTGACCAGTCAGTTAACTTTTGAAAATAAGAAGCAAATTAAAAAAGAAACTTCAAAGAGTGCGGTTAAAAGCCAGGCATGCTTAAAAGAAATCAATCAGCTGAGAGGAAAAGATGGAGATCTCTCTCTCCAGCTGCTCCTAACAGGAATTGCAATCCTCAAAATTCCTTTTCCCAGGTGGGTCCATGGTTGTGCGAGGATTGTCTTGGATCATTCTTAAATGTTCCCATTCAACTCTAGGGGGCGCATCACAAAAAAGCCAACTTTGGCAGCAAAATCAGCCGATTGTCAGTAGGAGAAAAAGATTGCCCTGTTGTTCAGCACACAATCTTGGGGGAAGTCAAACCCTTTTTGGATCAAGATCATTACTTAGTCTTTAAATGGCATATCAAAAAATTAGTGGGGCTGGTAGAAATCAACCTCTGGCTTAATTTTATTTCAGTGATTCAAGTTCATTTGAGTTGAATGAAGTGAATTATTTCTACAGTTCCATGGAAATTTTGGAAGAGCTGTGGGACCACAGTCAGAGTTTTGAAGGGCAACTTGATCTCTTCTACCGTATAGTAACTGCTACTCTCAACCTTCAGGTCGCTACAACATGGGCGGGGATCCAGTTCCCGTCATGGATGATATTAAGGAATTCCTCAGGATTAAGAAATCCGGCTCCAATTCTCGCAATGAATTCTTAGGTAAGTTCTGACGATCTACACGCCAGGAAGAAAATGGGGAGAAAAGTACTTTAAACCAGAATTTCACAATGTTTGGCCTCACTTGCCTGCGATAAGACTTTTTGCCAATATTATAGGCCAAGATCAGAAAGTATAGATCCAGTGTTTTAAACCTTAAACCACTGTGTTGTTGCTGTTTTTATTCTATGAGTGTCTGATTGACTTCTTGGCATCTTAACCCAAGGAACAACAGAGAGTAAATGATATCACAAAAGAAATTTTTGTGTTCCTGGTTGAATATAACACCTAGTGAGATTAGCACACAAGTTGAAGATAGTACATTTGCCCTGAGGAAATTAATGCATGTGCTGTATCTGCCAGGGGATGGGATTACTGAAAGACGAAGGAACAAATAATTGGGTGATACTTATGGACCTAGAACTTGCAGGCATTATGCAAGGATTGTGGGCCACATTTGACTTGATAAATCAAGAATTGTGTTTGGCAAGTATATGTGATTATTTATTTTTTGGTCATGCTTGTATATCACTGTGTTCAATTCCTAGAAGCTTATCAGAATTAAAACTTGAGATGCCATATGCTCAGTATAACTGTTTTAAAGTAGCAAAGTAAAGTTCTTACAATAGCTTGAAATTATTGCATAAACATTAATTGCTGCCAACTTTGCAATCACCATGGGACTGGTCTTCTTCAGACACACACACACACACAAACACACACAGCAGTAGAAGACCTCCAAGGTCCCTTCCAACTTTATTATTATTATTATTATTGTTGTTGTTGTTGTTGTTGTTATTATTATTATTATTGTTGTTGTTGTTGTTATTATTATTTCCTGCTGCTGATGTTACCTAGTTTGGTAATGAAACATTCAGGAATTATATTAAAACAAGCTTGGAGAACAAACCACAGCCAAAATCTAAAACCCAACTACAAATATATTTCCTATTATTTCAAAGTGTCAATTAAGTTTCTGAATACTCTTCAAAGTAAAGTATTTTGCAGTACACACACATAGACAAACCCAATTTGTTAGTGGAATGGATGAATCTGGAATCTGTACACAATTCATTTGTGTACATTATTCTCATAAATATTACAAAAAAGATTATCTTACAAAAAAGATGTTGAGACTTTGGGAAAAGTGCAGAGAAGAGCAACTAAGATGATTAAAGGCCGGCAGACTAATCTAGAGAAAAGCCAGGCTAGGGACAACATCATAGCAGTATTTCAGTAACTGAGGAGCTGCCACTAACCAAGAGGGGGATCAACCTATTCGCTAAAGCACCTGAAAGTAGGACAAGAAAAAATGGATGGAAACTAATCAAGGAGAGAAGCAACCTGGGATTAAGGAGGAACTTCCTAACAGTGAGGACAATTAACCAGTGGAATGGATTGCCTTCAGAAGTTGTGGATACTTCATCAATGGAGCTATTTAAGAGACTGGACAGCCACTTGTCTGAAATGGTATAGGGCAGGGATAGGCAACCTTGGCTCTTTTATGACTCGTGGACTTCAACTCCCAGAATTCCTGAATCAGTCATGCTGAGGGGAAAGGGAGAGGTTTCCAAGCTGAGCCATGCTGGCTCAGGAATTCTGGGAGTTGAAGTCCACGAGTCATAAAAGAGCCAAGGTTGCCTACCCCTGGTATAGGGTCTCCTGCTTGAAGAGGGGGTTGGACTAGAAGACCTCTGAGGTCCCTTCTAACTCTGTTCTGAATTGAATATATATTTTTTTTCTTAAAATGCATTTTTACTGGTGGTGAACTACAGATTTCAAATGATATTTAAGAATGTTGGTTCACACACATACATTTTGCTTAAGAAACTTCTTTACATTCAGTGGAGATCTAAACAAGTTTGTCCCTGATCCTTCAAGCGGGTTCCTGTCAAACCTGACTTGACTCCATAGTTGCACCTGCTGTCACTTATAGTTTGCCAAACAGCAAGGGAGGGAGGTGGGCAAATTTCTAAGTGGGGAGAGAAGTTTCTGGAATGCAAGAGAGCCTTCTGTTGCCGGCGAGACGTTAGACACCAAGGTCAAGTTATGCAATGTTTGAGTGGCTCAGACAGTTTTTTCCCAAAACAAAAGAACTGAACCCAATTGGTGAACTATGAACTGTCGGCAGCCCAGAAGGGAAAAAGGGTTTTACCTATGTGGGTTTTCGCGGGAAAAATCCCAGAACTGACTTTGCTTCTGCTGTACCTATATGGATCTTTCAATAAAGCTACACTCTTGGTAATTTAAAAGAGCCAAGAGTTTCTTTGCTTGAATGTGCCAAATGGGATGGTTGACAGTTCCTACTTTTCTATTGATTAAGAACACACATATTTGCCTTGTTTAAAAAGTGTAGTGGTGGATCATTGAGAGAATTCTGATACTAGATGAAAACTCCTAAGTGTAGGTGTTGAGTGTAAAATTAGCAGTTTCCAGGCTAGGTGTGAACACAATGGTTCAACAACCACCTGGCTTCAAGCCACTAGTGTCAGTCAACTCAGAGGTTTAGAAGAAAGAAGCTATGGGTTTAAACCAGGGGTCTTCATACTTGGCCCTTTTATGACTTGTGGACTTCAACTCCCAGAATTCCTCAGCCAGGCACGCTGGCTGAGGAATTCTGGGAGTTGAAGTCCACAAGTCATAAAAGGGCCAAGTTTGAAGACCCCTGGTTTAAACCAATACAAAGATAAAGGTAATTTACATCTTTGAAAATGGCAGTGGACAAACTGTTGTGTGTGGCTTTATTTTTGTCTGCAGTAAAAAAAAAAAATCCTCATTTAATCCAGCTGGTTTGGAAGTCTTCTTCCAAAACTAGTCGCCGAAGTGTCACAATGAAACGTCTAAAGATTTTTGATAGCCTGGTGTTAGCCAGGAAGACTGACAAAAATTGCAATGCTGTACTTTATTAAGGACTCACCACTACAAACGACTGTTGCCTTTTTTTGGTCAGGAACATTAGTACTTCCCTCCCAACCTATGTCCCCTATCCATGCTTGCTTGCAGATGTTTATGTCTTTGCTGTTGGAAAAGAAACCAACGAGAAAAGCCTGAATACTTTGGCATCACATAAACCTGGTGAGAAACATCTCTTCATAATGAAGAAAATTGAAGACCTGCAAAAAGCCTTTGATGAAATGATCGGTAATTTGAACCTACCTTTTGTTGATTTGTTTGCATGCTTCTATAGGGCTTGCAATCCTTCTCAGAAAACCGCTGAGTTTAGGGACCCTACGGATTTCACTCCGCTAGTCATTGCGGACTATAGGGGTCTCAAGGCCATTGAGCCAGCACTGTCCGAAGACATTTCCGCGGTCATGTGGTTGGCATGACGTCACAGAGCGCTGTTGCCTTCCCATCAAAGTGGTACCTATTTATCTACTTGCATTTGCACGCTTTCAGACTGCCAGGTTGCAGGAGCTGGAGCGAGGACGGGAACTCGCCCAGTTGCTTGGAGCTCGGGTCTTGAACCTGAGCTGTCGGCTTTCCAGCTGACAAGCCCAGCATCTTAACCTCTGAGCCGCCGTGCTGCCCTGTTTAAGGACCCACCCTTCCAGAATTTGCCCCGCTTCCATTTTTCTGTGGAGTGTGACTTTCCATAGCTACCTAATCTTTCTATTACCCTTCTCATCCTTTTCAAGGAATCCCTCAGTCATAGTTTCTTGCCTAGCCTAGGCCTTCGGCTTTTGTAGAAAACTCAAAGGTCTGAGAAAAATGCTTCTCTATTTCCAGATGAGAGTGAAGCTTTGTCTATGTGTGGCTTGGCAAAAGAACACAAAACAGAAGATCAAAGGAAGAATCCCTGGAACACCAATATCTCCATCAGGGTAAGGGTGGCCTTTGGAACAGAATTAAGCTCAGAGAAGAACGCTTTCTTTAATTACACAGGTAGTCCTTGACTTACAACAGTTCATTTAGTGACCCTTCAAAGTTACAACAGCAGCACTGATTTTTTTTTCTTCATACTTACAACCTCACGGTCACATGATCAAAATTCAAATGTTTGGCAACTGTTTTAGATTTATGACAGTTACAGTGTCTTGGGATCACATGATCAGCTTCTGAGAAGCAAATTCAACAGGGAAGCCAGATTCACTTTACAACTGTGTTACCAACTTAACAACTGCATCGATTCACCTAACAACTGTGGCAAGAAAGGTCATAAAATGGGGCAAAACTCACTTAACAACTGACTCCCTTAGCAACAGAAATTTTGGGCTCAGTTGTGGTGGTTAGTTGAGGACTCCCTGTAACCAGAGGAAGATTCGATATTCCTCGTTTCTTATGGGCTCCCTCCATGGGGCCTCATTGATTTTAGATTATCTTGAGGCCGCTAGTGGACAATGTTGGAATAAGGATGAAAATCTTACCTTAATATTAGACAGCATACTAAAAAGCAGAGACATCACCCTGCCAACAAAAGTACGTATAGTCAAGGCCATGGTTTTCCCAGTTGTAATGTATGACTGTGAAAGTTGGACCACAAGAAAGGTTGAGCGCCAAAGAATTGAGGCCTTTGAACTATGGTGCTGGAGAAGACTCCTGCGAGTCCCTTGGACTGCAAGGCGATCAAACCGGGCAGTCCTAGAGAAGATCAATCCTGACTGCTCTTTAGAAGGCCAGATCCTGAAGTTGAAACTCAAGTACTTTGGCCACCTAATGAGAAGGAAGGACTCACTGGAGAAGAGCCTAATGCTGGGAAAGATTGAGGGCAATAGAAGAAGGGGGCGACAGAGAATGAGGTGGCTGGATGGAGTCACTGAAGCAGTAGGCGTGAGCTTAAATGGACTCCAGAAGATGGTAGAAGACAGGAAGGCCTGGAGTAACGTTGTCCATGGGGTCGCGATGGGTCGGACACGACTTCGCAACTAACAACAACAAAGAAGGATTATTTATGTCTGATCTATCCGTGGGCTGGAAATGACTTGAAGGCAGTTTGATGGGGACATTGCAGAAAAAAAAATGTTGACTAGGATGCAAGTGGGGAAATCCTCTTAGATGGGCACTACAGTTTGAACTTCAAAATTATTTCCCAAGGGAGCAAAACATTGAGCCTATAATGATATTTCCCCCAGTTTTGTATATCTTGTGAGCAAGACATGGCCTCTTCAGTTATTACATGGGATTGGCAAGGAAGCGAGTGGAGTCTGAAGGAGATCAGGTAAGTTAAGTTCAATTGACCAGTCAAGACAAGGTAGGCATATTGCATGCAGTACAGGTAGTCCTCGACTTACGACCAGAATTGAGCCCAAAATTTCTGTTGTTACGTGAGGCATTTGTTAAGTGAGTTTTGCCCCATTTTATGACTTTTCTTGCCACAGTTGTTCAGTGAATCACTGCAGTTGATAAGTTAGTAACCCGGTTGTTAAGTGAATCTGGTTTCCCCATTGACTTTGCTTGTCAGAAGGTTGCAAAAGGGGATCCCGTGACCCCGGGACATAGCAAAAGTTATAAATATGAACCAGTTGCCAAGCATCTGAATGCTGATCACATGATCGTGGGAATGCTGCACAGGACGTAAGTGTGAAAAATGCTCATAAGTCATATTTTCAGTGCCATTGTAACTTTGAATGGTCACTAAACAAACTGTGGAAAACCGAGGACTACCTGTAGGTAAAATCCTATAGCAGTCAAATAATGTCAGGGTTGGAAGGGATCTTGAAGGTTGTCTGGCCCACCCTCTTGCCTAAAACAGGAGTCCACCATGACAGCCCAGCTCAAGAGATGGGTCATCCAACTTCTAAACACTTCTATGCGAAGTAGTGAAGGAGTGTTCAGTCCTTCCCGAGGAAGCCTGTGTCCCATCTCGTATCACTTGGAAATGTTTTTGTTGTCCAACGGAAATCTACTTCATTAAAATTTCAACCCATAATTTCTTGCCTTGTCTGCTGAAAAACTCTAAACAATTCTAACCTGTTTTCTACATGACCACCAGTCAAATATTTGAACAAAGCTCTTGTGTATTCATGCATCTCGCAGGTAGACCTCCACATACATGAGCCCAAAATTTCTGTTGTTAAGTAAAACAGTTCTTAAGTGAATTTTGCCCCATTTTACAACCTTTCTTGCCAAAGTTGTTAAGTGAATCACTACGGTTGTTAAGTTAGTATCATGGTTGCTAAATGAATCTGGCTTCCCCATTGACCTGGCTTGTCAGAAGGTCGCCAAAGGCAATCACATGACCCCGGGACACTGCGACCGTCATAAATATGAGTCAGTTGCCAAGCATCCGAATTTTGCTCAGGTGACCATGGGGATGCTGCAACAGCCGTAAGTCTGAAAAGTAGCAATAGCAATAGCACTTAGACTTATATACCACTTCACAGTGCCGTTGTAACTTCAAACAGTCACAAAATGAAATGTTGTAAGTCAAGGACTACCTGTTTTTTCCCTAAGATCCTATACCAGTGGTGGCGAACCTATGGCATGGGTGCCAGAGGCGGCACTCAGAGCCCTCTCTGTGGGCACTCGTGCCATGACCCGGAGATGGCAACCATCCCTCTTCAAGCAGCCGCCCACTAACTCGCCGAGGTCCCACATGGCCAGATGCATCCCAGCACAGCTGGTTTCCCTCCCCCCCATCCCATCCCTCCTGGCCTCGCATGCTCTCCTTTTCCCGGGCACGACCCATTGCATCGCCTCCTCAGCTGTTGGCCGGCCATCGAGCTCAGAGGCGGCTTCTCTGAACTGCTGGCAGCGGGCTGCGGAGCCCTAGAGTGCACTGGTTGAGGGGCCAGCAGGCTATGACTGCTGACAGACACCATTGGCCCCCATGCACTCGCTGGCCTCTGTGTGCGAGGGCCGATGGTGTCAGGCAGCAGCCGCCCTGGCCCCTGCATCGCCTTGCCCTGCGACAATGGCACCCCTGCCCTGCCTCGCCTTGTCTGGCCTCGCAGGATGAGCCTCCTGCCCACCGCCCCACCTGCCAGAGACCCCCTGGATCTCCCCCAACCATGTCCGGCCCCTACAGGAGGAACATCGAGGTGACCACGCCCACCTTGGCCACACCCACCCATTCTGCCATGACCACCACAGCCATGCCCACCCAGTGGGCCACGCCCACCTGGCACCTGGCGATAAATAAGTGGGTTTTGGGTTGCAGTTTGGGCACTCGGTCTCTAAAAGGTTCGCCATCACTGTCCTATACCCATTCCTCATCTGGTTTTCCTTCTTATTATCTTGATTGCTATCCTGTGGACATGCTGCATTTTTCAAAGTCCTTCCTAAAGTAGTGCTCAGACTTGGATGCAATATAATCAATGTAGAATAGAGAGGCATGAGGATTTTTCTTGATCTTGACATTATTTTTATTGGAGATGCAAATTCAGTGGCATTAATTCACTAACTAATGACCTACCAATCACCAAGGATCATTGGGATACAGAGAGAGAGAGAGAGCGATTTACTTTTTCTGCTTGCTCTTGGTCTAAAAGATTGTTCTCTCCTGTCACTTTGTTCGACATCTGCTTCCACACACATGTAGAACACATGTGCCTCCTGGTAACTAGGTGCTCGGAAACATCTAGGTGCTAAGTGCTAGAAAACAACCCAGCTCAGAGAGCACCAAGGACCCCCCCATTTCAACTCTGAGCTACAAATATTCTCCTGTATTAATTATTATCCAAGGACCTTGGAAAAAGTGGGGGAAAGGCAGAACTGTTGTAGCTGACTGCAACTCTGAAAGAGTAATCATTGCCCAGTGTAGAGTAGAGTACGGGAGAACCTAAAGCTAAGAAATAGGATTATCTAATATCACTTATAGGAAGATGGTGGTGCAGTGGTTAGAATGCAGTATTGCAGGCTAACTCTGCCCAGAGCAGAGGAGTTCGATCCTGATCAGCTCAAGGTTGACTCAGCCTTCCATCCTTCTGAGGTCGGTAAAATGAGGACCCAGATTGTTGGGGGTAATATACTGATGTTGTAAACCACCCAGGGACTATTGTAAGGCACTATGCGGCAGTATATACTGTAAGTCTTAAGTGCTATTGCTATGGTGGTAGTACAAATTCTTCAATTAATGTTGAATAATGAGTAAATCCTATTGAATGTAATGGGGATTATTTCCAAGGAAATCTATGTAGGACGCTTTTGTGACTTACTCATAGTGATTTTTCTCTTCCAATCACAGCGTGCTGGCAGGATAGGGTTTGAACACTGCAAAGGAACCCTCATTTCTGAGTATTATATCTTGACAGCAGCTCACTGCTTCACTGTGGACGATACGGCTGACCAGATCACAGTCAGAATTGGTAAGCAGAATGATCTTTTGAAAGGAAGCTGGCAGCATGGGCAGCTGGCCAGGAAAGAAACGTGTCTGGCATTCTGTTTCAGAGTAGCCAAATGGGCAGGAGTCAGCTGATGGTCCCACCATGTGGCGATAAGCAGGAAGTCTATGTTTTACTTTCCTATTTCCTAGCCAGGCAACAGTATCCTGTGGAGAAAATTCAAGTCCACAAAGATTACCAGATCGGAAAGCTGAAAAATCGCGGAATCCCTGAATTCTATGATTATGACATCGCCCTGATAAAACTTAAGGAAAAAGTTGAGTTCAGTTTCAACGCAAGGTGAGATCTCACAGGAAGAGAGAGAGAGAGAGAGGGCAAAGCACTTTCAGTTTTGTCTCAAAGGAATATTAGAATCAAGACATTGGTTTTGATTTAGTTCTACAAAATGTGTGGTATTTTTAATCTCGGTCTTCTATTATCAAAGAGGAGCTGGTTGTTCCATATTTAAAAGGCAAATTGGTGGGGTGATATGTCTTAAATCAATGTTTTTTCCCAACTTGGGAACTTTAAGATGTGTTGACTTTGACTCCCAGAATCCCTCAGCCAGCACGAGGCGGCTTCCTGATTTATTTTAGTTTGGAAGAAGTTATACATAAAAGATTTCTAGTGCCTAGGGAAGAATAATTCCATTAAAAAAGATCTGGGCAGAAACTCAAGAGTCATAATGAGGCCCAGCTGATGTCTCCTTGCACTTCTTGATTGCCTTCAGAAGTGGTGGGTGCTCCATCACTGAAGGCTTTAAAAAAAAAGACCGGACAACCATCTCTCTGGAATGATATCAGGCAGCAACCCCCAACTTTTTGGGCACCGGGGAACAGTTCCATGGAGAAAGGTTTTTCCATGGACCGGAGGGGGTGTGGTTTTGCGTGCTGCCTGCATCCTGCGGATGGGGCTTCGCATGTTTGCATGGCCCAGTTGCTGGCATGCTGCGGACCGGTGCTGGTCCATGGACTGGGGGTTGGAGGCCCCTGAAATAGGATCTTCTGCTCAAACAGGGGGTTGGACTAGAAGACCCCCGAGGTCCCTTCCAACTCTATTATTCAATGTTCTATATTCTCCCCTACAGGCCAATTTGTTTACCGTGTACACAAGGAACAACCCGAGCTCTGAGGAAGCCTCTTGCAACGACCACGTGTCAGGACCATGGTAAGAGGATTGTTTGTGTTTTAAAAGTAACCAACATGGGGCAGAAGAGCAGTAGGTTCCCTAGGGACCAAATCTTCTTCCAAAGTAACATTTCTCAACCTTGGCAAGTTTTGTGGACTTCAACTCCCAGAATTCCTTTATGGCTCTTCTTTGAACCTGTTCTCTGAATTTCTTTGCATCCCTCTTGTAACATGTTGCGCTGCCTCCTAGATTGATTCGACCTCGTACGTGAATGAATTGGACTTGGAGCAAACTTGCTTGAAACGTTGGCCATCACTGGTCCATGGTATTGCTGATTCGTCCAGCATCTTCCCCCCTTCTTTCTTTCTCCTCACTAGATGTTCCTCTTCCCTCCAAAGGAAGGAACTTCCTTTGGCAGTTCACTAAGCTCTTTTCATTTTGTTTGGTTTAACAGAGAGTGAGCTGCTACCTGTGGGAAACGTTCGTTCTTTTTTTGTAACCAACTGTAAGTACGAATCCCAAGATAGTAGCGGGCTAGTTCGCAGGCCTGTTCAGATCAAGAATAGCGACAAGGTAAGATCTTTGAGCAAGATACTCTAACAAGATTAGGTGGAGTGAGGCTCCCTTAAATCAAATCTAACACCTGAGGACTCCAATATATCAGATCTTCCTTCCTTCCTTCCTTCCTTCCTTCCTTCCTTCCTTCCTCCCTCCCTCCCTCCCTCCCTCCCTCCCTGATCTTTCTTTCTTTCTTTCTTTCTTTCTTTCTTTCTTTCTTTCTTTCTTTCTTTCTTTCTTTCTTTCTTTCTTTCTTTCTTTCTTTCTTTCTTTCTTTCTTTCTTTCTTTCTTCTTTCTTTCTTTCCTTCTTTCTTTTTTCTTTCTCCCTCCCTCCCTCCCTGATCATCTTTCCTTCCTTCCTTCCTTCCTTCCTTCCTTCCTTCCTTCCTTCCTTCCTTCCTTCCTTCCTTCCTTCCTTCCTTCCTCCCTCCCTCCCTCCCTCCCTCCCTCCCTCCCTGATCTTTCTTTCTTTCTTTTTCTTTCTTTCTTTCTTTCTTTCTTTCTTTCTTCTTTTCTTTTCTTCTTTCTTTCTTTCTCTTTCTTTCTTTCTTTCTTCTCTTCTTTCTTTCCTTCTTTCTTTCTTTCTTCTCTCCCTTCTCCCTCCCTCGCTGTCCTTCCTTCCTTCCTTCCTTCCTTTCCTTCCTTCCTTCCCTTCCTTCCTTCCTCCTTCCTTCCTTCCTTCCTTCCTTCCTTCCTTTTTTTGGGAGTCAGCTAATGCCTCAATTGAATATGTTAAATTAATAATAAATGTAGAGAATTTATATGACTGTTTTACACACACACACACACACACACGGATGTACACATGGATGTGCGTGCGCACACACACACACACACACACCAGAATAAAATCTCAAATAAATATTTTCCAGGTTGTTTCTGGAACTAAATAATTATCAAGTTGGATAACATCTATTTCCAGGGTCTACGTTGAATTATTGTATCAGTTTCAATGGTGATTGAATCTCGTATATAGATAAGAAAGGAAAAATCCTGATCTTGATTTTAGAGGAGGTCTACATTTGCATGGGCAAACTCTCTTATAGGAAAAAAAACCAGATTCCCTTCAAGGGGTACCTGCAGCCAGGGGGTCAAATGGGTCAAGGTATAATCTTGTCTGAGGGTATCTGCAGGGAAGGGAGTCAAAAAAGCCAAAAGGACAACCAGAGCTGACCTTTTTTTTTTAACATCTCTTTTCTTGCGACTCCTTTTGCTGGATTATACCACTTTGCCAAGTACTGTTTTCTCTCCCCCCTCCCCACTCCACTATTCCTAATGGACACAGCAGTTCGACCTACAAATTAGTATAAATCTATTTCTCACTAAAATGGTAAATCTGTCCCAAATGGGCTGTGTTTATGGAATGTCCTTTCATAACTTCTCCAAATTCTTCAGAGCTGAAAATTAGGCTCGATGGACCAGGATTTTAACATAGCTGTTATTCCAGCACGTCACATTAGCTGTTATTTGGGTGAATTAGCTGAATAGAGAATATGAGGCAGCTTGCAGCATCTCTTGAGAACCAGAAAGAGGAGACAGTGGTCAAAAGGAAAGAGGGTTGCAGCAATGTCATGAGTAGAGATGTTGGTACTTACCCTAAACTGGGACTAATTAAAGACTGCATTCCAACAATCCCCACTCCAATGAACTGTGGCTAAATGTGATAATTATGTAATGCCTCTTAGTGATACTCTTTAGTGATGTGTTCAATTTTTCCTATTTCCTTTTTCTATTTCCAGAAAATGGCTTGTGAACAAGATGCTAGGAATGCCAAATTCTACAAAAACATTACCAATATCAAAGAAGTAGTGACTGATAACTTTCTCTGCACGGGGGGACAGGACCCTGTGCTGGACCCCAATACATGCAAAGGTGAGGAATAATGGTCCTCTCTGCTGCTTCCTGGGTTTCTTATCCCTTTAGGCCAGGGCTTTTCAACCTTTTTACCGATTGTACCACTTTTAGGATATGGCAATATTCGAGTACCACCGAGCAAGGTGTCAAAAACTTGGTGACAAAAAAAAAACCTGTTCAAAGTTGCAATTGCACTGAAATGACTTATGACCATTTTTCACACTTATGACCATTGCAGCATGCCCAGGGTCATGTGATTTATATTTGGATGCTTGGCAACTGATTCATATTTATGATGGTCACAGTGTCCCAGGGTCATGTGATCCCCTTCTGCAACCTTTTGACAAGCAAAGTCAATGGCAGAGCTGCTGGTGGCCAAGTGCTAAGGCGGGACTTCCTTCCCTCCCTCCCTTCCCTGCCTCCCTTTTTCTCATTCCCATCTCCTTCTGAAGGAAGAATTTGAATCCCCCCATATTTTCCCTCTTCCATATATTGATCAAACAAGGAAAGGCCTCCAGAGACAGAAAAGACAAGCTGCTGAGTGAACTAGCTTTAAAAAGGCACTTCCCCTTTAAGAATTAGCTACTGGCTAGAAAGGAAAGTAAGGAGCCCAGCCGGCACTTAAGGAAGAAAACAAAATGTAAGTACTGGCTGCCGGCTAAGGCAGCCTCCCCAAATGGCTCCATTCATAAGTAAAATCTGCAGCTCCAGAGGACTCTCTCACTGTAAGTCTTTGCCTGTGCTGGCTCTTTCCCTTCCCCACTACACTTGGCTAGGCAGGGCTGCATACCACCTGCCACCTGCCACTCATTAACAAGTGGTACGCGTACCACAGGTTGAAAAGCCCTGCTTTAGGCCTCTCGAAACCAAGTTACCTCCAAAGCTTCACGGCAACTGATCTTGCAAGTCATAGTAGAGCAGCATTTGCAGGAAGAAAGGGAATTATTTATTAAAGATGTTTAAGAATATAAAGGCAAGGAGATACTTTGTTTGCAAGGATCTAAGAGAATGCCCTTCTGCTCCTTTTGGCTCTGGGCTGAAGTTATAATGGAGAGACACCTGGGAACAGAAAATTGGACTTTTCAACAGTAACATTCACATAAACACACAACAGCAGGTATTAATATATTTCACTCTGAATGCACTGTGTAACAGAAATAACAGAATGACAGAGTTGAAGGGACCTCGGAGGT
Source organism: Azemiops feae (assembly GCA_023970755.1). Classification (NCBI taxonomy): domain Eukaryota; kingdom Metazoa; phylum Chordata; class Lepidosauria; order Squamata; family Viperidae; genus Azemiops; species Azemiops feae. Next base: position 17,003 of record JALGBA010000744.1, on the reverse strand, counting down.
CTTCTAATACAACTCCCTGCTCAGGCAGGAAGCCCTATATTTCACGGTCTTTCAGTGTAAATGCAACAGTTCATTAATATAACTACACCCTACCTACACCCTTTGGAAAATGGGGACGTGATGGTTAACCACGCTAAGCTTGTCAGCTGGAAAGCTGACGGGCCCAGGTTCAAGACCTGAGTGCTGTGTGACAGGATAATTCCATGGAAGGGTAACAGCGTTCTGTGTGCTTCAGCATATTAGTCATGCTGGCGACATGACCATGGAAATGTCTTCGGACAATGCTGGCTCCCTTGGCTAAGAAACAGAGATGAGCACTGTGCCCTAGAGCTGGACATGACTGAACAGGGGAAACCTTTACCTATACTTTTAGACCAGGGGTCCCCAACCTATGGTCCGCGGCCCGGGACCGGGCTGTGGGCTCTTGGCCAGCGGGCCGTAGAAACGGCTAGTCGGTGAACGCACGCGTAGGTGCGCATTTCCCCCCACTTGCGCTAGGCCCTGTGCGCATGCGCGCAGGTGCAAACAAGAATGCTAGCGCAGGGCGGGTGTACATAGCCCGTTTGTGCATGCGCCACTAGCCCGGGCGGTTTCCGCGGCCTGTTTGCGCATGTGTGAAAAGGCCACTAGCCGCCGTGGGGGTGTGCGCTACCATTTGTGCCGCATGCACAAACGGGGCTGCTAGTGCCGCACCAGTGTGCGTGGCCCCGTGCGCGCACGTGCACACACACCAATTTTGAAACTGCTCTCCTTCCCTCTGGTCCTCGAGCCTGGAAAGGTTGGAGATCTCTGTTTTAGACTTTGGAAGCAGTTTTCTGATGCGAGCTGGTTAGGTTCAAATTGCATTAGGTTACAGGGATGGGTCAGCTTATAGCGTCTAGGTAAGCCATCTCATAAGGCACAGAGAATTTGGGAGACATATTTATATAATGGCGGCAAAATCTAACAATGGCCCCGAGTACAGGCGCCCCTTAAATGGGGCAGGGGTGCTAAGAATCTCCCGGTCCGCTAGAAGCATGATAAACCCCAAACTACGAATTGGTACGTGGAATCTGAGAAGCCTATACGAAGCTGGGAAAACACACAACACTATCCAAGAAATGTCCAAATACAATATCGCTATATTGGGAGTGAGTGAAATGCGCTGGCCTGAAAATGGAATGTGTAGAATAGGAAATTATACTATCTACTACTCTGGTGAGAAAAGCAAACACCATCGAAATGGAGTAGCTATAATCGTAAACCATCGTGTAAATAAATAATAATAATAATAATAATAATAATAACAACAACAACAACAACAACAACAACAACAACAATAACAACAACAACAATAATAAAGTTGGAAGGGACCTTGGAGGTCATCGAGTCCAACCCCCTGCTCAGGCAGGAAACCCTATACGCATCAAGTCCTTTATTCCTGTATCCGATAGAGTGATGATGATCCAAATAAATAGTACTCCAGTAAATATGAATGTTATACAAGTTTATGCTCCCACAGCTGACAGCGATGAGGAGGATTTAGAGAAGTTCTACGAAGATATAAGCAGTGTACTGAAAACCCTAAAAAGTAATGATATCACAATACTCATGGGGGACTTCAATGCAAAAGTGGGAGAAGGAAGTGATGCTCCTGTAGTTGGAAACTTTGGCTTAGGAACCAGAAATGGTAGAGGTGACAGATTTGTAGACTTCTGCAAGGAACATAGGCAATGTGTGATGAATACTTTTTTCAAGTTGCCAAAAAGACGCCTCTACACTTGGAGATCACCAGCAGATACACGAAATAATGTAGTAAGGAACCAAATTGACTATTTTACAATAAACAAAAGATTTAGAAACTCAGTAAAATCAGTAAAGACATACCCAGGTGCAGATGTACCATCCGATCATAATCTACTACTTGCTGAAGTCCAGCTGAAACTAAAAAGGATGAAAAACCCAAACCCTGCTAAACCAAGAATCAACAGAGACTTCATCATTAAACATGGAGGGAAGATTAAAGAAGAACTAGAAAATCATTTAAGGGAAACCAACAACCTGAATGATGATGATGTAGAAGTGAACTGGAATAAATTTAAAAATGCAATAGTAGAGGTAACAAACTCAAAACAGAGAGAGGGGTACCACAAGAAACAACAGTGGATGACAGAGGAAATTCTTCATCTCATGGATGAAAGAAGATCTTATAAAAATAAAAACAAAGAAAAATACAATGAATTGCAGAAAACAATTAGAAGAAAAATTCGACTGGCAAAAGAAAAGTGGTTTGCAAAGAGATGCAAGGAAATAGAAGAGACAGAACGCATGCATGATAATTTCAATTTACACAAAAAAGTGAAAGAAGCAGCAGGCCTCTACAAAAAGAAAACCAACAACTTAGTTGACAAAGAGGGGAAAATTATCTTAGATGAGGATGAAAAACTAAAAAGATGGAAGGAATATATTGAAGAACTTTTTGAGGACACTAGGGATGATATAGATATGGGAAGTATAACAACTGGACCAAACATCACTATGGAGGAGGTTGAACATGCAATAAAAATAGCAAAAACAAGAAAAGCCACAGGACCTGATGATATCCCAGTAGAAATTTTAAAATTGCTGGAAGACAATGGGAAATTTTTTTTACTGCAGCTCTTCAATCAGATATATGAAACAGGAAAGATACCAAATGATTGGCTAAAATCAACCTTTGTGACAATCCCCAAAAAAATAAATGCAAAGAAGTGTACCGAATACAGAACAATAAGCTTAATGAGTCATGCCCTGAAAATATTCCTGAGAATAATTCACAAAAGAATATACAACAAAATTGAAGAGCGTCTAGGTAACACACAATTTGGTTTCAGAAACAATCTTGGTACACGAGATGCGCTATTCAGCATTCAAGTTCTTGTACAGCATTGTAGAGATGTCAATCACAGTGTTTACATGTGCTTCATTGATTTTGAAAAAGCATTTGATAAAATAAGACACAGCAAACTATTAGAAATCCTGAAACAAGGGGGACTAGATGACAAAGACATCCAAATCATAAAGAATCTATACTGGCATCAGGTAGCAAATGTGAGACTAGGCCAAAAATACTCAGCTGATGCAGAAATACGAAGAGGGTCAGAAAGGGATGTATTCTGTCTCCACTGTTGTTCAATATCTACTCTGAGTCAATCTTCAATGAGGCACTGGAGAACATTGATGCTGGCATCAAAGTAAATGGTGTTTGGATCAACAATTCAAGATATGCTGACGATACAGTTCTGCTTGCCAGTAAGCATGAAGACCTTCAGCTCCTCATCAACAGAGTCACCGAAATATCTGAAAAATACGGCTTGAAGCTTAACACCTCAAAAACCAAGATCATGGTTGTCAGCAAACAACCCGTTAATTTACCACCAATAAATTCGGAAGGAATATCATTAGAAAAAGTTGAAAGGATCACGCACCTCGGTTCTAATTTACATGAAAGCTGGGACATGACCACTGAAGTAAAGACAAGGATAGAGAAAGCTCGAACAGCATTCTTCAAAATGAAAAAGATCTTCTGCAGTCACGACATAAGCCTAAGATTGAAAATCAGGCTTGTCAGATGTTATATTTTTTCTATCCTGCTCTATGGAGTAGAGAGTTGGTCTCTGACAAAAGGCCACCTGAAGAGACTAGAAGCATTTGAAATATGGATTTACAGGCGGCTGTTACGTATAAGCTGGGTTGACAAGATCAGAAATGAGGAGGTGATAAGCTGCCTGGGAAAGCCAAGGGAAATCATCAAAACAATTAAAAAATGAAAGTTAGAATATTTTGGACATGTGATGCGACATCCAGAAAAATACGGCATACTCCATTTAATCCTCCAGGGAAAGATTGAAGGCAAACGAGGTCCAGGCAGAAGAAGAACATCATGGCTTCAAAATCTAAGGGACTGGTTTGGACAAAACTCAGCAGCACTTTTTCGTGCAGCTGCTGATAAAAACAAGATCGCCAACATGATTGCCAACGTCCGATAACGGATATGGCACAAGAAGAAGATTTATATATACAGAGTCTTTTCGTGGTAAGAAGTTATATGTGGTTCTTCACATCATGTAGATTAGCATTTCTCAGCCTCGTCAATTTCAATTTGAGTAGACTTCAACTCCCAGAATTCCCCAGCCAGCATTCCCTCCCAGCGTGATTGACTGGGGAATTCTGGGAGTTGAAATCCACCCATCTTAAAGTTGACAAGGTTGAGAAACACTGATATAGACAAACACATTCATATAATAATCTAGGGCAGACATATAAAACTTGCGACGTTGTGTGACATCGCGCGACGTATCGGAGCTTTTTCCCCATTGCCGGCAATGGGGTGGGCGCAGTTTCCTCGTGACGCATCCGGCCTGTGGGCTGGCAGTTTGACACCCCTGATCTAGGTTTTTTTTTTAGGAAAATCTGGAGAGAACTGTTTCTGGTAGAACTGCAGAAATTATAATGAAACTGAGAAGTCCCAGAAAATTCTGATTGAGTTGCTTTATGCAGCTGTATTGAGTTGCTTTATGCAGCTTCATAAATTCCTGCTGGCTCAGGAATTCTGGGAGCTGAAGTTGAAGTCCACAGGTCATAAAGTTGAAGTCCACAGGTCATGAAGGGACCATGCGGGTAGTTCCCAACCCCTTCTCTAATACATCCTCCTCCTCTAGTTTTTACATCACTGAATCACGTCTACATTTGGATACATGTTGATAGCTGTCTGAAATTCTCCCATGAGTTGGATTCCTGTGTGAGTTATAGATCTGATCTCTCCATACCCAACTCAGTCCCTTGATTAAATCCCTTTTCCTTTTGGCTTGCAGGAGATTCTGGTGGTCCTCTCATTGTTCAGAAAAAGTTGCGTTATATTCAGGTGAGTGGTTAGTTCACCAAAACTGCTAGACTACAGCGTGTGTGTGTGTGAATGCCCCAAATTCAACCTGTCGGCTTCAGATCATGGCCGGGATGAAATTCTTATTACCTTTCTGTTCCAAAGGTGCTTTTTCAAGAGGCAAGTGGGCTTTCTTCCTTTTTCCTTGAATCCATTTTGCTTCTCCTCTAAGAAGCTTCTTCAGTTCTTGGATGAGAAGCGAACTGAAGAAGCTTCGAGGATGAGAAGTGAAACGCCTTCAAGGAAAAAAACCAAGAAAGTCCAGTTGCCTCTTGAAAAAGCACCTTCAGGACAACCATGACGGAAATGAATGAGAATCTCTATAGATATATTATCTTTGTGCCATGTGTAAGTTGGCCGCATGTCCCCCAGCTCCAAAAATTATCTTCAAGACTGAATGTCCATTTGCAGCCATAATTTCATAAAGCAAAGTCACATAAGAGAGGTTTTTTTTTTCTTTATCTGATGTTGGTTTTCCTTCAATGAAAGCTGTCAGATTCCAGGATTGGATTTCTCATGTTTTTCTATCTCTTTCTTCTGTAGGTTGGCGTGATTAGTTGGGGTGTGGTTGATGTCTGCGGTCACAATATTGCGGCATGTGAGGAACCCGAAAAATTCCAGAGGCGTAGTCCCTCCTTTGCCAGGGATTATCACTTCAACCTCTTCAAAGTCATTCCTTGGCTCAAAGAACAGCTGGCCGATGAGGGACTAGAGTTCATCTAGACTTGCTCTTCCCAGCCCACTCAGATGCTCTCTGTACATAGAAGTCATTCTCTTCAAATCTTGCCAAGTAAATTCTATGTCAGGGGTCTTCAAACTTGGCCCTTTTATGACTCGTGGACTTCAGCTCCCAGAATTCCTCAGCCAGGCACTCTGGCTGAGGAATTCTGGGAGTTGAAGTCCATGAGTCATAAAAGGGCCGAGTTTGAAGACCCCTGTTCTATGTTAACAATGGCTATCCAATGTAACTGTATAGACAAAAAAAATAAATGTGATATGTGTTTTCCTTTGCTTAGTTCCTATGTTGGGATGGTTGGGCTTAGTTTCTACACAGAAGCGTCTGCAAGGGGGGCCCAAAAAATCAAGATGGTGACTGCAACTGGGGCCTTGAGCCCAGTCTACGACGACTCACCGCTACCCGCTGGCAGCCTGCTCGCCTGCTCGCTTGTCCAGTTCTCATTGAGTTATCCTGGCAGCAACTTTCCAGTGTTGAGATGTCCTGCGAAGAAATGGTGGCACTGAGTTGGCAGAGACAACTTGGCAATGGTGAGAAGGCTGCCCCCTGCTGGCCGCCCCGAGGTAGCAGCACCGAGTCTTCCCAGAGGGCGCCTTGAGCCCTCTGCAGGTTATAATAGTAGTTTATTAATGTACTAGTCCAGGGGTAGGCAACCTTGGCTCTTTTATGACTCGTGGACTTCAACTCCCAGAATTCCTGAGCCAGCACGAGTCATAAAAGAGCCAAGGTTGCCTACCCCTGGACTAGTCTTATGGCAGTATCAAAAGATAAGATAAAATAAAAATAAAATGTAGCATCTAATTCAGATAAAAGAAAATACAGTAAAGGTAGTCCTTGATTTACAACCACAATTGAGCCCAAAATTTCTGTTGCTGAGCAAGACCGTTGTTAAGTGAATTTTGCCCCATTTTACGACCTTTCTTTGGTTGTTAACTGAATAACTGTGATTGTTAAGTAACACGATTGCTAAATGAATCTGACTTCCCCATTGAGTTTGCTTGTCAGAAGGTCACAAAAGGAGGTCACAGGACCATGGGACACTGCAACCGTCATAAATATGAATCATTTGACAAGTGTTTGAATTTTGATCACGTGACCATGGGGATGCTGCAACGGTTGTAAGCGTGAAAACCTGTCATAGGTCAGGTTTTTTTTTAATGCCATTGTAGCTTTGAACGGGCACTAAATGAACTGTTGTAAGTTAGGACTATCTGTAATGATATAGAAGAATCAGCATTGAGATACAGGAACCCTTAATCTGTTCTATATAATGGATTCATAGCTCAAGTGCCTTAACTATAAACTTAGCAGTTCCATTCACAATGTATACATTACAGCCCAGGAGGAAATAGGACAATTTGCAATCCAGTAGCCTAAGAAGGTCACACAATTGACAGTCTAACAATAATACGGGTAGTTTTCGACTAACGACCACAACTGAGCCCAAAATTTCCGTTGTGAAGTGAGACATTAGTTAACTGAGTTTTATGATCTTTGTTACCACAATTGTTAAGCGAATCACTGCCGTTGTTAAATTAGTAACACAGTTGTTAAGTGAAACTGGCTTCCCTATCGACTTTGCCTGTCAGAAGTTTGCAAAAGGGGATCACATGACCCTGGAGCACTGCAAAACTGTCATAAATAGGAGTCAGTAGCCAAGCGTCTACTGAATTTGGATAAAGTGACCATGAGGATGATGCAAAGGTCATAAGTTTGAAAAACGGTCATAAGTCCCTTTTTTCAGTGCCGTTGTAACTTCGAACGGTCACTAAATGAACTGTTGTAATTCGAGGACTACCTGTATTATATGATAGCTCCCAATAAATATAAGTGGGGAAAAAAAGAGAAAACCAAACAAAGAACTCTCTGGTAATCCACGACTGTGTCTCTGTGCAAGCACACAGGCATATGGTCTCTTCTGCATATACAGGTGGTCCTCGACTTATTCATTTAGTGACTGTTCAAAGTTACAACGGCATTGAAAAAAGGGACTTATGACCTTTTCCCACACTTGCGACCGTTGCAGCATCCCCAGGGTCGTGTGATCAAAAATCGGATGTAATAATGATGCTTTTATTGAGTTGATATAATTAGAAATGTACTAGCTTGAATACGAGTCAGTAAATGTCAAAGGGAAAAAGAGAAGAAATATCTGATGTGGTAACCTGAGATTTGCACTAAAGATTTTGTTATTGAACGATTGATTATCCCAGTCGCCACGTTGCTTTTGAAATACTCAAATGTAAAATTGGAAAATTAATAAAATATTATTTTAAAAAATCGGATGCTTGGCAACTGACTCATATTTATGACGGTTGCAGTGTCCCGGGGTCACAGTGATCCCCTTTCGCGACCTTCTGACAAGCCAAGTCAATGGGGAAGCCGGATTCACTTAACAGGTGTGTCACTAACTTAACAACCGCAGCGATTCCCTTAACAACTGTGGCAAGAAAGGTGGTAAACTGGGGCAAAATTTACTTAACTGTCTCAGCAACAAAAAATTTGGGCTCAACTGAGGTCGTAAGCCGAGGACTACCTGTAATGGCATGGTAATGACATAACTGTTCACATTTTTGGTATTACAGTTTCTCCAGAGTCAGAATAATATCTCAATACTAGGGAGGAGGGGATTTCAAAACTATTGCCCTGAGAATATCAGGAAACGTTGCAATGAGCTGAGATTGGATAAATCATTGTCCAAGTACACGAATCTTTCAGGTCACTGCCACCATTGAGTCCTTGCCAGGATCTAAGAATTGCCCAATTTGAAGTTAATCCCAGTATTACAGTTCATTTCACGGGAAGAGATGAGAGGAGGTGGATCATATAACCAGGGAGAGAAATGGGGAAATGTTCATTGTGATGCAGTGATTTGCAACAAATGCCAGGAGTTTCATCATTTTACCAGTTTCTATGAGATGCCTACAAGGGGTGTTCATTTTATAGGCCCATAGGATTTCGGTTTTGCCACAGACTAAATTCTGGAGAGCACCACTTCAGGTTAGAGACAGGGGTGATATTTATGAAAAGTCTGACCTAGAGTCAGAATCTCTGTTGGGGCCAGTGTGTGAGGAAGAGATATAAAATGAGTCGGTTAACATCTTAATCAGAATAGAGCTGGAAGGGACCTTGGAGGTCTTCTAGTCCAACCCCCTGCTCAAGCAGGAGACCCTACCATTTCAGGCAGGTGGCTCTCCAGTCTCTTCATAAAAACCTCTAGTGATGAAGCATCTATAACATCTGACCGCAAGCTGTTCCTGTCCTCACTGTTAGGAAGTTTCTCCTTAATTCCAGGTGGCTTCTCTCCTTGAGTAGTTTCTGTTGTGTCCTGGGCCTTGCTGAGTCATTCAGCAAGGCTCAGGAACTCTGCAGATGGTTGCAGAGACCCGGGCAGACCACGTGTCTGCCCGGGACCCAGACAGGCTGTCTCCAGCCTCGTGCGCATGCGCGAGGCGGGAGAATAGCCTGCAGTCATTGGTTGAGCATCCCCTTGCAAGGGGAGTATAAAAGGGTTTGTTGCCATTGTTCAGATGCTTCTGTTCAGTGAATGTACCAATAAAGAAACATCTTTTGGACCAACTGCCTCGTCTCCATGTCTGCTGTGAGAACAGAACAGTTTCCATCCATTGTTTCTTCTCTTGCCTTCTGGGGCTTTGAAAAATAAGTTGACCCCCTCTTCTTTGTGGCAGCCCCTCCAGATGTTGTGGCTGCTCCATCACTGGAAGTTTTTAAGAGGAGATTGGACATCCATTTGTCCAGAATAGTACAGGATCTCCTGCTTAAGCAGGGGGTCAGATTAGAAGACTTCCAAGGTCCCTTCCAATTCTGTTATTCTATATTCTGAATGAAGGCAATTGTAAACTATTCATATTTAAAATCTTCAAAGACTACTAGAACGATGAAGAAGAGAGGTGTCAGATGGGAAGAGATAACGAGGGGGGGAAAACAGAAATGGAACATTCTAGAAACCAAACCAAAGAGAATACCTGGCATACAAGATGGAATGTCAATGCAGATAGGGTCAAAAAAAGTCAACATGGTGGCTGCACCTGAGCAATTAAGGCCCTGCCCTTTTTTACGTGAATTATTAAAAGGGTCGTAGATTTGGTCACATAACTTTGGTCACATCTTAGGTTTTGTTTTTAATTGCAACACCACAACCACCAGATGCCCCTTAAAAGTTCTTGAGACACTTCAGACCCAGGCTTGTTCGAAATAACCAAGGCAGCAGGCTTTCATAACAAGCCATTGTTTTCTTGAATTGCAGCAATTAAGCAATTATAGCCTGAATATGTGCAGAGCTGAGCTGACACGCCTCAATCAGTCCTTCTTTCAGCCAGCCAAGACAAACAGGACCAACCCAATGATTAGAAAGGTCTCCACTTCTAAATAACTCAAGATTGTTACCCCTGGTATCCATCCAAACAATAGCAGACATCTCCACTTACAGCTTGTCCTCGACTTACCACCACAATTGAGCCCAAAATTTCTCTTGTTAAGTAAGGTAGTTGTTAAGTGAGTTTTGTCCCATTTTACGACCTTTTTGCGACAGTTAAGCAAATCACTGCGGTTGTGAAGTGAATCGTGGAATTGTTAAGGGAATCTGGCTTCCCCTGTTGTCTTTGCTTGTCAGAAGCCATCTAGGAAGGTTACAAATGGTGATCACATGACTCTTGGACGGTGCAACTGTCATAAATACATACCAGTTGCCAAGTGTCCGGATTTTGATCATGTGACCATGGGGATGCTGCAATGGTCGTAAGTGTGAGAACCAGTCAGAAGTCACTTTCTTCAATACCATTGTAACCTCGAACAGTCACTAAATAAATGGCCGTAAATTGAGGACTACCTGTACAAGATTAGCTCTTCTGGAAATGTCCCAAGGGGTGCCTCAGGGGCAGGGAGGCCCAGGGAGGCCCAGCCCAGGCTATGTGTGAGCTGGAAAAGGCCTGCAATCTGGACCTGGGCCTTCCCAGGGTCTTCCAGGCCTCTCTCATCCCCTGAGGCACTCTATGCCCCGCTTATGACCCACACAGTCATTTAATGACTGCAATGGGAAGAGCTGGGATTGCCATCTTGAGCAAGGCAGTCAACACATAAGTATCTCACTGAACAATCAGAAAAAATCTAGAACTATAATTTCAGGCTCGTTGTAGTTGTAAGTCCAGGACTATCTCTATATCTACAAAGATCCAAGGCCATGGTATTCCTCGTGACCCTTTATGGAAGGGAAAGTTGGACTTTGAAGAAGCAAGGGAGGAAGAGCATGGATGCTTTTGAGCTACGGTGTTGGAGAAGACCCCCGAGAATAGTGTGGACAGCCAAGAAACAGACCAATGGGTTATCAAAGAAATAAACCCAGAAGTTCTTCCTTGAGGCACAAATGACCAGGCTCAAATTACTCTATTTTGGACACATCCTGTGAAGACCCAGCCCTCTAGAAAAGACTCTTATTCTGGGAAAAAGTGGAAAAAAAGAGAAGATGAGGGCCGCCAGCAGAAAAGTGGACTCAGTTATAGTAGCAATGAATACCCTGTTGGGAGATTTGAAGGAACAAGTTAGCGATAGATCATCATGGAGAAAATCTATTTATGTGGTCATTGGGAGTCAAAAGCTGTCAATCCAAATTAAACCAAAATGAATAAATGAAGCGGTTTGTGCTTTGGGGTTAGAGATAGGGAAGATTCTCAACCCTGCAAAGAGGTTTTGGCTTGGTTAGGACAAAATTGCCGGGAAAAGATTAGTTCAGCCTGGTGTAAAAAAAAGTGCAATTTTGCCTCTTAATAATAATAATAATAATAATAATAATAATAATAATAATAATAATAATAATAATAATAATAATAATAATAATAATAATAATAATAATAATAATAATAATAATAATAATAATAATAATAATAATAATAATAATAATAATAAAGTTGGAAGGGACCTTGGAGGTCATCTAGTCCAACCCCCTGCTCAGACAAATGGCTGTCCAGTCTCTTCTTAAAATCTTCCAGTGTTGGAGCATTCATCGCTTCTGGAGGCAGGTTGTTCCACTGGTTAATTGTTCTAACTGTCAGGAAGTTTCTCCTTAGTTCTAGGTTGCTTCTCTCCTTTGATTAGTTTCCATCCATTGCTTCTTGTCCTGCCTTCAGGCGCTTTGGAGAATAGCTTGACTCCCTCTTCTTTGTGGCAGCCCCTGAGATATTGGAACACTGCTATCATGTCCCCCCTCGTCCTTCTCTTCATTAAACTAGACATACCCAATTCCAGCAGCCATTCCTTGTATGTTTTAGCCTCCAGTCCCCTAATCATCTTTGTTGCTCTTCTCTGTACTCTTTCTAGAGTCTCAACATCTTTTTTACATCGTGGTGACCAAAACTGGATGCAGTATTCCAAGTATGGCCTTACCAAGGCATTGTAAAGTGGTATTAATACTTCACGTGATCTTGATTCTATCTCTTGATTTGCCCCTCTTTATATCTTGATATGGCTGCCATCATCATCACCATCATTGCATTATTTTATTTCATTGTTAAACAGGTGGTCCTCGACTTACAACCACAATTGAGCCCAAAATTCCTGTTGCTAAGTGAGACATTTCTTTAGAGAGTTTGGCCCCATTTTACGACCTTTCTTGCCCCAGTGGTTAAATGAATCACTGCAGTTGTAAAGTTAGCAACACAGTTGTGAAGTGTGTGTCAAGTTTCAAAGCAGGGTTTTGCTGCTGCAGGAATTATTGCTTCTCAGCTTGCCAACGAACTCCCGGGGTGGGGTGGGGGGGGGAGGGAAAGTATTGGAATGCAGACTTCAAAGATTGAGAAGACCATGAGACCCAAGGCCAGACCCAGAAACATTTTCTCATAACAATATTTATCCATTTGACTGGACAATGTGACCTGATCCAGAGGGAGGAGAGAGAATTCTATGCTTTTACTATATGGGGAGTGGGTGGGGTTTGGCCAGAGCTGGTTTTACTTTCATATGTGCCAAAACGATGTACTCAATAAAGTTTTGCATGAAGAGATCGGAAAGTCTCGAAAGTGTTTGCTTGGTTGAGGTCGGTCGGAACCTTGACAGTGTGAATCTAGCTTCTCCATTGACTTTGCTTGTCAAAAGGTTGCAAAAGACGATCACATGACCCCGGGACACTGCAACCATCATAAATATGAGTCAGTTGCCAAGCATCTGAATTTTGATCACATGACCACGGGGATGCTGCAGTGTTCGTAAGTGTGAAAAACAGTCATAAGTCACTTTTTACAGAGCCGTTGTAACTTCAAACGGTCACTAAATGAACTGTTGTAAGTTGAGGACTACCTGTATTGTATTGCATTGTTATATTGCATTGGCACATCACCCATCAATTTTTTAAAAAATCTGAACTGAGCAAACTTCTGATCAAGATAGGTTTGCAGCTCAGCTAAGCATTATTTTCATATTTTCATTCTTGTACCTCAGTGAAACTTGTTTGCATTCTTAAATACACACACCTGTTTCCTGAATCTGTGGGATTCTGGCCATGATTGCAACAGACGGGAAAGTCATAGAAAAACAAAAATGCTGTTGTTATAGTGTGGGAAGTCAGCCCCCCAGAGAAGGAAATATTAAAAGGGCAGGAAAATATATTTCCTCAAAGGATCTTAAAGAGGCAGAAAAGCATGCCCAGTTTTTCTTAATAGCCCCAAGTCTCCCTCCCCCAAGCAGAAACCAGCTCTATAGAAATGCAGATGTAAACCATCAGGAAGGTCGAAGCTAGAAGCTTAGGAAGACAAAGACACCTAAAATCTACATACCCTACCCAAACTCTAAGACAGGACATAATAGGATTAACCCACAGATGCCAAAGGGCACACCCAGACTCAGGTCAGAATACATGACACAGGAAATAGCCTCAAACAGGAACAGGAAACAATTCCAAACAAAAGGCTCCAGAGGGTATAAAAACCCACTCCCTACATGTGCTCTCGCTCTTTTCTGTCAGGCTCTCCTCTTCAATAAACTGCAACCTTCTTTCTAAAGCAGTCGCCATGTTGTTTATTCCCAGCTTGGACTGAACCACGATGAAGACTTTTCTTTCAACAATAGAAAAGAGCTTTCTGGGGTATTCTTTCCTCTTCCTTTTTTTTTTTTTTGCTCTTCTTAAAGTCTTGTGTTAATGTTTATATGGTCTCATTTTAGTTCACCCTGTGGGATAAGTATGGAACAAAACATAAAACTTAATTTTTACACGTTAATTTCAGCTTCAAAGCATTGGCCAATTCACACAACTTCAGGGATTTCTATAGGACATTAAGGCAGGACATAAAACAAGACATAGGTCATAAAATAGGACATGAGTCTTAAATGCGTGTATTAGTTAGAAGAAGCGAAAAGGAAATGGAAAATGTCAAACCACAAGTTCATCTGTCGGTCGCACAAAGGTGTCATGCTTGAAGCTCTATTACAGTTAACCACATATGTCTCGCTTCTATGTCTTGCTCTCACTGGTAGCTAACCACAAATGTGCTGCCGGAAACTTAGATGATTGGCAAGATACCTGTGACCTCGATCCATGAGAGGGGGACAAGATATTTAACTACTTTAGCATAGCAACAGGGGGGCTGAAAGGGGGCTGTCATTCAAGTAACCAATCAATGCTAACAAGTTACATTTCCGTGTTTTGCTGTTTCTGAAGAGTATATATGTACTTGTTGTTCCATGAGAAGGTGTTCAGAGGTTGTTATGATTTTTGCTCTGAACCTTTGCGCAAATAAACCAACTTCTTTTGATTCCGTGGTCTGAGTCCTGTGGTTTTCTGCAACAACATGGTCAAAAAAGATTGTGGGAGTGGAAGAAAAATACTCAGGCTGAGTCCCGACAAAACTGAGTGTCTCTGTGTTTTTGAGCCTCCCAACCAGAGGGACTTTCCAACACTAGACTTGGACAGGGTAGTGTTTCCCCATTGTATTCATAGTGCACAATCAGGGGATTTCTTGGACTCACAGTTCCTGTTTGTAGAGGAGGGGCAGTCCATCTAGTGAACCAGTGCCTGTTTCTACATTGGGAGAGCCTCCAAACAGTCATTCACTGTCCTAGCATCAGTCCCGATAAGTAGAGCAGACCAAGAAATCAATTCCACAGGAAGGTTAAAATTACAGTGAAGATTCCCTTCACAACCGTGTCAGTAACTTAACAACTGCAGTGATTCACTTAACAACTGTGGCAAGAAAGGTTGTAAAATGGAGCAACACTCACTTAACAAATGTTGGGCTCAATTGTGTCGTGAGGACTACTAGTACAGGTAGTCCTTAACTTACAACCGTTCGTTTAGTGACCATTTGAAGTTACAACAACACTGAAAAAGGTGGCTTACAACCCACCTTCACACTTACAACTGTCACAGCATTCCAACATTCAGATTTGGGTGGTTGGCAACCAGCATGTATTCGCAACAGTTGCAGGGTCCCATCTGTGACTTTCCCAGCAGGTTTCCAACATGCAAAGCCAATGCGGTGAGGTGGGTTCATTTAATGACCGCATGATTCACTGAACAACCACAGCGATTCACTTAACAACCGTGCCCATAAAATTGGGCACGATTCACTTAACGACTGCCTTGCTTAACAATGGAAATCCCGGTCCCAATTGTGGCTGTAGGTCGAGCATGACCTGTACACAAGAGAAGAGGAACAACATTCTTTATTTTTGATTGAAGTCTCTGATCTGATTGGTAACGATCTTTGTTTTTATAATAAAAACCCCAATTGCACAAAAAATAGTGGCCAGTCCCCCTGCCTTTGACCCGTGCCAATCGCACAAAGGAAACCTACCGTAGCAAACTTTTGTAGGAGCGTTACAACCAGATTTGAGTGCGGGATAGTGCCAGTGAGGTTTGCCTAGCCTTGCAGAACTGCGTAAGGCCAATGAAAGGATGATGATGATGATGACGATGATGATGATGATGATGATGATGATGATAATAATAATAATAATAATAATAATAATAATAATAATAATAATAATAATAATAATAATAATAATAATAATAAAGTTGGAAGGGACCTTGGAGGTCATTTAGTCCAACCCCCTACTCAGGCAGTAAACCCTATACCATTTCAGACAAATGGCTGTCCAGTCTCTTCTTAAAAACTTCCAGTGTTGGAGCATTCACCGCTTCTGGAGGCAGATTGTTCCGCTGGTTAATTGTTCTTACTGTCAGGAAGTTTCTCCTTAGTTCTAGGTTGCTTCTCTCCTTGATTAGTTTCCATCCGTTGCTTCTTGTCCTGCCTTCAGGCGCTTTGGAGAATAGTTTGACTCCCTCTTCTTTGTGGCAGCCCCTGAGATATTGGAACAGTGCTATCATGTCCCCCCTCGTCCTTCTCTTCATTAAACTAGACATATCCAATTCCAGCAGCCGTTCCTTATATGTTTTAGCCTCCAGTCCAGGAGTTTGTGGGTTTAAAGGTTAAAATGTCTGCTTGACCCCCAGCCTTTGGCCCATCTAACTAGAATTTCAAACAATTTAAAATAAGCAAGATTTCAGCTCTTGGCTGACCCT
Source organism: Azemiops feae (assembly GCA_023970755.1). Classification (NCBI taxonomy): domain Eukaryota; kingdom Metazoa; phylum Chordata; class Lepidosauria; order Squamata; family Viperidae; genus Azemiops; species Azemiops feae. Next base: position 839 of record JALGBA010000744.1, on the reverse strand, counting down.
TTGTCACCTGAGATGAGTATCAGTGGATTTATTTTGCCATTTCCCACAACTCAGCTGCTTTCTCAGGGAGGGGCCAGTCCATCACATGATGGGAAGAAGGCCAAAAACTTTTTATAAGTACGGTAGCACAGAACTGCAGTCCACCTGCAATAACGAAAGCAGGAGTGGAAAGTAAAGAGAAAAGGAGCGGGAATGCAGCGCCTCGGCTCATTTGTCCACCTTCTCCTCTTCCTGGGGGCGTTCTCTGCAGGTAGGGTGTGATATTCCAGACCCGGTTGCAAAGTTGCCCCAAAACCTTATACTGTTTCCCCTGCTTATAGACTGCTAAGCTTTTTGGCTAAAAGAGCAAAAGTTTCATTTCTAACCTCCTTAAATGTGTTGTTGCATACTGAAAGGGTTTGCTTTCACCACGTTTTTGTTTTTTTTAAAGTCGATGCAAAAGGTCCCAGAAGTGAATTTCCCCTTCTACAATATTCCGTATTCCTGTTATATTCCCCTTTGGCCACTGTTTGGTATTTCATGGGGAAGAGGCAACAGAGGTTTATATTTGGTTGCATGGCAGTAGGTAGGGTTGTGGGTCAAGGACTGGGGGAAAACAGGGTCGGGTCTACTTCAGTTGGGGAGACTCATTCAGACATATGGAGCTGAGGTATTCTTTCAGCCCAGCCTACCTTACAGGGTTGTTTTCCGGAAATAAGGTGAAGAGAGATGTCCACAGAAGTTACTGTATGCTACTGAAAGAAAGGGAAAGAGGAGGAGAGGAAGAAGGAAGGAGGGGGAGGGAGGAGGAAGGAGGAAGGAGGAGGAGGAGGAGGAGGAGGAGGAGGAGGAGGAGGAGG
>JALGBA010000743.1:0-68199 GCA_023970755.1 Azemiops feae | reverse complement strand
GCTCCCAATTAAAAAATGAGAAGACACATGAAATGGTGTTGAAACTATAAAACTAATGTATAATTTATTTTAAGGCTAAACACTCGTTCTTTAGCTTTTTCCTTAACACTGTCCACCCAATCAGTAACTTTGTTAACCCATTTTCTCCCTTCCCACAATACATCCAGCCATCCAGTTACTAAAATGTGGCTTTGCAAAGACACCAACAATGGGCCAAGACTGACAATCCCGTGCTGGGTGACCGGAGGTGCTTAGCCTAACTGACCCACGTAACGTGAGAACTCAGCCTTAAAAGGACCCCTGGCCCTGAGAGAAGCCAATATCAATTGCAAATTCAAGGCAACTCTGCCAAGCCCGATGCCCAGGGTCTTGGTCAAGCCAGAGGCTGTGCCACCCAGTGCTCTCCTGGGCAGCGTGCATCTGTGGTCTCCTTACAGCACATGAGCCCCTTGGTGAGGGAGTCAAAATTTCTCACCCATTTTGTTCAGGATGATGCAGTGGAGGTGGTAGGCGGCCTCCGCGGAGGTCTGGCCAATTTCTTTGACTTCGCCAATGTGCAGGCCCAGCAATGCCACCAGCTGCCCCAGCAGAAAAAAGTCAGCTGTGGTCTAATGAAAGGAAGGAGAAAGGAGGAGAAAGAAGAGAAGGGGGCGCATGAAGCTTTCAGCCTATCATAGAATCAGAATCTTAGAATCACAGAATCATAGACTCATAGAACTATACAATCTTATAACCATGAAACCTTATAATCATAGAAGCTTATAATCATAGAATATCAGATTCACAGAATCTTAGAATCACAGAATCTTAGAATTATAGAATCTTAGAATCATAGTATCACAGAATCACAGAATCATAGAATGATAGAAACTTATAATCATAGAATCTTATAGTCATAGAATCATAGCATCTTAGAATCATAGAATTATAGAATCTTAGAATCATGGAACCTTATAATCCTAGAAGCTTAGAATCCTAGAAGCTTAGAATCATAGAAGCTTAGAATCACAGAAATACAGGGCTGGAAGGGACTGTGGATTTCTTCCCCTCCAACCCGCTGCTCAAGCAGGTCTCTTGATAGCATCCTGGTCACATCCCAAAGGCACTTTTTCCAAAAGGCAACTGGACTTTCTTAGTTATTTTTCCTCTGAAAAAATTTCACTTCTCATCCAAAACTGTGACTTACGTCAAAATCCGTCTGTTCAGAAACAAACTTCAGGAGGTGCCGGGTGATCTTAATTGCCCTCTCTCTCTTGTGAATCTTGGGAGATGTAATCCAGATATTTGTGTGCTGCCAGGAAAAAAAAAAGAGAGAAGGAAGGAAGGAAGGAAGGGAGGGAGGGAGGGAGGGAGGGAGGAGGAAGGAAGGAAGGAAGGAAGGAAGGAAGGAAGGAAGGAAGGAAGGAAGGAAGGAAGGAAGGAAGGAAGGAAGGAAGGAAGGAAGGAAGGAAGGAAGGAAGGAAGGGAAGAATTTGTGGTTAACAGTTTGAAGATCCACAGAATTTGCCAGCACTGGGGAGAAAATCGAAGGAACCAAACGAAGTTGAGACATTTGGCAGTTTAGGTCTATTCTAGACTCAAAACTAGACCAGTAATTGAAGATTTCTGGAATAAAGCCAGTCCTCGATTTACAACAGTTCATTTAGAGCCCTGCTGGCGCAGTGGTTAGAAGGCTGTATTGCAGGCTAATTCTGCCCGCAATCCTGACCGTTTCAAGGTCGACTCAGCCTTCCTTCCTTCTGAGGTGGGTAAAATGAGGACCCAGATTGTTGGGGACATTATGCTGACTCTATAAACCGCTTAGAGAGGGCTGTAAAAGCACTGTAAAGCGGTATATAAGGCTAAGGGCTATTGGGATTTAGCGTTCAAAGTTACAATCGCACTGAAAAAGGGAGTCGTGATTGTTTTTCACACTTAGGACCGTTGCAGCATCCCCGTGGTCACAGGATGGAAATTTGGACATGTGGCAACTGACTCATATTTATGACAGTTGCAGGGTCCCGGGGTCTCGCAATCCCCTTTTGTGACCTTCTGACCAGCTGTTCAGTGCCGTTGTAACTTCGAACAGCCACTAAATGAATGGTTGCGCTAATATCGGAGAAATAGTGGAATAGCATCATTAAAGAAAGGATGTCAAAAGAGGGACAAAATGAAATGCGAATGACAAAAATTAAAACAATGTTTTAACTGTCCTAAATAATTAAACTGAATTGTCGAATTGTCCCTCGGCGAGTTGGCCGTGGCGAGTTGTTCCATTCCACAGCTGCGACAATACTTTGCCCACAAACGGCAACATCTGCCTATTGCTGGTCCTTGGGAAGGACTCGACGGGTGGACAACATTGCCAAGTCCCGTCTGAACATCTGGCCGACCACTGCAACCAGCCACAATGAGAGTAAGTCTCACCATCAGGATATCCTGCAGGGAATCCAAATTGGGAGCCTCCGACAGCAAGCTGGTGAGCAGGGCGCTGCAGGCGGTCACCGTCCGGTGATAAAGGTCCTAAAAGGAGAAAGACACCAGAGGGAAGGGGTGGCGTACAGGAAGGAGCAGCGCATCCAGGAGGCAGAACAACCAGGGGTGGGGAGCAATGGCCACTTTTATGACTTGTGGACTTCCTAAGCTCAGGAATTCTGGGAGTTGAAGGCCACAAGTCCTAAAAATGGCCCTCGTTCCCCACCTCTGCAGGAAACGAAGCGGCCAATCTTGCAGGGCCGTTTTTTCTTCAAGAGCCGGAGGAAATGCTTTCTCCGCTCAGAACAAAGAACAAAAGGACTTCCGTAATGTTGTCGTCCAGAAAAGATTTACTAAGAGGTGGAATGTCTTCCTTGCAATTCTGGGCTATTCAAAGACAGGCAGTCCTCAACGTACGACCACAACTGAGCCCAAAATTTCTGTTGCTAAGCGAGACAATGGTTAAGTGAGCTTTGCCCCATTTTATGACCTTTCTTTCCACTGCGGTTGTTCAGTTAGTCACACGGTCATTAAGTGAATCCAGCTTCCCCACTGACTTTGCTTGTCAGAAGGTCGCAAAAGGGGGTCACGTGACCCTGGGATGCTGCGACCTCACTTTTCTCCGTGCCTCTGTAACTTCGACCGGTCACTACATGATCTGTTGTACGTTGAGGACTAGCTGCAGTTGCCCATCCAACCTCTCTTAGCTTTATCAAGACTAGCCCTGATATACTGCTGGACAGAATTCTTTATCCAACTTATGGGTAGATTTTTTGAATTTCTACAGCTCCCCTTGGGGAGGTTACAAAGTTCTCCCTTGGTGGAAAAAGCAGGAGAAACTAAGGGCTGCTTCGGCAAGCTACATGGGAGTAGTATGGGTTCTCCTCGACTTATGACCAGTTGCTTAGTGACCATTTAAAGTTACGACAACCTCTCATTAAGACCGAATTTCAAAGTAAGAATTTCAGAGTTAAAGTTCAAAGGTCCCATGATTGAATTTTGGGTGCTGGCTCGCCTTTACAGCTGTTTGCCGTGTCCCGTGGTCACGTGGCCACATTTTTTGACCTTTATTGCTGGTTTTGGGCATTTGTTTCTAGGTTCCAACAAGAAATGCCCATTGGGCCTAATGGATTCCCTTAACGACCATGTTGTTCGCTTAATAGCTGCAGCATCCGCTTAATGACTGCTGCATTCACTTCATGACCACTGCAAAAATTGCTCAAAAATTCGGTCCGGCCACTTAGTGCCTCAACTTATGACTCTAATGACTTACGGCCATAATTCTGACTCAGTTGCAGTGGTAAGTCAAGGACCACCTCTAACTCTTTTTTCCTCAGAAATAATTCTGATTAAAATGGTTGATCTAGTTGATTTGGGAGGAAAATCTATCAGCATCAACAATATCAGGAGTTGTGTTCTTCTACAATGGGGTGTCCCACTGTGGTATGCTGGCTGGGGAATTCTGGGAGTTCCAGGGTCTTAAAGTTGCCAAGGTTGGACACCCACAAGGTCCATATAGTCTTTTATTGCAGTTTCCTTAGGATCTCAACAGGAACAAATAGACAATCTGGGCTTTGCTTCTATTTTGGGATTTGCATAGTACAATTTTGCCCTTCCATCTTGTGGCCAAGGAGCTGTCATGGATATGTCCCCAAAGTCAGCAGGAATCAAACTCAGGCCAGAGAGGTTGTACCTTTTCTTGAGGGTTCTTTGAGACGACCTAGGAATCATAGCTAGTGTCTGCAGATCATGGTTGTTCTGCACCACCATATGCCCTTTTTTCATTTGGGAACAAAAGGGGGAGATGGGGAGTTGGTCCTGAGAAGGTACTTCAACCAGAACAAAAAAGAAGAAGAAGAAGTAGTGGAGGAAGAGAGGAAAAGATGGTGAGGAAGACCGTGGAGATGTTTAGAAGTTAAAAATACGTAGTCCTATCAAGAAACGTAGAATGAGAAGTGGAAGCATTCTTTCAAGGCCAGGGATGAAGGGACAGGCCAAGGTGCCATTTGGCTCAATGGGTGGATTCAGAGCTTTTGAGGAGAACTTGATTCATGTTTCACCTCGTCCTCCCACCAAAGGTCCAGATGGATCTCATATTGCTTTGCTTCATCTGGACTGCTCACCTGAGTATAGGTTGACTGGTTTGGGCTACCTGCATTCACTTTGGTCATCGTCATAGCCGGCAGGGAAAACACCTTCTGTATGCTTGTGTCCACCAACTTAGACATCACCTCAGCGTTCAATGTAGGCTTCAAACGACTGATGAAAGACAAGAAAAGAGGAGGGGGTGTGAGAAGATCGTAGACTCGTAGGGCTAGAAGGGACCTTGGAGGTCTTCTAGTCCAACCCTTGCTTTTTGATGGTGCTTATATCACCCTGGTCAAATGGTTGTCCAGTCTTTTCTTGAAAACCTGGAGTGATGGAGCACCTCCAACCTCTGGAGGCAAACCGTTCCACTGATTGATTGTTCTCAGTGTCAGGAAATTTCTCCTGGATCTCTCTTTGATAAGTTTCCATACATTGCTTTTTACCTTAGGTACTTTGGAGAGTAGGTTGACCCCCTCCTCTCTGTGACAGCCCCTCAAACATTGGAAGTGTGCTATCGTGTCACCCCCAGACCCTTTTTCATTAAACTAGACAGAGCAATAGCAATAGCACTTGGACCTATATACCGCTTCACAGTGCTTTACAGCCCTCTGTAAGTGGTTTTACAAAGTCAGCCTATTGCCCCCAACAATCTGGGTCCTCATTTTACCGACCTCGGAAGGATGGAAGGCTGAGTCAATCTTGAGTGGGTCAGGATTGAACTGCAGGCAGTGGGCAGAGTTGGCCTGCAATACTGCATTCTAACCACTGCACCACCAATGCTATCTATCTATCTATCTATCTATCTATCTATCTATCTATCTATCTATCTATCTATCTATCTATCTATCTATCTATCTATCTATCTATCTATCTATCTATCTATCTATCTATCTATCTATCTATCTATCTATCTATCTATCTATCTATCTATCTATCTATCTATCTATCATCTATCCACTGTCTATTTTATCTTCTATCTATCCATCCATCTATATCTACTGTATCTCTCTCTCTATGTATATAAAGAGAGCAAATCCCCCTCCCTTCTAGAACTGACGATGTTACCTAATTGGATCATGAAATATCTGCAAGAAAACAACCAAGCTCAGAGAGCACCAAGTTCTCCACAGTTATCCTCCTCCTCCTCCTCCCCCACTCACATATCCATATCTTCAAAAGAGCTGACTTTAATAAATTCAGAGAGAACCTAGGAAAGATCTCATGGATGAAAATCCTAAAGGAGAAAACAACCTGAGAAGCGTGGGAAACTCTGAAAAATGCGATCACAAAAGACCAGACTAGCACAATACCTCTGAGAAAGAAAAACAAGAAATTTAAGAATAAACCAGCATGGCTGCACAAAGATCTCTCTGAGAAATTGAAAGACAAATAGGATGAATACAAAAAATGGAAAGAGGGCCACATAACTAAGGCCGATTATCAGCAAACAGCCAGAATGTGCAAAGATGAAGTCAGGAAAGCAAAGGCTCAGACAGAACGAACAAAGACTTGCAACAGAAATCATGGATAGTAAAAAAAAAGTTTATTCCAACATATTAACATCAACAAAAAAGCCAAGGAAACTGTAGGTCCACTAAAGAGAGAAGATGACAAGGAAATAACAGGCAATAGGGATAAAGCAGAGCTGCTTAACTCATACTTTGAATCAGTCTTCACACAAAAAGAAACCATAGCCCAACATACAAAAAAAAAACCACTGCAAAAGAGAAATTAGAAACAAAAATTAAAATAAGCAAGGGAATGGTAAGAGAACACCTATCCAACCTTGAGGAATATAAATCACTGGGGCCTGACAGATTACATCCCAGAGTTCTGAAGGAACTGGCAGATGTTATCTCACAACCATTGCACCACATCTTTCAAAAATCCTGGAGCACCGGGGAAGTACCTGAGGATTGGAAAAGGGCTGATGTGGTTCCCATCTTCAAGAAAAGAAAGAAAATGGACCCAGAAAACTACAGACCAATCAGTTTTACCTCAATACCTGGGAAGATCCTAGAAAAGATCATCAAAAAACAGATCTGTGAACAACTAGAAGCAAACAAAGTTATAACTAGTAGCTAGCACAGGTTTGTTAAAAACAGATCATGCCAAACCAATCTTATTTCATTCTTTGACAAAGTGACTAAACAAATAGATCAGCAAAATACTGTGGACGTAGTATACTTAGACTTCAGGAAGGCATTTGATAAATTAGACCACAACCTACTCCTTAGTAAACTAGGAAAAGGTGGGATAGACAACATGACCACCAGATGGATCTGTAGCTGGCTGGCAAAAGGTACTCAACGAGTAGTCCTCAACGGCACTACATACACATGGAGAGAAGTAAGCAGTGGGGTACCACCAGGTTCCGTCTTAGGCCCAGGACTCTTCAATATCTTTATCAATGATTTAGATGAGGGAATTGAAGGGGAACTCATCAAATTTGCAGATGACACCAAACTGGCAGGTGTAGCCAACAGCCCAGAAGACAAACTCGGGATCCAAAAAAATCTTGACAAACTTGAACAAAGAGCCCTATCCAACAAAATGAGTTTCAGTGTGGAGAAAAGCAAAGATTTACATCTAGGCAGGAAAAATCAAAGGTACAAATACAGATTGGGCGAGACCTGGCTTAAAAACAGTAACTGTGAGATGGACCTTGGAGTCCTAGTGGACGATCACTTGACTATGAGCCAGCAGTGTGCAGCAGCAAACAAAAAAGCTAATGCAGTCCTGGGTTGTATAGAATCGAGATCACGTGAAGTAATATTACTGCTTTATAAGGCCCTAGTAAGACCACACCTGGAATACTGCAGCCAATTCTGGTCACCATATCACAAAAAAGATGTTGAGAGTTTGGAAGAAATTCAGAGAAGAGCAACTAAGATGATCAGGGGCCTGGAGACTAAAACATATGAAGAACGGCCATAGAACTTGTGTTTGTCTAGTCTAAAGAAAAGAAGAAATAGGGGAGACATGATAGCAGTATTCCAGTATCTGAGGGGCTGTCACAAGGCAGAGGGGGTCACGTTGTTCACCAAAGCACCAGAGGGAAGGAAGAGAAACAATGGTTGGAAACTGATCAAAGAGAGAAGCAACCTGGAATTAAGGAGAAACTTCCTGACAATGAGGATAATTAACCAGTGGAATATCTTGTCCCCAGAAATCGTGGGCGCTCCATCACTGGAGATTTTTAAAAAGAGGCTAGTCAGTCACTTGTCTGAGACGGTATAGGTTCTCCTGCTTGAGCAGGGGGCTGGACTAGAAGACCTGCAAGGTCCCTTCCATCTCTATTCTATTCTTGGTTAGCACCAAGGACCCCTCACATCTAAAGAAGCACGCTCACCTGGTTTCCCAGATCTGAACTGCCCAGATGGCCAGCGTGCAAATTGTTCACCCTTCCAAATTCTGGGACGGACCTGCTAATCCAACGCATGCTCTAGAGCCTGGGGACTTGGCATGGAAGTCCCATAACTGGGTCCAACTCCCGGTTCCTACAAACCCTGGTGATAAAGTGAAGGCGGTGCAGGTACGTACGTCATGGAGGTGATTGTGATGATCGCTTGATGAAGAATTCTGACGGACAAGGGACTCACGGGCTCATTTTCAATGACTTCCTGAGAGGAGGAGGAGGAAACACATCTAAGAAAGCTCCAGAGATATGGCCACCATCCAACTGGCTCTATTCCCACCCCTATGCTTTTTCTGGTTGATACAAGAAGTCCTCAACTTATAACTGGTCGCTTAGCCACCATCTATAGTTGTGACAGATCTCTCCAGGACTACTTATGACCCAGATTCGAAGTTCTGAGAGGTGTGCCTTCCTGAGGGATCATGTGATCACCTGGCAACCAGCCCACATTTAGGGCAGTTTGCAGTGTCCCGCGATCACGTGACCATGATTTAAGTCAGGGATGGGTAACTATGGCCTCTTTACCACCTGTGAACTTCAACTCCCAGACCTCCAGAGCCAGCCTTGCTGGCTGGGGAATTCTGGGAGTTGGAAGTCCACAGCTCTTAAAGTTGCCAAGGTTGGACAATCCTGCCCGATATCATTCTGGACATTGGCTGTGCAGTCTCTTCTTGAAAGACCTCCAGTGACAGAGTACCCACAGCTACTGGAATGAGACGGTTCCACGGGGGTCTCACTCTTTTGAGTCAGATGAGTGGCCTGTTAACACAACACGCAAACCTGACCTGCCTCTTCTAATCTCTCCAGAAGAAGCTCTCACAGCTATCGTTGACAAGCAGTGCCATTGAAGAAGACCTGGACCGGATTTGGCCCACATATTGCCCCAAATCATGGTTTCCTTAGCCAGGTTGACCTTGGCTGGGTCAGGCCACCAAGAAAGCAGCAAAAAGCCCCCCCCCCTTTTTTTTTTTCAAAGCACATAACAAACCACATATGCCTTCCATGGAAGACCTGCATACTATGGGGGTCAGAAGGAGGGCTGAGAAGATATCTGCAGACCCGCCCATCCTGGACTTAAACTGTTTCAACTCCTCCCTTCAGGATGGCACTGTAGGGCAGTGGTTCTTAACCTGGGCGATATCGCCCCCCAGGGGGCGATTTCATTTTTCAGGGGGGCAATGGAACGAAAAGGGGCGATGCGGGGGCAAAGGAACGAAAAGGGGGCGATATGGGGGCGATGGAGCGAGAAGTTTTGGGGACACTTTTGAGACTTTTTCGTACAGTGAATTGCTGTATATCTGTCATACAAAAACATCAGATCGCTCGCTATTAGTGGATTGAATTGTGTTTTCAAATGTTTCTCCAGCTAGCTTCAGTACAAAACGCCGTACATGTGAATACGCATCGCTTATCTTCATGTGCATTGCGCAGCAGCCTCTACCCATACAGTGGCGCGCCATTGGCAGTGATGGAGGGGGGAGCGCTTCTTTCGAAACATCGCATGCTGAGTGGCTGTCCCCTGTGACATTATATTTTCTTTGTGTCTTTTTAATCCTTTTTACAGTGTGCGTCGAATCTTAATTTAGTTTCAGAGTTTTCGTCTTGAAATTCTTAGTTTTTCTTTTCGGGCATTTCACTTTCTTGCAATTGAATTTTGTTTTCAGTGGTCATTACATTTAAGTGTCTTGAATAAATAAGATAATAATGAAATACATGATTCAAGTTTGGGAATAAAGTGACAGGTAGCACCAAAATTTTTCACACAGTTGAGATATGGGAAAAAGACTGGAAATAAATTATTTGCATCGATATGTCCTGATGACAATTTTAAAGAAAACAAAAACAGTGTTTGCATAAATTGAAGAATTATTTCCTATGTTGTGATTGAGAGGTTATGTTGGGGGAGGGGGGCGATGACAACTTCCTCATTGGCTCAAGGGGGCGATTCGTTCAAAAAGGTTAAGAACCACTGCTGTAGGGCATTCCTTCCACCTTTCCCAGCATGAGGAACATCTCCAGAGAACTGGTTTTCTCTTGATGTGCCCTCAGAAAGGCTATTTTGAAGCTGGTGCTGTGTGGCTGAGAACTGATCCGGATAGATTATATCTAAAGGGCCCTTTGGTAGGAGACCCCCCTGCAGATTGTCCGTTGGTTCTTAACTCCTGCTGCATCTCATGCTAGCAGAATATGATGGACTCCAAAATTGTAGGAAAAAGCCAGAGTGGAGAAGGCAGGTTAGCAAAACCAGCCCTGAACAGAGAGAGGATGTGATTGATGTGTCTCTCCATTTCTCAAACAAGTCAGCAACAAGGAGGAAATGGTCATACCGTCAATGTCCTTGGGTGATCTCTCAGTGACCACTGATGGTCCCAATCTCCAGGCTGATAAACTGAGAGACTCCTTTGACTTCCAGACCCAGGAATTCCGGAGTGACGATCAATGGATGGAAGAGCAGCATGGCTGTCTCCAGCAGACACTGGATCAACTTAAGACCACAATGGAAGACCTGCAGAACACCTGAAGAAGATCATTCCATGAGTTAGAGGAGAACAAATCTTTGGTGAACTACATTGAAGAACTCCACAAAGAACCGTGTGAGGTCACTAGCCAAGTGTCCATCTCAAACAAGAGAAGGCTGACTCTGAGAAGGACCTCGAAGAGGCGAGGAACCTTCGGCCAGACGTCAAGCAGCACCTCCAGAGTCTGCAGCATGAACTGGCTGAGATGGACCTCAGTTTCCCTGTGGAGAAGAGCCACTCCAGTCAACTGAAGGAGAAAGTCACCCCTCTTCAGAATATGGGGGGAAACAAGAAGAAGCACCTCCAGAGTCTGCAGCAGCCACATCCCAGCTCCCAGATCCGGCTCTGGCCAGACTCACCTGGCCCACCAGGTAGCAAGTCCCCCCATCTTCTCCCAGGTACACCAGACAGGGAACAGGACCACGTGAGCGAACTCTCCTTTATTGGAAGGGAAGAGAATCCGGCAAGGCTGAAAGTACAAATCTCCCACCGACTCTTTGGAAAGCCTGGAAAGTTAGGGAAGATCCTTTCCGAGGGTCTTTCTCTGCCAGTGATGCCCCTGTGGGCTCCCCCACCTGGTGTAAGGACCCACCTCAATTTACATCTTAAGAAGACAGAACTCTTGGAACGTTTCTTCCAACAGGAATCTTTATTAAGAAAAACTGACTGAAGGCATGCTAGACAGGATCTGAGGGACCCCCCTGACCATTCAATGTTTTAAAGTGTTCCCAGGCAGCCCCACTCCACATTCCTTCCGGTCAATTCAAATTGGCAGATGGCTGGGTGTTAAATCCATCGGATCCCAAACGTTGCAATCTTCCCCCCCTTTTTCCTTGCTGCCGGTAAAAGGAGGCTTCATAGGGAGTGAGATCAAAGGCTGATGGCCGCATTGTTATGGTTAGTACTCTCGAAGGGAATCCACAGAGGATGTTCCTTTGTAGTTGATAGGAGGAATGCCAGTCATAAACACCCGTGTTTACTCCCCCCCCCTTTGTAGTATGACAGAATCCAAAAGAGAGTAAGAATTGGGTTTTCTCAGAGTAGATTAGCTAGAAATAAAATATAATTGGATTCTGACACCTGGTCTGACCCTTCCTTAGGCAGCATCTTCTCCCTCTCTCCCCCAAGGTCATTTAGTGATTTTTATTTATTTGTTACTATCCTGACTTTATTATTTTTATTAACAATACAAGGAGTTGAACATATCAAACACACCTTCTTCCTCCTATTTCCCCTCACAACAACAACCCTGTGAGGTAGGTTGGGCTGAGACATAGCGACTGACCCAAAGTCACCCAGCTGGCTTTGATGGCTAAGCTGGGACTTGAACTCACAATCTTCTACTTTCTAGCCTGGTGCCGTATTTTATTTGCACAGATCATTATACTCCCTTAACAGTTTGTGGGAATGCCATGTCCACAGCCTCCATGCCTGTGACCAAACTCCTGATCCACCATTTCAAAGATGTGTGTGATGTGATCTAGGAACACAATTGGCTTCAGGATGTCCCAGTTGGAGAGGCATTGAGACCACAAAGCTGGAAACTGTTCTGGCTCCATGATTTGGGAAAATTAACCCAAAAATGGATTCCATTGGCCAGATGTAATTATTTCCCCAAAAGACCAGGCCTGTTAATTGGCTTATTTATTTTTTATTATTTATTACTTAGATGTTTATCCACCTTTATTGTTTCTCCAAATAGCTCAAGGCAGTGAACATACCAAAGACTCCTTCATCCCCACAACAACAAGCTTGTGAGGTAGGCTACGGCGGAGAGAGAGGGACTGGCTGAAGGTGACCCAGCAGGATTTCCTTCCTTGGATGCGACTGGTAAGTGTTTGGGGGGGGAGGGGGCTCTTTCCTAATCCAAATAGTCACAGAGTTTTTTCTTTTATCAGAGATGGCCGAATTGTTCAGCTGCTGATTCTGAGCCCTTTGGAGGGTTTGGATAGGTGGGATGCCTCGAATTGGAGTCAGACTCAAATGGGAAGTCAGGACAGTTTGAAGGGAGATCAGCTGTGATGGGTTATGTCAGAGTTTCTCAATCTGGGCACTTTCAGGCATGTTTGGACTTTAGGCCAGTTAGCAAAATGTCCCCTGAACTGAGAGGGGATGTGACTGTGTCTCTCCACTTTTCAAACAGTCCTTCAGTCAATATCCTTGGGCCATCTCTCAGCGACCAGCGATGGCCCCCGTCTCCAGATTAAGCAGCTGAGAGATTCCTTTCAGATCCAGGAATTCAAGAAAGAAAGAAAAACAGATGAAAGAGCTACACGGTTGTCTCAAGCAGACAGCGGATCAACTTCAGACCACAACAGAAGTCCTGCAGAAAACTCTGCTGGACAAAAGAGAAAGGTTGCACCATGCCACCACGATGATCCCTCAGTTAGAGCAAGAGAACAGATCTGTGGTGAAACACAATGAAGAACTGCAGAAAGGACTTGTGCAGGATACTAGCCAAGTGGCCTTCCTCAAACATGGGAAGGCTGCCTCTCCACAAAGCTGGAATGGAGGAATGCGGCCTTTTGCCCTTTTGAGGAAGAAAAGTGATTCTTCTCCTCCCTTCCCTTGACTTGCCACCTAGTATGCCAGGTTAGTCAGGTGAGCCCCACCCTTACCTCCACCCTTACCCCCACCCTTACCAGTCACTGCAGGACTGTCAGCTGAGCTGAAAAACCTCCCAGCCATGGAGCGTCAGGGCCTCAGAGCACTGAATAATCCTGGGCCTCTGAGCCAAGAACGAGGGTGCAGGTGACGGCCTGGGCTATGGTGAGAATGGCAGCATTGAGTCCCCAGGCTCAGCTCCAAGCCTCGGAGTGCCAATTCAGGCCGGGGGGCAGCAGTGATGAGGGTGAGGGCTCTGCTGTGGGGAGAGCAGAGAGTCTGGCCAGAGCTGGATCTGGGAGCCAGAACCGAGCAGCCGAATGAGCTGAGCAGCTGGGATCCGGGCAGCCCGCAGGAGAGGAGAAGAGAGGAGAAGAGCTGGAAGCCAAACTGGGAGCCGAAGGGTCTGCAGGACATGCCTCGAGGCAGCAGAGACCCCCGAAGGCCGCAAGGCTGACGGAGCTGGTGGCAGAGCTGGAAGACAGGGCTGGGTTGAGGGTCTCGGGGGCAGGCAGAAACTCCTGCTGCTCCAGAGCCTGCAAGAGAGGAGCAACAGAAGGGGGAGGCCAGGGGCCACCAAGGCCAACATGGGAGATAGATTTATAGGGCTAGAAGGGACTTTGGAGGTCTTCTAGTCCAATCCTCTGTTCCAGGCAGGAACTTGATACCATCCCAGTCAAATGGTTCTCTTGTCCATTTTGAAAACCTCCAGGGACGGAGCACTCAAAACTTTGGGAGGCAACCTATTCCATTCCTTAATTGTTCTTATGACTTCTAGATTGTGTCTCTCTTTAACAAACTTCCCCCTATTTCTTCTTGTCCTGCCCTCCAATTCTCTGGAGAATAAGTCACTCCCGTCTTCTCTGTTGGAGCCCATAAAAGTACTGGAGGACTGCTTTCATCTCTGCCCAATCCTTACCACCTTGTCTCAGCTAGACGTAGTGAATTCCCTCAACCGTTCATCAAGCGATTTAACCTCTTGATCTTAAATCGTCTTTGTTGCTCTTCTCTTCATGCTTTTCAAAGTCTGAACAAATTTTTCTATGGCAGTGACCAGAATTGGATACGGTATTCAAGGGTGGTCTGACCAGTGCGGTATAAAGTGGTACCAGCACTTCTCCTATGTGGAAACTACCCCTCACTTATTGCTGCCTAAGACTGCCTTGGCCTATTTTGTCAGCTGCTGTACACTTCTGGCTGATCCTTGCCACTAGATCCCTCTCACAGTTACTACTGAGCCAGGTACCACCCATTCTGGACTTGGGCATTTGGGTTTGCTGCCTAAGTGCAGAATCTTATTTTTCTCACCAATGAACTGTGTCTTGTTAGGAAGGGCCCAATGTTTAAGCCTGTCCAGATCCTTCTGGATATTGAGCTTATATTCTCACAATTCCAGCAAGCATGGTGCCATCTGCAAATCTGATGTTCCCCTTCTATCCCCTCATCTAGATCATTTAGGAAGATGTGGAAAAGAACTGGGCCAAATGCAGAACAGAACAGAACAGAACAGAACAGAACAGAATAGAATAGAGCTAGAAGGGACCTTGGAGCTAGTCCAACCCCCCATTCAAGCAGGAGAACCTATACCATCTCAGACAAGTGACTGTCCAGTCTCTTTGTCAGAACCCATATCTATCATATTTCATACTTCCCTGCCTCTCCTTCTCTCGCTTCCTGATTCCATTCTCTCCTCTCCCTGGGTTCTGCCATACTCCTAGAGGGGAGGGGGGACGGAGCGCGGGTTTATTGCCTCAGCTTCCTCTATCGATACAATGTAGCACTTTGCCTTCCTGCCTCCTTTCCCTATTTCTACAATGTAACACTTCACCTTAGCTTCCTTTATTGCCACAATGTAACACCTCGCATTCCTGCACTGCGTCTCTCTCTGAACTTTCTTCTCCCTAACCTGTCAGCTAGCAAAGGGGGGGGAGAGAAATACAACCTCTGGAGCCTGGCTTATTTCTCCGCTCTCAAGAGAAGGTGCAAAGAGCCATTTAAACATTGCTGCTACAACCAGAGCCGGACCGATGTTATCTCCCCTTTCCCACGATGGACTTAACACCTGGGGATTGGCCGGTTTGAACCATCCGGATGAACTATGGGGTGGGGTTTGCTTGGGGATACTTTAACCTATCGATCTGTATAGGAGTCCCTCAGATCCTGTCTAGTATGCCTGCCATCAGCTTCTCCTAATAAAAGTTCCTCTTGGAAGAGTTTGTTTCCATGAGTTCTGCTTTCTTGGGATGAGGAGGTGGGTCCTGAGACTCTTCTTAAAAACCTCCAGTGATGGAATGTCCCCAATTTCTGAAGGCAAGCTATTCCACTGGTTAATTATCCTCACTGTTAGGAAGTTTTTCCTTAGTTCCGGGTTGCTTCTCTCTTTGATCAGTTTCTAATCATTGTTTCTTTTCCTGCCCTCTGGTGCTTTGGAGAATAACATGACCTCCTCTTCTTTGTGGCAGCCCCTCAAATACTGGAATACTGCTAACATGTCACCCCTGTTTCTTCTTTTCTTTAGACTAGCCAAACCCAAGTCCTGCAGCCGTTCTTTGTATGTTTTAGTCTCCAGGCCTTTGATCATCTTAGTTGCTCTTCTCTGAATTTTTTCCAAATTCTCAACATCTTTTTTGTGATACGGTGACCAAAACTGGCTGCAGTATTTCAGGTGTGGTCTTACTAAGGTTTTATAAAACGGTACTAATACTTCGCGATCTTGATTCTATACCTCTGTTTATAAAACCCAGGATTGTATTAGTTTTTTTGGTTGCTGCTGCACACTGCTGGCTCATAGTTAAGTGATCGTCCATCAGGACTCCAAGGTCCATCTTACAGTTACTGTTTTTAAGCCAGGTCTCGCCCAATCTGTACTTGTACCTTTGATTTTTCCTGCCTAGATGTAAATCTTTGTCTTTCTCCACACTGAAACTCATTTTGTTGGATAGGGCTGTTCTGTTTCTTGCTGGGCTCAGCATTGAAGAGGCAGGAGTAGTAAACAGGTACTTCTTTATTCAAAGACTAAAAAGAACTCAAACAGAGCTGGCTCCACCCCTATTTATACAATAGGCTTAGGACGGCATCAGCCAATGAATGCAATGTATTTTCCCGCTCAGTTGCATGCTGCTTGAGCTTGCAGACAGTAAGTCAGGCTTGCAGGCCACGTGGTCTACTAACAGTTCGGTGCAGCTTCCTGCACCTGTTCATAAACAAAGCTCAGTACATTACAAGGGCCCTTTGTTCAAGTTTGTCAAGATGTTTTTGGATCCGGGCTTCCGGTTCTGGATCGCGGCAGACACAGTCGCGCGGAGAGCCTCGTCTCTCCACCGGCTGTTTTCCCTCTGCCGGTAGACCCTTAATTGGGTCGAAAAGTCACCCTGGAGGGGCGACCACCATTGAGGAGGCCCTCGTCGACTGGGGAATGGCGGCAGCTCCTTCCATGGTCCGAGCCAGCTCCTTAGGGCCATCGGAGAAAAGATCGCCCAGCAAAATGGACGATCACTTCGCTGCGCCAGCCAAAAGCCAGAAGAACAGCTAAGCACAAAGAACCACTGTGGAGAATCCGGGTGAGACCTTTCCTTCCCCCTCTTTGCCCTAACTACTCTCCTGTAAAAAGCTTTTGAATTTGAATTACTTCCCTGCTGTGAGACAGCGGCATTTCTGTACTGGGGGGAAAACAGTGTTAAACTAAAGAAATAAAACAGCTA
This sequence comes from Azemiops feae, assembly GCA_023970755.1. NCBI lineage: Eukaryota > Metazoa > Chordata > Lepidosauria > Squamata > Viperidae > Azemiops > Azemiops feae. Next base: position 51,415 of record JALGBA010000743.1, on the reverse strand, counting down.
ATTTTTTATTGACTATTTAATTTGTGGAATACTGAGGGGTCCTGAAAATATTTCTACTTTTGAACATTATTATTACCACGCTATTTACTATGCTGGAGATGCCTTTCCTTTTTACTTTTCTAATGTGAAAAACAAAATAATTATTAATTTGGAAAGAAAGACTTTACAGCCTACTGAGGACATCTTGTGACGAAAAGTGTTACTGCAACTCTATATCTTTTTGCTGGAGAATGGCTCTGACCTTCAAATGATGATAAGGGTAAAGATAACTTGAAACAGCTGGGTGGTGAATTTGTCTACTAGGAAGTGGGGGAGAATATTTGTTGACTTTTACTAAATATAGCCTTCACTAAAAGCGTAAAAGATTTTTTTCACCACTGAAATGGAGGAACTTTACCCACAGCTTGATTATGAACTTATACTAGAAAATGTTTTGGAAGCAACGGAGTACATGAAATCTTGGAAAAAAATTAAAGAGAACTTTTCAGAATTACAAATTGACTCTCAAAGTTTAATGAATCAAGCTCGAGGTACAATTGAGGAGGAACAGAGTAACTCTAAAGAGGTCACTTCACAACAACATATGCAACTTAAAGAGACGGAGGAACCAGACCTACAACTCATCCATGATCCTACTTTGGGAGAAATTGTGGGAACTACTGAACAAATTAATTTTCTACAACACCACGTACAATCTATGGAGATCTTTGATGATCAAAGAACAACTTTAATTGAGATATCTGAACTACCAAAAACAACAGAGACTGATACCCAGACACAACTTACTGAAAATTGTGATAACATGGACAATCAACTAGTACTTACAACATGGAATAAAACTGACTACATCATTCAGATGACATTGGAAGAAAAGGAAGAGATCTTTGACCAGTCTGAAATGTTGAAAAATATCTCTTTTCAAATATTGAGGTTCGATGACGTAGAAGCTTTATTATGGAAACCGGTTTGGCACAGAAAGAAACCTAGAGTAAGATTTAAAAATGGGTTTTAAAATTTCACTTAATGGATTAAAAAGGCTTTAGAGATTCTGATTGATTTAAACATGAATTCTGTAAAAGGTTATCCTTTGTAATTAATACTTTGTTTTAGATATGATAACTATTTCACCTAATGGGCTAAAAAGATTTTTGATTGATATAGATTGATAAAATATATATTTAAAATAGACAGAAATGTACTTTTTGGATTTACATTTCTATTTTAAATAAGACAATTATTTTGTAACAGAAGGAGAATAAGAGGGACTGGAGATAAGAGAAGAAATGGTATTAATAAATAATCTACTAGAACAAGAAACAGATTGTATGTGGAGAAGATAAGAATGTTATTGTGGGAATAAGATATTTATTTTAGATACAATTATTTTGTTAGGGAAAAGGGAAATGAGGGATACCCGAAGTGTTAATAATATGTTTATTCAAGGCTGATTTGAATATGGTAATTCTAAATTAGTAAAGTTTAAAACAGGATTGGATTTTTATAACTGAAATGTGATTGATGTTTGACTGGATTGATTAATTCTATTTAGAAATGTCCCAATTTGAATATGTAAGATTACATGAGGGAAATAGAGAGGGAACTTGTAATGAATTAATTTGAGCTATACATCTATGACTTTGTTTTAAGATGTTTGATGTCCCCACCTCCACATTGTTTCCTAAGCACCTTGATGTAAAACTAAAAAAACAATAACATTTGTTTGAAAAAAAGAGATGTTTTTGGATCCTGAGCTTGTCTTCTGGGGTTGTTCTTGCCAGTTCTTGCCAGTTTAGTGTCATCTGCAAATTTGATGAGTTCCCCTTCTATTCCCTCATCTAAGTCAGTAATGAAAATATTGAAGAGTCCTGGGCCTAAGATGGAGCCTTGTTGTACCCCACCGAATATTTCCCCTGATGTAGATGTGGCTACATTAAAGACTACACCCTGGGTGCAGTTGGGAGAATCCATCTGATGCTGATATTGGTGGAGGAATGTTTCTAGGTGCTCACAAATCCTCCACTTCATTCTCTGTTCCAGGCTTTTCCCAGGTATTGATGTCCAGCTCTTTTTCCAGGTCTCTGGGAGTTCCCCTGAGCTACAGGGGCCTTGGAAGATTCCATTCGGTGACTCCAAAATTAGTCTGCCGGCTCCTTCAGAACCCTGGGATGCAAACCATGAGGTCTACATGATTTTGCTCGGCCAGAGTGGATAGGAATTCCCTTACAAATTTCATGCCTATTTGGAATTGTATACCAATTCTATCTCCCTCAGTGTTGCTTTTCATATTTATTTTCTTTTGCATGAAAAGAGAGTAAAAGAAGGAGTTAAGCATTTCTGCACTCACCCTGCTGCCTGTCTCCTTCTGCCTTCTGCTCCCATTAGTGGGTCTCTTGTTTCCTTGACTTTCTTCTTCTTGCTTACATCAAAGTTTCTTTTATTATTTTTGGCATTAGTTGCCAGTCTTTGCCCATTCTGGGCCTTTGCTACCCTGATTCCCTCCTTGCAAATTCAGTCTACTGGCTGGTCTCCTGCTTTACTTATGTGCCCCTCTTTCCTCTTTTTCTACTTGACCTTTTTGTTCCTATACTTGTTTGTTTTTGCTCGGTCCTTCATTGTTTCATTTTTCAGGGTTTCTGAGCGTCTTGAACCGTTTTTCCTTTTAGGACATCCACACGTAGATTCCTTCCCAGTCTCTCCCTCTTCACTTATTAAAGTCAGCTCTCTTAAAGTCTAAACTATTAGACTACTTGAGCAGGGGTTGGACTAGAAGACCTCCAAGATGCCTTCCAACTCTCTCATACTGTTACTGTTGCTTGGTTATGTTCCCTGTGCTCGATCAAGTATGTTTGGGGGATCAGAAAGACCCTCAGAGTGTACAAATTTCCCATTTGCTTTCCTCCCAGAGATTCTTATGTTTCCCCTTTGGATCATGATCTGTCTGATCTCTGTCCGTGTCTGTGTCCGTGTTCCTGGCCGGGCTTCCCTTTTCCTTCCCTGTGCTGATTATTCTGGTCCTTGGATTCACATCTGGGGCTGTTTCTCTTCCTGCCTGGGAGGAAAAGATTTTTAAGATCCCTTTCAATTTCACACCCTCCCTGTCTTTCCCAGCCTGTGGAGGCACCAGTGAGGGCATCAGACCCACTCCCACCCCTGGGCCACAAAGGATTTATCTATTTCTTTGGGAAAGATTCCTTCTCCAATCAGAGTCTGCCGGAGCACCATTATCCACTTCCCTCCCTGCCTAGGCTCAGCTTTGGCAATTCCTCCATTCAGACAATAGGAAAAAGGGAGTTTGAACAGAGCCTCTGGGTCAGTCTACATTCTTTGACACAGAAAGTTTACACTGACCTCTCCAAAGTCAAATCCCCCCAGGCTTTCTGGACACCTCCAGCCATCACTCAGCTGAGCTGGCACTAGGGCCAGAATGGCTGAGAATTGGGGTATAAGGACCACATACACTGCACAAACCTCTCCAACCACAACCGACACTTAAACACAGACACAGGCCTCACAGACAATCCTAAATGGGGCCTTTATGTGGGGTCAGGAAGGCACATGGGATTAATCTCACAATACTCATCCTGTGGAGGATCCCCAGTTGTTGTCCCTGGTTGCAGATCAAAGATTGTGAATCCCACTTCTGACACCAATTTCTGTGGAATCAAATGCAGGACCCAAAAAATCGATAATCAAGGCTAACTGCAGTTATTATTTTTAACTCCAGAACACAGCAGGACAGATTCCCCCACACAAAAGGATGCACTCATATTTATACATTTCTGGAAAAGAGGATAAAATGATAACCATCAATATGCATATCTAATAGATGATATAACCATGTCTATTCCTAATTAGCATGCATCAATGTACTTTCATGCCCACCCACTGTTACTATCCTCAAGAAAGAGATATTGTTTAAATAAAAAGGAACATGTTAGTTGCATTGTCACAGCACTTTGAATAAAATGAATTGAAAAATGAGGAAATAACTGCATTAACTCTTTATTTCTATCTTGTTAATACATTCTTATTCCTGCAAGAAATTGGTTTCCTCAAAATCTTTCAGACATCCTTTATTTATTTGAAGAAAAATTATTGCGCCACTCATGTATGGAGACTAGCTTGGAGTTGAAATTCATCTGTCTCATATTTCCACATTTCTTCTGGCTGTAAGCTGTTCTTTTGTGTTCAGGTCTGGCCTGAGAAGGATAATGTAGCACTTGGGGATGAAGATGCAGCCCAGCAGACCAGCACTGGAGGCCAGGATGGAGAAGACCTGCACAGCCACCATGTATTTCCCTTTGGTGCTCAGGTAGGTGGGCACAAAAGTCACCCAGACACTGCAGAAGACCAGCATGCTGAAGGTGATCAGCTTGGCTTCGTTGAAGGCCCCAGGCAGATTCCTGGCCAGGAAAGCCACCGTGAAGCAGATGGCAGCCAGGAAGCCCATGTAGCTGAGGGTGACGTAGAACATGACAACAGCCCCTTCGTTGCATTGCAGGATGATCTCTCCAGGCTGGGAGTGGAGGTCAGAGTCAGGAAAAGGGGGAGAAACTCCCAACCAGATAAAGCAGATGATAATTTGAGCACCAGAACAGGAGAGGATGATGGAGTTGGCTAAGCTCTTTCCCAACCATTTATTCACTTGGTTTCCTGGTTTTGTGGCCAGGAAGGCCAGCACCACCATGATGGTTTTGGCCAAGAGAGAAGAAACAGCAACTGAGAAGATGATGCTGAAAACCGTCTGTCTGAGAAGGCAGGTGGCTTTCCTTGGTTGACCAATGAAGAGAAAAGGAGACAAGAAGCAAAGCAGGAGGGAGACCAGGAGGATGTAGGAGAGGTCCCGGTTGTTGGCTTTGACAATGGGAGTTTTTCGGTATTTAATGAAGATGATTAAAACAAGGCCTGTTTTTAGGAAGAAGAGTAGAGAAAAAGACACCAGAATGATGCCCAGAAGTTCTTCAAAAGACAGGAAGGTTATAACTTTGAGCATACATTGGACTCTGTCCTCATTTGGATATTTATCATCTGGACACTTGGTGCATTTTTCCATATCTGAGAAAGAGAAAAGGCAATATTTCTTCAACATTCTGTTCTTTTCATTTCAGAAAATATCTTCTTGGGATAACAGCTGACACCAGGAGCATTTTCCAAGACGCATTTCTTAATGACCCCACAGAAAGAAAATAAGAAAATCATTTTCTAAACAATATAAACCTAAGATCTATGAGACTGGTGGAAGTCCTAGGCCTGAATGATTTTCTGTGTAATGTGCAGAAAATAGTATCTGATCTTCATACAATCTTCATAGTAACCTGATTATTAGAGGTAAATAACGAATCAGTTAATCTTTCTAGGCACACTTTCTGGGTCTTTCCAGATGGCATTTCTTAATATACTGAACCCAGAGGATGCCTATCTTGTGAGATCTACTTGTCTGGCAGAGAAAGCTTGTCCTGTAAATAATCTGGAATGCCTACTAGAGCAGTTCTAATACAAGCATAATGAGGTGCACCCATAATTGCTCCAACCACCTCTTTGTGGACAAGATTTTCTCAGTGATCCCAAAAAGGGGAAGCTCACATAGAATGCATTGCAATAATCCTTCTTGGAGGTGCACCTAAGACAATTTTTCAAGTTTCAAACAACTCAGAAGTTTCTAGAAAGGTGAACTTGGACACTTAAAACCACATCCAAACTTAAAAGCAGTAGAGATATTTTCTCTGGCAGTAGTAAAGCTTGCCCAATCTGCCACATCCACATGTACTTTCCTCAAAGTTCTGGATGGATCCAGTTCCACAAGGCCCTCCCTTTTCTTCAGTGTCACCCACCTTCCTGAGTGGAAATGGTCCCCTCCGGACAAGGAATGCAGTCATAGCAGCAAACTGGCTCTCCTTCTCGAGCCCTCTTGACAAATCCAGGATGACAACTTTCCACACACTTGGACTGAGGCAGGGACTAAGCAGAAAAAAATAGGGATGCAAAAGAAAATGTGTTAGGAAAATGCATGCATGCATGGAAAATGGGGGTAGAAATGGACATTAGATAAGTAGACTCTGGGATTCACTTAGGTAAATATGAAATCTCTGGCTCATCCCAAACAGATGTAGAAGTTGTAACTAGAGGCAGATTCTCTGTTTAGTTCCTCCCTTTTGCTTCTGGCATTTAGCGTTGCAATAAAGGATTTTCCTGCTTAACAAAGGCTGGAAGGATGGAATTCAGAAAAGATTTAAGCATTCAGTGGCAACCAGTCGGTTCCTCCTCATGCTCTTATTAACACACATAGGCATGATTAGCCCTATTAACACGCATTTCTCCATTCTTCATACAGCCGTGATTTTAAAATAAGATGATTTACTTGTATTACATTTGAAAATAAACTTTAGTATAAAAGATTTAGTAACCTTTATTCTATATGTTTGATTAAAAGAGAATAAAGGTGTGATGAAGAAAGGAAATCTCTGACCAATATGATCCAGAAAATAATTATTTTGGACTATATAAAAACTGCAAAGCTGCTTCCCTTTGAAAATAGTCCAAAATCATCTCCTAGTTAATACATAAAATTAGGGCTGTCAAGTTTAAAGGAAATGATCTTTCTTGATTTGCACATTTATTTCTTCAATTTATATGGCTGCCATGCTGATGGTCTAAGACTAACATTGACTGCCCAGTTTCTACAACTGGAGTGGGATGAGGTGGAGTTAAGGTCATGAAAACGTGTCCCTCAAATAACATGAATATTTTGCTGCAACACGTGGGACATACATAAGTATGAATCCTGTGTCATAAAGGGACATTTCAAAGCTCCAGGCTAAGCATCCAACAGCCTTTCTGTTGAAGAACTAAAATTAGGGGTCACCAACAGGCATGGAAAGAAAGGCCCAAATTTATTATTAGTTAAATTTGGAGACTCCTTTTTTCTCCCCAGAGAGACTGAAGGGGGCTGACAATGGCATTCTGGGGGGTTTTCAGATGAAGACCCTCTTACAAGCCAGGAGCAGAACCTGCCCTTTCAGGGAACAGTTTTCCCCAAGCAGGACAAGATGAAGCTTATTTCCCAAAGGGACCAAAAGGACCTCCATCCAAGCCTGAGTCAATTTCATCTGAGTCAGTCCAAACCTGAATTCATGGATTTATCAACAGAATTGCTTTCTTCTTTGCTATTTGCATACAAGGAACGAACAAACCCGAAGCTATTAGCAACACATTCCCCAGTCCTTGTGGGTTTCTCACCAATTTGATGGAGATACTAAACTCTAGCTGGTCCATAAAATGGAATAATATTGAAGCTTCCCAAGCAGTCTAAGAAGATGATCAGGTTTCTACTCCTCAGATTCAGTTCTCAGTGAAGGTCAACCACCTTGGGGACCAGGCTCAGCCCGTTTGAAATGGATCCACAGACTTTGGAAAAGAGAAAAAAGACACCAAAATTTCACCCACCTTGTTGAGCAACTTTAGCTGTGAAAGAACCTCTTGAATGATAATAAGTCTCTGTCTTTCAAACCTCCCCAGAATCTCTACCCTGGGATCTTCCTTGGGGAGAACCAAGAAGGTTTTGATGCCCAGATCTGCTGCTAACTCTCCATTTTGGTCCAAGTACAGTTTCCTCTGAGAAATATTCCAAAACTCATTCTTCTCCAGAAAGGGATGAAACTGGTATTGAATCATCCATGAATTTTAAAAGCACAAAACTTCATTTCTTATCCCAAATTTGAATCTTTCTTCTACAGTTCTCTAACTAGCATATATGCTTAATTAGGAGAACAAATATTGCCACTATCTTCATAAGTGAACAAAAAAGATTAAAAAAAACAGTCAATCATATACTGACAAAATTCTGTATCTATTGAGAAAATATAACAGACACAATTGGTCTAGTATTGGTAACATTCTAGAACAGGTGATAAATAAATTGAAGAACAGAAAAAAGAGATTATTTTTAAAGTCTTTGCAACCATCAAGTTGATTCACAGAAAGCCTGGATTTGTCAAGAACAAAGTTGCCAGGCTAATCTTCTCCCTGGTAATCCAGATGGGGAAACACAACCAGATGTGCTAATCCTACTTTAGTTTAATGCTACATTAACAGAATTTAGTAAGTCTGAAAGTACAAATCTCCCACCAATTCTTTTCTTACCCTGAAAAGTTAGGGAGGGGCCTTTCTGAGTGTGGGAACCGGCAAGATATCTGAATGATCTGACCTTCCCAAAACAAAGAATAGCTTTCTTCAGAGCCAGATTTAACATTCTTCCCTCAGCACTCCTCCAGGGCAGGTATAAGAGAACACCAATAGCAGAACGGGTATGTATACGTGGTAAAGGAGAAGTCGAAGACATCTCACATGTTCTATTGTACTGTGAGTTATACCGAGTTTATAGGTCAGCATATATTCTTCCCTTATTAGAGAGATTGCCAGGGAGGGCAGACAATTTTTATGTAGGCTTTCTCCTCCAGGACTTAAACCCTTCTATCACGCATGCAGTGGCAAAATACTGTGTTGCAGCAACGTCCACAAGAAAAAAGTTGGTTACAGATTTATAGCCGTCAACTTGTGCCAATTTTTGGGAGATATCTCTAATAATTTTTGGAACATTACATTTACTCACACACTTATCGGCTTTCCACTCACGTAAACTAGGGAGTGACCCTAACATTTTGAGAACATGTATTTTTTTAACAGGGATGGTATTATTTATTATTAATGTCAGTACTATTTTTATTTTATTTTTTTCTTAATATATTGTAAAAAGTGATGTCTATTGCTGGTCTATGACCGTAATAAAGTTATTATTATGATGATAACTCTCTGTGATGGAAGATTTGATGAAAGATTTATAAGAATTTTCAGGTAAATATAATTTGATCTGATTTAAACATTACCAAGTTTCCAGAAAAATATTTTTGATTTCCTCACAGTGCATGAGTAAAACGTAGTAGAAAAATATCTGACTTTTAAGACTTGATAAACTATAGTATCTCATAAAATAATGTTAATGATGCATTGCATGATGCCAAGCTTGATAAGAATATAAGGGAGACAGTTTGGTCTACTGGTTAAGGCACAGGGCTAAAAAGCAAGAGGCTGTGAGTTCAAGTCCCACGTTGGTCATGGAAGCCAGCTGGGTGATTTGGGGCTGGTCACTCACAGGGTTGTTGTTGTGGGGGAAATGAGCACAACTACTCCTTGGTGCTCAGCCTGGGACCTTACTCCTCTTTTACTCCTCTGGAAAGGGTGCAATCCAAATTCCTAGGAGCCACATTTCAGGTAGCACCTTGCATCCCAAATTTAGCACTGAGGAGGGAGGCCGAACTAGCCAAAATCGAGAGAGGTGCAGAAATTTATCTTTTTGCACTTTGGTTAAAACTACTCTTTTCCCCTACAGGTTTGAGTTCTCTCCTGACAGAAGACAATTTTGAATCAGGATAGTTCAAGGCCATCTTACAAAAATTCCGGTATCTCGGCTTCTCCAGGGAAGGGCTTTTCACGATGGGATAGGAGTTAGTTCACTTAGTGAACTCAAACAAGGGATCAAAGATCTGGAAATCCAACAAGATTGGGGTGCTCTTCCCAGGAATGTTTATTTGAGCAGTCAAACTCCCCCTTTAAAAGCAGCGAGATATTTATATCGAATAACCATGCCCAAAATCCCGAAGAGCAGTAAGCTTAGCATGCTGCAACGCAATTCCCACAGCCATTTTAGAAGGGCCAATACAAAGAAACAGCGTATGAGCTGAGACTGGGTCCCCGTGGACAAGGGGCCACTGAAACTGCAGCTCAGGTCCTGCTATGCTGCATCTTCTATAAGGACTCATGGATTCACTTTATAAGAAGACCTCTCCTAATAAAATATCCGGGAAATACGGACCTCTTTTATGTGCAATTCCAGTTATCAGATCAATATGAAGTAGATTCTCTGAATGGGGCCAAATTCTGTTATGCTGTATGCAAATTTAGGCAGACTCTAACTGCCCATTGATTGTCTTTCATTTTTATATTATTATTATTATTATTATTATTATTATTATTATTATTATTATTATTATTATTATTATTATTATTATTATTATTATTATTATTATTATTATTATTATTATTATTATTATTATTATTATTATTATTGCTTCTATTTGCAATGCGGGATTGTGACTGTAAGAAAAATTGATTGGTTGAAGGAGGAAGCTGTGTTGGATACATTTGCCACCTTGAGTTATTTCTAAATAAATAAATACATGTTTATGAAATGACCTCAGAATCGTACTTGACTGCAAACTGAAAGTGGGTCTTGAGAAAAGACAAGGAGAAGATTATGAGAGCAGCTTCTCCAACTTACAAAATCTCTCAGTCAGACAAAGGAGGATATAACACTCTTCCAATAGCCAAAAGAGGTTAGACAGAAACTTAAGATCTGCTCACGGTTATTCCGGAGTGTCAGACAGGAGCAATTAGATGGTCCACACCTGTTGACCTTTTGCAGCAAAAGTAGGTTAAGATGGTTCCCCTCCTTCTCCTCTGGATTCCTTCTCCTAAAGATCTAGATTAATGGATCCATATCAGGACCCCATACCTGCCACGGCTGCAGCCTTGGAGTCCCCAAGATCTTTTCTCCCTCCTTCCTTCTCCTTCTTGATCTGGAGGAATAGGCAGCATGCAATGTGTGGGCCAGAGTCTTCATGATACTGTAATAATAGGGGTCATTTCTAATCTGGATCCTGTTCCTTTTCTCCTGGGTCTCCAGTGGGGCTATTTGGGTGCATCTTCTCTGGCCTTTGACAGAAAAGACATGCTTTGAAAGAGAACAGCGGAAATACTGATATTGAAACTGACTTTCCACAAAGAAATGGGGTTCAAAGGCATCACCTTTTGGCCTTTCTTTTGCCAAAAACAGAAATTTCAAAATACTATGGATGTATTCGAGAAATCTATTTTTTTTTATATTATAACCTGCAAAATTTGTGAGGATCCAGACTTTCCCTTCAATGGGTCCTGGCAAATTTTCAAGTGATTTATGGAAAGGAAGAATTCTGTCCCAAATGGAAAGAGCTTCTATGAAGTGAACAAAGACATTGACTTGTCTCCACTTAGAGAGGGCATCCCTCAGGGGTGCTGTATGTCCAGTTGTTGAGAATCGTTGTGATATAACAACACAAATTCCATTCCTGACAAGCAAAGGAGTAAAAGTTCTCATGAAATTCTCTCCATTCTCTGTGTCTGAAGCAAAGAGACCAATGAAGGTCCATCTGAAATGGAGCAGCAGTTGGACAATTGCTGGATAGTGGAACCCTTGTTTGGGGTCCATCTGGTGGAAAAAAGGGAAATGATTTTTATCACTTGAGGCCTCTGAAACTGTTTTGGTACAAATCTGAAAAAGCAATGAAGAATGCTGTGTTATAATGTGGGTGAGATCAACTCCAAAACATTAGTTATTGACAAATCCAACTTTGTTCTAATGAACATTTTAGAATAGTTTGTTCCTTAGTCTTTGTTTAAAATATAGGACTTTATATAAAAATGGAAAGCAAAAACAAATTAAGTAAAAAAAAAACTAAAAAATGCAATGCAAATTTCTGTATCACTACTACAATTTATTGCAATTATATTCAAATTTGCAGATGTCAAATTTTTTTTTTTATTTAATAAAAGGCCATATTAATATATTCTTCTTGAGGACTGAACCATCTTTCTCTGCTTCTATATCCCAGATTCCTTGTGGACTAATCTTTTTAGCTTCTTCTCCAGTTGTACGAGCGACAAGGAGACCACAACTCCTAAAAAAATTGTCAGTTGTACAATCCAAGAAGCCTTTAATTGAAATTTTATGTTTTAACAGACACAATTTTGGGAGTCTGGTGGTTTCAATAGCTTTAATTTTAAACCATTAATTTTATACCCTGAATTTATACAAAGAAGAAATTATGTAAATTCACAATTTATCTCCGAGGGCAGCAGCTGAAGCCCTTTTGTCCACCCCAAAGAAACTCCTCACATACTCTGACTGGGTTTTTCCGGTAGTGGCATTTATTAAATGCCAAACATCAGCTTCATAGAAGAATACATGGGTTACCTTGGCCTTATATTCTTTAATCATTGGGGATAAGGAAGCTGGGAAGCTACGATTTTTTTAATTTTTAGCACTAGATTCACTCTTGTCTCTGCTCTAAATGAGCTCCTTTGATGATGAGGGATCCAAGATTCAGTCTCAGAGAAAACTAACCCAGGTAAGGAAAGGCGTTACTTGATCTATATCATTGGCTATGATGGCTATGATGGTGTTTTCCAAAGGCCATAACTTTTGAATTTGATTTATTAATAATCAGTCAATTACTATGACAGTAAGCTATTGCCAACTTAACTCGAATTGGATAAGGCAGATATTATTCATATGTGAAAATGAACATGTTAATGGAGGACCTCAAAACCTGGATATTTTTTCAATAGTTGAATATTCAGTAGAATATTCGGTAGAATTCACTAATATTCTGAAAAACAGCTGTTGAATTCCATGGAGAAGATATGGTTGCATCTATTGCTCATCCCCCACCACCCTCCACTTACTTTACCAGATAGAGAATAACGCACACAAACCTGTGGGACTTTGTAGATGTCTGCTAATGTTGACATCTGGATGGAGATGTCTCTTCTAGCTAAATCAAAAAGAGCCAGTAGGTTCTCCTTCCTTCCACAGCTGTAGTTGGGGACATTGGCTTCTCCAGTGGAGAGCAGGTCCAGCAAGGCATCTGAAGTGTGTAAAGGGCTCAAATAGTTGTCATGGATGTTGTAGCCAAGTGTGAGATTGTGTAGGAACTGGGGATTCTTCTTGACCTCTTGAATGGCGAAAATTAATTGTAGGGCAATTTTAAAACCATACGTAGTTCTATTGTAAAAAGAATGTTCACGTTATTATAGTCAACAGCAACAACAAATCCTCTTTGTCTCCACAAGCCTAGTGACCCTTAGGCCAACATTGATCCAAAACCAATGATCAATTATACAAACATGGAAATGGGATGAGGAGAGGCAACTCCAACTGTTTCAATCACTACTTAAACAAAGTTCAATGTTCAAGTGATGAACTCAAGATTGAACTGACAAAGGAAAATAATCTGGATTTCTTTCAGGTTTTTTTCAACCCCATCTTTGGATTACTGTTTCTTCCACAAAATAAGTCAAAGAGGGAAGCCCTGGAAATCAAAACCATTTAGGACATTAGACAGGTTCTGCGGTGTAAAAGTAAGTGAAATAAGAAGAAAAGAAGGAGAGTGTTAGAATTGCAAATGGAGGGAATGCAAGTCCATCACTCTGAATGACTTACGAAGGAGACTGAATAGGAGGAGCCATGTTGAAAGGTAACTTTATATGAACTATTTCTTTTGCAGTTGTGACTATACTAATGAGATGGTCTCCTGGCCTGTAAAAGCTCCATGGTCCTTTTTCATCCTGGTGCTCCAAACTCAGTGGGCACTTCATTCTAAGCTTCCCAGAGACCGGCTGGGGCACCAGCAGCATCAGAAGCAGAAGCAGGAGGTCCATAATTCATGGGGTGAATTAATCTGCTTCCTGTTTCTAACACAAAGAACAGGAACAGTTGGAAAAATTCAGAGACTCTCAGAAGTTCCAGTGGCTTTCCTGATATAAACAGAGAACCACTCAGTTTCATCTGGAAAGGAGACAAAGGTACAATCAAGAGCAGAACCCCTACTTGTCCCAAATCTTTTTCCCAGAGAGCTTGACCCAAGGAATTTATCCTTTTCTGATACAAGATCCCTTGCATGTGGCTTCAAACTGATGTCTACATCAAAGTCAAAAACTGGAGATATAGCATCACAGATCTCAAAGTTCCAGGTGGTCATAATTGCAGTGAGAAGCAACTTCTCCTCTTGGGATCATAAACTTTTTCTTGGGTCCATGTGCAGAGGAGAGGCTGGAGAAAAGCATGTTAGTGAAAAATTACAGATATACCCCTGAGGGGCCTGTTCTGTTGTGGTTGTGGGTCCTTCCTGTTAGGACATGTCCAGAAAGTGATGCTGGGGGAAATAGTTCAACACCCAGGAAATTGTCTTCTGTTGTCCTTCAACATGGCCTCTTGTCTACAGAGATTGCTGGGAAGGTCACCCAGGGTGATGGAGTTTGGTGGCACTTTAAGTTAATGCCATTTAACTCTGGTGCTGCCTGTCTTCTAATGGCAAGGAGGCCATCAGGCAACCCTTGAACTCTGCCCAATGTTAGGAGGAGGCCCTGTTTGGAATTTTGTTTTATATCAAAATTCCATATATTAATCCTAATTGCAGCTGATTTTAAAATTGCTTATGACTGAAGTGAAATTTCATTTCCCATATTTTCTAGCAATATTACTTTTTAGATAAGAGCTCATTAAGAAGCAGAAAAGTGACAACTTGTGGACTATATTGTTGGGTAAATTGGGAGAAAGTTATAGAGTGGATGGAAGTTTTTATTTTATTTTTCTTCCTTGTCATTTCTGTGTTGTCTTTCCATGTTCGTATAATATGCTAAGATTCTTTATATTTTGTCATTTCTTAGTTTATTAAATAAAGAACGGACTGTAGGGTCTGCAGCTGAGATCTATCTATCATCCATCCATCCATCCATCCATCCATCCATCCATCCATCCATCCATCCATCCATCCATCCATCCATCCATCCATCCATCCATCCATCCATCCATCCATCCATCCATCCATCTCATCATTAAATTTATTGGCCACCCACCTTATCACAGGGTAACTCTAAAAGATGGTGGCGATGCCCACAAGTGTGATGGATGGTGCGGCCTGATTTCTAACAATATGATTTTTGGAAATCTGGTGGCCCTTCCTCAGGTTGTGTGGATGTACTTGGGGAGTGGGGGGAGGAACCCCTTTGACCTTCCCATCTCTGAGGCTGAGACTTTCTATACCAAAAAACCTCCAAGGGGTTTGAAGGTGCTGTTGGGACTCCTTTGTTCCTGGTTTATTTGGATCAATTTTGGGGGGATTATGTTTCTTAACTTGGGGGGGACATTAATATGGACTTCTTGGCCTGGAAGGGAGAATGGGGGGCTGAGTGAGAGGTGGGAACTGAAAGGACAGACAGGTCCATCCTGGCAGTGAGGAACAGAGCGTGGGCCATATCCCAGGTCCACGACTGGAAAGTTCTCCCTCTGAACCTCCCTCAGATTCTGCTCTCAGTGCCTGGAGACCAGATCCTGGGGGGCTCCTGGTTCAAGCTGTTGCTTTTCAATGCCAGGTGGATGTGCAATTAGACTCTCTCCTCCAGGATGCTCACAGCCAAGTCTCACCGAAGCCGGGTGATGCCCAGAGAAGAGGAGGAAGCCCCTCCTCGGTCAGAAATGGGCCCACCCCAATTTCTGAGTTTGTCCCAGGTGGGACCCCAGAGGAGAGGAGGAGGGGAGGCTGTTGTCATCCCTGGTTTGTTACAGGCTCTTAGGAGGCTCCACGTGGACCTCTGGCTGGTCTCAGGGAGGCTGCGAGGACCCCAGGCTGGTCAAGTAGGTTGTGTGAAGGTGGTCCTTGCCAGAAGAAAAGTGTCCCCAATACAGGTAGTCCTTGACTTATGACCACAATTGAACCCAACTTTTCTGTTGTTAAGTGAGACATCTGTTAAGTGAGTTTTGCCCCATTTTATGACCTTTTCTGCCACAGTTGTAAGTGAATCACTGCAGTTCTTAAATTAGTAAATCGGTTTTTAAGTGAATGGCTTCCCCATTGACTTTGGTTGTCAGAAGGTCGCTAATGGAGATCCTGTGACCTTGGGACACAGCAACGGCCATAAACATGGGTCAGTTGCCAAGTGTCTGAATGTTGGTCACGTGACCATGGGGATGCTGCAAAGGTCATAACTGTGAAAAACGGTCATAAGTCACCTTTTTCAGTGCGGTTGTAACTTTGAATGGTCACTAAATGAACAGTTGTTAAGTCAAGGACCCAGGTGTGTCGGGGGTTGTGTGAAGCCGACCAGCTCCTGGTCCTGGCCAGGATGAAGGGCCGAGGCAGGAGCAGAGATTCTCGGTTTGTTTCAAAAGTTAGGACACCATTTTCTGGATAGCAGGAGGCTCCGACCTCCAGGAGGGCCGGTTTTCCCTGGATGGATCAGGCCGAGCCCCGAGTGCGATTCAAGCGTATCCTCCCCCCCCCAGCCCTGAATCGATCCCAGAATGCCTGAGCGAATTTCCCTCCGAATCCAAAAGGGGTTTTGAAGCGATTTCTTTCCCAGGGAGGCGAAGGAGGAGGAACGGAGGGAGAAGAGGGGAAAGGGGAGAATTTGGCCTCTTCCTGCTGGGTGTTTCGAGGTCAGGAGGATGAAGAGGCTGGAAGAAATGTTCCTGCAGCTCTGCCAGAACTTCCGATGGGTCCTCCTTTTTCTTCCCCCTTTTGTGAGGGTTCACTGGACAGAGAGTCCTCCACTTACAACATTTCGCTTAGTGACCATTCAAAGCTGCAACGGCACTGAAAACAGTGACATGACCATTTCATAAGTGTCGCCATAGATATTCCAATCAGGATGGGTGGATGCTCCATAGGTAACAAACGTTGAATGGAGGAACCCCAATATCTTTATTAGCAAGTGTGAGATGAAGGGCAATATGCACCAGTGGTTATCAAGCTGGCTGAGAAAATGGCCCCAAGGAGGGATTTGGTCAGGCTGTTCTACTCTGGATGTTGGATTCACCAACATTTCAATGAATGACTTTGAGGAAAGGAGGGAATGAATCTCCTAATCCCAGAGAAGACAGAAGGGTCCGTTGTGGCCTTGGATTTTGGGGTGTCCATGAGGCTGCCTGAGTCAAGGTGGATTAAAATAAGGGTTTTTTAAACTGTTCATCTGGAAATGAACAGAAATTAATCTTGCAGGACTGATTTGTCCCATTTTGAAAGAAAACTCTCAAGTGGGACAGGGGCCATGAGAGCAGGAAGGCCAGAGTCTGAAATTAGGCAGGGACAATCAAGGCCTAAATCTTAGGCCAAGCCAGGAATTCTCCATATTCAGGGCTTTCTGGCTCAGGACAGGCCATAATTCTGCATTATTCTTTGTATTTTTCCATTCACAAGACTAGTTTCAAAGGACACAGCTGGAAAACTCCCTGGGGGGACAAGAGGGAGGAAGGAATCCCCAGCCCTTCCCTAATTATGGGGGGGAGAGGGACCCCTGCCACGGCTCCTCTGCAGAGCTGGAAATGAGCCTGTAAACAAGAATTCGGCTCCAGGTTTGGAAATTAATTGGGGGGAGAGGGGGAAGGGGGGGCAAATATGTTTTTCTTGCTGAAAGTAAACATGGCTGAGATGAGGTGATGAAAGAACAAGCAACACTGGCTGGTTAATGCCCAGGTTTCCTGCAGTCCTGAAAATAATCCCTGCAGATTGAGACTCTAAACGGGGTCAACGGTTCTTCCCTGAGAGGCAACCCATCCCTGGGTCTCAGGCTGGGTCTCCTCTACGCTTTTCTGGCTCTAGGGCACACCTGGCCTCTGGTGGGATGTCCGGTGCCTACCCAAAATGGGGGAGGCAGCAGAGTGGCCGGTCCCAAAGCAGCAGCCAGATCAGACCTGAAAACAAATTCCCAAAATTTGTCATCAGGAAGTTGCAGCATGTGGATAAAAAAATCCCTTTCCTGATACCAACATACGGATCCATGAAGGTCCTGCAGTTAACGTGTGACACAAGCAGCGGAAGCTCGATCCTTAAGATGCTTTTGAGGTTCTCCTTGCAGGCTTTTCCATCTTTCTTTCTGCCCTGGACCTTCCCCTCGTCCGCTCAGAGTTCCCACTGAAACAATCTAAATGGACATGTTGGGTTGCAACTGGAGCAACGTGGGAACCTCCTCCGTTGCCAGAACATCCAGTGTGTGCAGTTGCTCCCGGGTGGCCTCCATTCTCGCCAATGTCCAAGGAGGTTAATAACCTCTAACCCTTGTAAGGTTTTTAGCTCAGAATCCCAATAAACCCAATAAGACTCTGAACAAGGCAACTGAAAAGAACACAGGTTTATTCTTTTGATCAAAGGAATGGGCTGGGTGTCGCAGTCTCTTGTCACACGCACACACTGCTATGAGACAGAGGAGAGTGAGAACAACCTAATCAGAAAAATTCTGCTTTTTATAACTAATACACATTACAAAGTTCCTGCGCAACTAAAAAGTTCCTTTGAATTTCCTTATCTATTCTAGCTCACTTACATTGCTGTATCTCTAAGCCTGAATGCACAATAGCTCAATAGCCGGCAATTGGCCCAGAAACCTAACTTGTTACTTCTAGGCAGCTACGGTAGAGAAGCGAAAGAAAAGCTCTTGCATTTACTATCCAAGGAGGAAAAGGGGGTGGAAAAAGAAGGAAGTGTTGCAGATTCTTAGCTAGGCTTTCTCTATCTCTTGGAACAACACAGTTTAAAGTAACAGAAATGTTTTCTTTGGTCAGCACAATTCAGAATTCAATGGAGCACAAACAGAAAGCAAGCAGGAATAAATGAACAATAGCTGGGCTATGTTACACATGAAAGATGGATTATACATAAAAGGCTATATTTTGAAATATTATACTTTGCTTGATCTCTACAAAGGGGATTGACTTCTGCTGTCCTTCAACATAGCCCAGAGACTGCTGGGGCTTCTATGCCAGGCTGAGCCAATTTTTGGACCAGAGGCAGACTGTAGAAGACCTCCGTGATCTGATGCTCAAAGTTCTCTGGAGGGACAAAGACACCCAGTCACTGTGCTCAGCAAAGGAGAGAGAAAGAACAATTATTATCCCTGTTGTGTGGAGAGGAGCCCCTTTGCCCTGGGATGGGGGCCCCGAGGGGGTCCGGGAGGGAGGGGGCGTCCTCAGGATGGGCTCCTGGGCAGGGATGGAGGCAGGAGGGGCGTCTCTCCCTTCGGCCAGAGGCTGAGCAGAGGCTGGATCTTCCCCGGATCCCTCAGCCTCCCTTCCGATGGAGGCTCCTCCAGCTGCCCGGCCTTCCCTGGAGCTTCTCTGCCTTCCTCGGGAGCCTCCTGGGAAGCCCCTCCATCCTTCGCCAGAGACCCTCAATCCACACGGGCAGATTTAGGCTGCCATTGGCCTGAAAACCACAACCAGGCTGAAGGGTGCTGGATAGAAAATAATTCCTGATGGTAAGAAATTACCTCAATGTTGTGGTGGAGGACAAAGGGAGGCGTCTCCATGCAAGCAGAAACCATGGTGGAAGCCGAGCCAGGAGACGGGGATGGAGGGCCGTCCACAGACAACGTCCTTCCCAAAGTCAGTGAGACTTGCTTAAGTGGCTCGCTAAATGGAGCATCCACATTCAGAGGCAGTCTACCTCCAAAGAGCTCCTCCTCCTCGGCAACACAATGGCAAAGGCTGTTCTTGTGATTTTAGGGGAAGACCTTGGCATGGAATTGCTGGTGTGCAGAAATGCTGGATGAAAGGACCCTGGTAGCCCCTCACCCTGCTTAATGGCAGGGAGGCCTGGGGTCTCCTGGGACCCTCCGGGGCCTCTGTGTCCCCTTCCATCCCCCTCTGGGCTTCCCTCTCAGTTCCTCCCTGTCCTCAGGGTGAGACCAGCTCCATTTCGAGAGGGAAGTTGATTTCTCAAGGGCTGCTGGACTCTGGGTAACCCTCCCCATTTTGTAGCTGACTTCTCAGAGGAGGGGGATCTTCCAGGGGGGGGAAGCACCTCTGAGTGGTCCTCTTAGGAAAGGGAAACTTTCTGGAGGAATTTATCCTAGGTTATTGATTATCTGCCTTTCTGCTGCATGAGATGAAAAAAAGGGTTTTAATTTATGAGACGTTACCCTTTTTTCTAGTGTTTCCCCCTCTCTCATTTTCTTAATCTAATGGAAGTGGAACCTCTTAGGAATAAAAACAAATCTCTGTCTGTTGTGAAAGGCAGGACTGGCTAGCAAGTGTATCTTAAATTGTCTGCGGCAGAATCAGAATGAAAAGAACCTCCATCTCATCAAACTATAAGGAGAAGGGAAAAAAGATTAGTGATGGTAAAAGAAGACACACAATCTCAACAAATTATAAGCAGAGGGAAGAAATAGATTGCTGGATGTAAAAGAGGACACATGATTTATGGAGACTGATCTCTCATTCTTGTATTTTAACGGGAGTTTCTTTACTTGTATCTAGGAGAGGATTATTCAGAGCCAGATCTGATGCCATCGCAAGGAACTGGACGTGACCCTGGAGGAGAATCGCCTCCAACTCCATGAGGACCTCAGAGGCCGGAGGAGAAGCAGCCGAAGAGCCAAGAGGAGAAGCCATTTCCATGCTCCATGGGTGGAAAGAGTCTCGGGAAGAGGAGATCCCTCCCTTCCCCTCCAAGGATCCCCTCAGGGGGAAACCAGATCAATGCGGGGAGTGTGGAAAGGTCTTCAGAAGGAGTCCTTCTCTTCTCTCCCAGGAAACAGGCTGCCGGAGGGAGAAACCATCTGAATGTGAGGACTGGGAAGGAGCTGCAGGGAGAGGCTCCCCTGGCTTCCCAGAGGGAGAAACCCTGAACGGGAGATGCAGGAAGGGGGGAAGCAGCTTCAGAGACGGGATCTCTAGATCACCATATAAAGATCCCCACAGGACAAAATCCAGATCAGTGCAGGGAGAATGAGGAAATTTCACTCAGGGCAGAAAGGTTCTTTCCCATGGAAGGTGGGAAAGATGCAAAGATGGAAGCTGAGGTGTTTAGCTGTAGCTAGAATTGTGTTAGGATTTTTTATCTTTCATCCTTGTTTAACTGTGTTCTGTGCGTGAAACCTTATACTTTTTGCCACAGTTTTAATAAAGTCGATCTCAGTTTAAACCCTGGAGTTGCCCCAGGGCCTCCTTGCCCCCACCTCAGGCGGGCTGATCTCCTGACTCCCAAAGCCAGACCTGGATTGGGGGGGGTCTCCCCTTCGATCCTCTTCTGGTTCCCCAGAGGGCTGGTGGGGAGGAAGGAACTGGAGGATCTTGAAGGGAGGAGGTGTCAGAGGGCCAGTAGCTCTTCCCCCATAGACAGGGGTCCTCAGCACTGAAGTGTTGACCCGGAATTAGGGGACAGCATAGGAAGTATGAATTGTAAACATGTGCAGATGGCCCCGCTGTCTTTGGGCACTTGCAGAGTCATGGATGCAGGTCATGAAAGGGCAGCAAGGAAAACACCCCATGTCCTAACCCACCCGGGAACGTACGATGTCTTTAGGGAAACCCCCCAAAGGGAACATTTTTAGCTACTTCTGCTTTCTCCCTTCTTAGCTACAGTGTGCCAGACTTACTGGGTGAAACCTTTGTCTTATGTGTGTCAGCTTTGCCGGGTGGATTGCTTATGTAATCAGGAGGAATAAATACAAGGATTTCTTCTCATTCGGGGCTTCTCTCTTTTAGAGGAGCCCGTCTTTGTTCAGCTGAATAAAAAAGTAAAGCTTAAAGGCAACTTCTGGGTTCCTGTGTTTCTTTATCAAGCAACACCTCAGAAGGGCCTCCAAGGAAGGGGAGGGTCAACCCCGACATCACCTTTCCCCTTATTACATGGAGGCAGCAGAGGGATATTGAACACTGGAGGGAACCAGGGAATCGTGGAGTTTTCCCTCTATTTTTATAAAAAAAGATTTCTTGTTCTGTCAACCAGCAGAGGACATACCAACCACAGGCCTCTAATATTATTCCTAGCAACTAGGCTAGATATTGCTAGGGCAGAAAGTCAGCTGAGAAGTCACAAACTGGCTCTGATCATGTCCATATTCCATAGTTAACCTGGTCACTTCACCAACGGCTGCATTCACAACTGTAACCTTTAACCATGGATTGTTTTCTGAGGTTGAACTTGTTGGCCGATGGGTCAATTACGGGAACCCTAAAGTACATTAATACAGTGGAAACAAGAGGAACAATAGTTGATAAATGAATAAAGGATCATATTAACACAAAATATTTCACAAGGCCAAGGAAATGTCCCCACAGCCACTCTGAGAGAAAACACAGGTCTAGCTGCAGACTACTGAGGGTCTGTAACAAACCGTGGATGACAACAGCCCCCCCTCCTCCTCTCCCCTGGGGTCTCCACTGGGGCAAACCCAGAAATCGGGGTGGGCACATTCATAACCGAGAAGGGGCTTCCTCCCCTCTGGACACAGCCTGGCTTCAGTGAGACACGGCACAGACCCTCATGGAGGAGAGCAGCCTTGTTACGCATCAACCTGGCATTCAAGAGGCAAAGCCTGAACCCAGAGCAGTTGGAGGTCTTTTGTGTGGGTTCTTACACAGCCTTAGAGATGGGAATGTCACAAGGGTCCCACCCCACCAAGGACATCCACACAACCAGAGCGAGGACCACCAGTCCCCCAAACACTTTTCTGGGTGGGTGTGGCAAAAAAATCATTTTGCACCATCCACCACACTCTGGGCACCTCCAAGATCTCACCTGCAGACCTCACAGCACGCAGGTAATTAGGTGAATTACACAAACACGGAAGGACAACAGAGAAAGTGGCAAAGAAAAAAAAATCTATCCATTCTATAACTTTCTCCCTATTTATCCAACCATACAGTCCACAGACTGTCATTTTCCTGCATCTTAGTCTCCTCTCATCCAAAAATCAATATTGCTAGAAAAGATGGGAAATGAAATTCCACTTCAGGCACAAGCAATTTTAAAATTATCTCCAGTTTATGATTAATATATGGAGTTCTGATATAAAATAAAATTCCCCAAAGGCCCAACTCTTTATATTAAGCAGGGTTCAAGGGTGCTGATTGCTTCCTTGGCATTAGAAGACGGGCAGCACCAGAGTTAAGTGACATCAACCTAGAGTTGCACCAAACTCCATTACTCTGGGTGATCTTCCTAGGCAGTTTCTGGAGACAAGAGACCATGTTGAAGGACAGCAGAAGTCAATTCCCTTGTTCATCCAGCATCACTTTCTGGAGATGTCCTGACAGGAAGGACCACAACCACTACAGAACAGAACCCCCAGGAGGGCATCTGTGACTTTTCACCAACATGCTTTTTTTCCAGCTAACCCCCCTCACACGGATCCGCAAAGAAGTTCAGCATCCCCAGTGCAATAGTTGCTTCTCCCTGTAATAATCACCATCTTGGTTCTTTGAGAGCCCCTCTGCTCCTTCTCCAGTGACTGCCTTGGATGTAAACATCAGGCTGAAGCAACACGGAAGACATCTTTCATCAGAAAAGGATAAAAGCTGCAGGTCACGTTCTGTGTGGCAGAAGTCTTCAGACAGGCCGGGGCTGTGCTCTTCAATGTTCTTTTGTTTTTTCTCCAAGTGAATTTTGGTTTGTCTCTATCTGAATCAGGAAACCACTAGCATTTCTATCTTGTGAGAGCTCTTTGAATTCTTCTAATCCTCCTTGTTCTTTTTGTTAAGAATTGGGAGCAGAATTGATTCAGCCCCAAGAATTATGCGCCTTCTGGTTCTGATGCTGCTGGTGTCCCAGCCGGTCTCTGGGAAGCCCAGAATGAAGTGCCCAGTCAGTTTGGAGGACCAGGATGGAAAACAGTCATGGAGCTATTACAGACCAGGGGACCATCTCATTAGTATGGTTATCACTATAACAGAAATATCGCATATGAAGTTGCCTTTCAACAGTGCTCCTTCTATTCAGTCTCATTCGTAAGTCATTCAGGGTGATGGAGTTGCATTCCCTCCATTTGCAGTTCTAACCCTCTCCTTCTTTTCTTCTTATTCCACTTTCTCCTATATCGCAGGACCTGTTTAATTTCCTGAAAGAATTTGATTTCTGTTGCTTGCCTCTTTAATTTTGTGGAAGAAACTCAAATCCAAAAATGGGGCAGGAGAAAACCTGAAGGAAGTTGAGATTATTTTCCTTTCCCTGTTCCCTGGGTTCATCACTTGATTACTGAAATAATGGATCTTTGGTTTTGGATCCATTTTGGCTTAAGGCTCAGTAGGCTTCTGGGAACAAAGAGGACTAAACTTTTAATAAATAATTTGTTGTTGCTGTTGATGATAATAACATGAACTTTTTTTTACAGTAGGCTTTCTTTTGGTTATTCAGAAACCTTACGCTTCATTTTTGCCATTCAACATATCAACAAGAATTCCCAGCTCCTGCACAATCTCACACTTGGCTACAACATCCATGACAACTATTTGAGCACTTTACATACTTCGGATGCCTTGCTGGACATTCTCTCCACTGGAGAAGCCAATGTTCCCAACTACGGCTGTGGAAGGAAGGAGAACCTTCTGGTTCTTCTTGATGGAGCTGCCAAGGACATCTCCATCCAGATGTCAACATTAGGAGGCATCTACAAAGTCCCACAGGTTTGTTTGTTTCTTTATCTGAGTGGGGTGGTGATGGGTGAGTGATAGATCTAACCATATCTTCTCCATGGAATTCAAGAGCTGCTTTTCTTTATATTACAAAATATATCAACTATGTTTTAACCTACTATGTTCATGTTCACATTCATCATAAATGGATATCCAGATATTCAAAAAATATTCGTAGCTATGGGGGTCTTTATTGGCATGTTCATTTCTCACATATACCTTTCAT
This sequence comes from Azemiops feae, assembly GCA_023970755.1. Lineage (NCBI taxonomy): Eukaryota > Metazoa > Chordata > Lepidosauria > Squamata > Viperidae > Azemiops > Azemiops feae. The sequence continues at coordinate 26,909 of JALGBA010000743.1, read as the reverse complement.
ATCCATTTGGACTGAAGTTGACGATAGTAGTATCCCTCTAGATAAAATGGAATAAAGAGGAGTCTAGCAATTACATGTCAGTTAGTCTAATATTGTGGCTAAAATATATGCCATGTTCCTCTTAGATAAAGTTGACAGAGGGAAGAAGAAAAGTCCATTCTTTAAAGAAGAACAAGAAGGTTTTAGATAGAGTTAAAGTTTATATAAATTTGAATAAGAAAAATGCATACATTAATAATCTAATATTGACAACAGATTTACCTTGTAATATCTAATCACAAAATATGCCAGTTGGGTAAACTATGGCTTGCTGACTTTACAAATATTAGTGCAGCATTTGACATAATAAACAGAGAAATATGATGGAGGAAATTGATTGCCCTCAAAATGGAGCTCAGCCTGCTGGCCCTGATCCAAGCCCTTCCCACAAGCCCTTGTTTGAGAGGGAGGTCTGGGCTCCATGGAGCCACCAGAAGAAGGACCAAAACTTACCAAGGGGGAAGGGAACGGGGCATATCTGAACACATGTTAGTCAGTCTAGACATTAATGACTTAACAGGAATAATGAAGGATTGTGAAGTAAACTTGTCTAAGGTGATAAATAGATATTTGAACACCCTGGTTTACCCTGATAATACAATATTATTATCATTTTCATAACTTGGATTGTGTAAGCTGTTGAGACAATTTGTCTTCTATTGATATAATAATGCAATCATTATTGATAAACCAAAAGTTATGATCTTTGGAAAACAACTTCATAGCCATTGATGCCTTTTTGATGGTAATCCAATAGAGCAAGTAACACCTTTCCTTACTGAGAGATAGTTTTCTCTGGAACTGGATATTGCTTTGTTCATCATGAAAGCAGTTCATTTAGAGAAAGGGCACAAGTGAATTTAACATTTAAACTTAAAAAATAATAATAACATAGCTATCCAGTTTTCCTCCCATTTATTAAAATATAAACTGCCAAACTTACCCCAAATCTTTATATCAAACCGAGGTCTGGGGATTAGTATATATAGCTACTAGAACTACACAATCACAGCATCTGAGAAGTATCTTTGGGGGTGGATAGAAAGTCTTCTAAATGACCTACTGGGATTCATATATTAAAATAATATATATCCTGGACAACCAGAAATAAAAAGTTACATATGATACAGCCCCTTATTTGAGCAAAATAGTTCAGTTAAGATCAGGATACTGTATGTGGGTTTGATTGTAGTAAATTGTAGGGGTGATACAGAAATAATTTACATTCTTTATTCTTATTCTTTCTTACTTAGTTTATTCCTGCATTCTGTTTATATACACAGACTTATTAATGTTCTGTGTTCTACATTATGCATTTTGATATGACTTAATGACTGGTCAACAGTAAACTATTATAATGTGGAGTTATTAATAAGAAGTTATTAAAATCTAGTATTTGGGACTTGATCTGACCCCCAATATAACGCAGCATTCTTCATTACTTTTTCAGATCAGTGTTGAACCTGTTTCAGAGACTCTGACTGATAAAACTCAGTTCCCCTTTTTCCACCAGATGCTCCCCAAACAAGGAATCCAGTACCCGGGAATTGTCCAGCTGCTGCTCCATTTCAGATGGACCTTGACTGGTCTCTTTGCTTCAGACACAGAGGTGGGAGAGAAGTTCATGAGGATTTTAACTCCTATGCTTGTCCAGAATGGAATTTGTGTTGTTATAGCACAACAATTCTCAACATCTGGACATGCAGCAGCCCTCAAGAATGCCCTCTCTAAATGGAGACAAGTCAATGTCTTTGTTCACTTCATAGAATATAATTCCATTTGGGACAGAATCCTTCCTTTCCATTTAGCACTTATGCGTTTGCCAGGACCCATTGAAGGGAAAGTCTGGATCTTGACAGTCTTGGGCCAATTCACAGTTAGAAGGCACAAACTTCTCAAATATGTCCATAGTATTTGGGCTTTTAATTTTCAGGACATACATAGGGAAATGTATCATTCATTTGAACCCAATTTAGTTTTGCAATCCCAGGTTGAAGATCACTATTTCCGCTGTTCTCTTTCAAAGCACGTCTTCTCTGTCAAAGGCCGGAGAAAATGCACCCAGAAAGCCCCACTGGAGACCCAGGAGAAAAGGAACAGGATCTGGTTCCCAAATTACCCCTATATGTATAGTTTCATTAACACTCTGGCCCATGCCTTGAATGCTGCATATTCCTCCAGATTGAGGAAGAGAAGCAAGGAGGTCAAAGAGAGGTTGGGGGCTCCAAAGCTGCAGCCATGGCAGGTATGGGGTTCTGACACAGATCCATCAAACTTAGTTACTTTTTGGAAGGTATCCAAAGGAGATGGAGAGGACTTAATGTTCCAACTGAGAGATTGTGTTACTTGGAAAAGGTGTTCTCAGGCTCCTTCTGGTAAATCAATAAATCAATCTTACAGAATAACCAAGTTGGAAGGGACCTTGGAGGTCTTCTAGTCCAACTTCCTGCACAAGCAGGAGACCATTTTAAACTGCAATACATTGCTGTCTCATATTGAAGTGATTGTCCACTAGGACTCCAAGATCGCTCTCACATTTACCAATTTTCACCTAGTTTTACCTGTGCATTTGGCTTCTCTTGCCTAAGTATAAAATCTTACTTTTTTCTACATTGAATTTCATTTTGTTAGATAGGGCCCAGTGTTCAGAGATCCATCTGGATCTTGAGCCTATCTTGTGGGATGTCATCTGCAAATTTGATGAGTTTTTCTTCTATTCCCTCATTTGAATCATTTATGAAGATATTAAAGAGTACTGGGCCAAACAGAACCTTGTGGCACCCCACTGCTTCCTTCCTTCCATGTAGATGTAGTTCCATTAAGGACTACTCGTTGAGTGCAATTTGAGTTATGAATCCATCTGATGATGATGTTGTCTAGCTCACATTTTTCTAATTTACTAATAAGTAGGTTGTGGTCTACTTTATCGAATGCCTTACTGACATCTAGGTATATTATGTCCACTAGTTTAGTCACTTTGTCAAAGAATGAAATAAGTTTTGTTTAGCATGATCTGTTTTTGACAAACCCATGTTGGTTTTTGGTTAAAAGTTTGTTTCTAGGTGCTTGCAAATATTTATCCCAGGATCTTCCCAGGTAATGATGTCAGGCTGATTGGTCTGTAATTTACTGGATCAGTTTTTTCCCCTCTTTTCCCCACATCAGCTCTTTTCTAGTCCTGAGGTAGTTCCCTGTTCTCCAGGATCTTTGAAATATTTGCTACAATGGTTCTGAGAGAACATCTGCCACCTCCTTCAGAACTCTGGGATGTAATCAATCACTCATCTAGATCAGACAGATGTTTTCTTATCATTTTCCTGCTTATGTTAATTTTTATTTCTAGACTGTCTTTTACTGTTATGTTTTTGGTAGGTTGGGCTATATTTTCTTTTTGCGTGAAGACTGATGCAAAGAATTAGTTAAGCAGCTCTGCTTTTTCTCTGCTGCCTATTACTTCTTTGCCATCATCTCCCATTAGTGGACATTGTTTCCTTGACTTTTTTCTTTTTTATATATATGTTGAAAGAAACTATTTTCTTTTGTTTCAATATTAGTTGCAAGTCTTACTTCATTCTGAGCCTTAGTTTTCATGACTTCATCTTTGCAAGTCTGGGCTATCAGCTGATACTCTGCCTTAGTTATGTGTCCCTCTTTCCATTATTTGTACTTATCTTTTTTGTCTTTCAGTTTGTCAGAGAGATCTTTGTGCAATCAGGCTGGTTTCTTCTTGGATTTCTTATTTTTCTTTTCCAGTGATATTGTGGTGGATTGGGCTCTTATAATCATTTTCTTTAGAATTTCCCAAGCTTCTTGGGTTGTTTTCCCCTTTAAGATTCTCATCTATGGTGTCCTTCCCAAGATCTCTCTAAGTTTACTGAAATCAGCTCTTTTAAAGTCTGGGATTCTGGTTTGATTATGTTTTATTGCTTGTGTCTGCCTTATATTGAATTCTAATATGACATGATCACTCTCGCCTAAAGTTCCAGCAACTTTAACCCCCTCTATTATTTCTTCTCTGTTGCTAAGAATTAGGTCCAGTATTGCAGTCCCTCTAATGTAAGGACCTACCTCAGTTAAACCTCCCAAGAAAGCAGAACTCTTGAAACTGGCATTGTTGCATCAGGAACTTTTATTGAGAGTCATTGATAGCAGGAGAGCAAGGCAAGATCTAAATTCTTCCTGCACAAAACGTTACATTAAAACTGCCCTTTCAAACCCCTCACCAGTGTCCAACTGTCCGGTTTGATTTCAGCCAATCCATAGGTGTGAAGTTGTTATGGGAACCGAGCAATAAAATGCAATTCTCAAGGTTTCAGTTCCTCCATGGTCCCGTCTCATCTGACTGGAGATAAGGCAGAGGGCCGTAGGCACATTCCTCTCTCCTTTCACTCCCAGAGAGGGTCACTTCAAAGAAGATAGAACAAAGCAAAGCAAATACATCCCAGAGCTCACAGAACCTCCCCCCTCCCAACAGAATGGCAGTACCCAAAGATGATAAATACATGAAATGGATTAAATGCATTGAGGGTCTGACAAGTTCCCTTACCTTTGGGATAACAAAATTGTCAGCTAGGTTGGTCAGGAAACTGTTCGATCTCCCACGTGATGCAGAGTTTGTTTCCCAGTTGATGTCAGGGTAGTTAAAGTCTCCCGTTACTACTGTGGTGTGCTTTCTACATATATTTGTTAACTGGTTAGCAAAAAGTTCATCTATTTCTTCTGTTTGGTTGGGTGGCCTATAGTATAGACCAGGGCTTTTCAACCTGTGGTACGCGTACCACTTGTGGTACATTAACAAGTGGCAGGTGGTATGCAGCCCTGCCTAGCCAAGTGTAGTGGGGGAGGGAATGAGCCAGCACAGGCAAGGACTTACAGTGAGAGAGTCCTGGAGCTGCAGAGTGGGTGGGGCGAGACAAAGGCCCCAGGCTCACTTCTGACTCACCCTCCCCCATGAGAAAGGAGGAGGAGGGGGGCGGAGACAGAGACTATAAAAGGAGGCAGTTTGGGCGGGAGAGGGAGAGGGAGAAAAAGAAGCAGCCTTGGGAAGAGGCAGAGTCAGCTCTAGCTGCACCGAAGGAGGAAGGTGGGGGGGAGAGGAGAGGAGATCAAATCAAGCAGGCCAGCCATGAGCTGATTTGCAACTGCTGTGGCAGCCACCTGTGCTGGCAGCAGCAAACAGGCAAGAAATGCAATGGGGGAGGGGTCGCCCTACAAGAGGAATGAAAAAAGGTAGCAATGGCTGGAGGTGAGGCACGGAGGAGGGAGGGAGGGAGATGGAGAATGGAAGGATTCTTATGTGTTTTTGTGACTTTGAAGTTCTGGGATTTGTGCAATGTGGGCTTTGTGTTCTTAAGGAGTGTTTGGCAATTTCTATTTGGCTGATGGCTCGTTTTAGCTTCCATTGCTCTGCTATTGTTAGCTGTAAGTTTTGCTGCAAGGGATTTCGAAGTATTTTTCTCCTGAATGGATTTTGCCTGTAGATTCCTTTACTTATGAATGGAGCCATTTGGGGAGGCTGCCTTAGCCGGCAGCCAATACTTACTACATTTTTTCTTCTTCCTTACTTTCCTTTCTAGCCAGTAGCTAATTCTTAAAGGGGAATGTGCCTTTTTAAGCTAGTTCACTCAGCAGTTTGTCTTTTCTGTTTCTGGAGGCTTTTCCTTGTTTGATGAATATATGGAAGAGAAAAAATATGGGGGTGGGTTCAAATTTTTCCTTCAGAAGGAGGTGGGCATGAGAAAGAGGGAGGCAGGGAAGGAGGGAGGGAGGGAGGGAAGTCCTGCCTTAGCACTTGGCCACCAGCAGCCCTGCCATTGACTTTACTTGTCAAAAGGTTGCAAAAGGGGATCACATGACCCTAGGACATTGTGACCATCATAAATATGAATCAGTTTTACTTTGTCTTAGATATGATATATATTGGAGAAGTAAACTTTATCTACTGGTTTAAAAAGATTTTTATAGATATAGAGGCATTGATAGAATATATATTTAAATTAGATAGAAATTTATTTGTTGGCCTGATATTTTTATTTTAAGAGAATTATTTAGAAATAAAAGGAGAATAAGAGGGATGGGTGATAAGAGAAAAAAAATGGTATCAATGAAGAAGATATGGGAATGTTGTTGTAAGAACAATATACCAGATATAATTACGTAAAAAAAAAAAAAAAAGGGCACCCGAAGTGTTAATAACATGTCTATTTAAGGCTAATTGAAATATAGTAATTGTAAGTTAGTAAAGCTTAAAAACAGGATTGGGATTTTTTAGAATTGAAATGTAATTGATATTTGATAGGACCGTTTGAAACTTATATAGAACTCATTAATGTGAATATGTAAAATTAAATGAGGGAATTAGTGAGGGAAGCTTGAGTTGAGCTATATATCTGTGATTGTCTTCCTTTTTTTGGATGTTTAATATACCCACCTCCATGGTGGTTCCTAAGCACCTTAATGTTACCCCTGTACCCCTATAAAATCTAATAAAATATATTTAAAAAAATAAATATGAATCAGTTGCCAAGCATCCAAATATAAATCACATGACCCTGGGCATGCTGTAATGGTCATAAGTGTGAAAATGGTCATAAGTCATTTCAGTGCAATTGCAACTTTGAACAGGTTTTTTTTTTTTGGTCATCAAGTTTTTGACACCTTGCTAGGTGGTACTTGAATATTGCCATATCCTAAAAGTGGTACAATCGGTGAAAAGGTTGAAAAGCCCTGGTATAGACTTATGGCAATGTCATTCTTTTTTCCTTTTATATTGACCCATATGCATTCAAGGGGGCTTTCATTCTTGGTTTTGTGCATTTGTGTAGAGATGTAGTGATCTCTTATGTACAATACAACTCCACCTTCTCTTCCGTTGGGTCTGTTTCTTTTGAACAGATTGTATCCTTCCATCAGTACATTCCAGTATTGAGTTTCATCCCACCAGGTTTCGGTAATGGCGACTATATCATCATAATTGCCTTCATGTACTGGTACTTCAAGTTCACCCTGTTTGTTCCCTGAACTATGAGCATTTGTGTAGAGGCATTTAAGTCCGTTATGGTTGACCCTAGGTATGCTTCCTATGTCTCCTACTTTATATCTGAGTTTATCTTCCCTCCCACCACTTTCTATCTCGTTGTTTGATTGGTTGCCTTGGGGTTTGTGCTTGGAATTAAGTCCCAAACATCCTAAAGATTGTCCAAAAAATCTTAAAGATTGCTCATCCTCCCCCCCTCATTTTTAGTTTAAAGCCCTTCTGATAAGTTGAGCCAGTTGTTTTCCAAAAACATTCTTCCCGGTTCTTGTGACATGCATCCCATCCTTTGCCAAAAGTCCTTCATAGAGGTAGTGCAGACCATGGTCTAGGAATTATTATAGGAATTTATTATGGTCACAGGCCAGCACTGACTCCTTCTGATTTTCAGCTTTTCTTGTCTTTCCTCAAGGCTAGGAGAAGCTTCTTTGATCTCTTCCTTGGCTTCTTTGCCCTTCCCTGAAGCTGAGGTAGATTTTGCGTGAATTCTTCTCCAAGTGTGGTGCCTGCAAGGGGACCTGATTCTTGAGTTGGGGTCTGCCCAAACCAGGACGCTGACTGCCTGAGATTGTTACGGGTGCATTTGCCTTCTTTCCATTTCATTTTAAATAATTTTTTTTAAAAAATATTTTTTTCAATATAAAATGCAAGTAGAAATAAAAACAAAGGGGAAAAGCACAAGGGGAAAAAGGAAAGGAAACTGAATGAGGAAAAGAGAAAGTAACAAAAAAAGCAGAAACTTTCAACTTTTTTCAATGCAGTATTTTACATAATAAGGTTATAATCTCAACTTCTTACTTGTTTAAAAATAAGTACTGATCAATTCTATAACAATTACCTACATAATCATAAAACCCAAACTCTTAATATTATTTTTATCTCTTTCGATCAGAGAGTTCAGAAGTGGTTTCCAAGTGGAAACAAAGCCATTTACATTCTTTTCCTTAATCAACGTTGTTAACTTTGCCGTCTCCGCCAATCCCATCAGTTTCTCCATCCATTCTTCCATTGTGGGAGTTGATGGCTCTTTCCATTTTTGAGTGCATAAAATTCTCACTGCAATCAGCAAATATGATAACAAAGTTCCATTTTTTCCCAAATTCCTTATCCTAAAAGAAAAAAAAATATGTTTTTAATTTTATACTTATTTTAGGAATCTTTTACATTGAAACATAAATCTGATCCCCGTTTCTTTGCCTTGTCGCAAGTCAGCCACATATAATAAAAAGTACCTTCTTTATAATTACACTTCCAACAAGCATTTGAAATAGTTATATCTTTGAAAATTAATCATGAGTTAAATAACAACAGTAAATCATTGTATACAAATTCAATACAAATTTGTTAATTATATATTGGAATTCAGTTTAAATTTCTAACAGATAATTTTCATAAAGATTTTTCTCAAGTTTTATCCCTCATCTTTCTTCCAATGCATTAATGCAAATATCAAATTAATTATATGATTATCTAATAAATTAGTTACTGCCACCAATTTATTATAATCAGTGACCACCAGACATATATACAGGTAGTCCTCGAGTTACGAGTGTAATGGAGCCTACACATTCCGTTAATGTAGCCTTACAATAAATTAGAATTAGCTCCTCTTATCATGTTTTCCCTCTGTTTACCTGGGAGAAGATGAACCTGGGAACTTGTTTCTAGACAAATCCATTCTTACTAGTGCAGCACCAACCCCTGGAAGGGCAAGTAGAGTCCAGTCTGCTCTGGCCACTCGCCCAGCTTGGATGCCTCTGCTGTTCTCCAGTGTTCCTGGCGTCCCCTCTGCTCGCTGGCTCATTCACTGGTCTGGGCCAGTCCTCTTTTGCTGTCCCCTGGTGCGCCTGGTGTCCCCTCTGGTCACTGGCTCGTTCACGGGTCTGGACCAGCTCGGCTCTACTGTCCCCTGGTGTGCCAGGCACCCCCTCACGGGCTCGTTCGTGGGTCTGGGCCAGTCCTCTCTGTCTCCTGGTGCGCCTGGTGCCCCCTCTGGTCACAGGCTTTTTCGCTCGCTTGATCAGCTTCCCCCTCTGGTCACAGGCTTGTTCATTCTCTGGATCAGCTTCTCTCTCTGCCTTTCCCTCTCCCTTTCCCTCCCTCCCTCTCCCTCCCCCTTCTCCTCTCCCCCTCTCCCTCTCCCTCTCCCTCCCCCCTCTCTCTGTGGCTCCTGATGCCTCTCATGCAGCCCCGCCAAGCAGGGACCACAGGGCAAGCCTTTCCTCCCCTCTCTCTCTTCTCTCCTCCTTCCCAGCTCTGTGCCAAATCTCCCCCCCACCTCTTGCTCTCTCCTGCCCCCTTCTCTCCATATTTTGCTTCCTTCTCCACTGGTCTGTGCTGTCTCCCCCTTCCTCGCTCTGCTTCTCTGCTTCCATCACTCTCTTTCACTCTCTGCCTCCCTTCCTTCTCCTCCTCTCCCCTCCATTGTTCTCCCCCATTTCCTGCCAAGCCTCCTCCTTTTATCCTCTTCTGTCCCATGCCGCCTCTTCCCCCCTTATTTTTGGTGGATTCCCCTTCTTGGTGGCCATCCCCGAATGTCCCACCTGGCTGCTGGCTGGGTGTCGCCCCTCAAGCGGCTGCATCCGGCAGCATTGATCATCCGTGCACCTCTGTTGCTTGCTCTCTCTACCCCCTTACACACAAATAATCAACCTGTTGTTTTCAAGGAGTTTATGAATAATCTCTTTATTGTTGTTCCAATGAGTTGTGACTGCTCTAGACTGTTCTGTATAATTGAGAAATATTGTCAATTTTGTCTTATCAATATGTGATAGACAAATTTTGCTGAATCTTTGTTTTTCACTTTTGAAGAGATTGGTAACTCTTGTTCTCTCAACTAAAAATACTTGCAAGTCAGATAATTGTAAAAGAAAGATTCAAATATGTAAAGGTCCCATGAGATAAGAAACCAAATTTTTGGTTTTTAACTTTTCTTGATTTCCCATTTCAGTTTCATCCCTTTCTCGCAAAGAATGAGTTTTGCAATCTTTCTGTGAAGAAACTGTACTTGGACCAAAATGGAGATGTAGCAGCAGATCTGAACATCAGTACCTGGGTGATTCTCCCCACATTGGATTACATCTGTAAGGAACCAGGGTGTTTTGAAAGACAGAGACTTATTATCAACCAAGATGATCTTTCATGGATAAAGGTGGGTGAAATATTGTTGTCCTTCTGTTTTCCAAAACCTTACGAACCATTTCAATATAACTAACTAACATTTCAATGGGCTAACTTTTCATTCACATACATCATCCCAATATTTTTACATTTTATATATTACCAAAAGTACTATATTACTTATATCTCTTATTCCTCTTATTGTAAGGCCCCTTTATAGCCAAGGTTTTCTGTTCTTTTAACCGTATTCAAACAAATGTTTGCTCATATAATACTCCATCTGGTAGGGTGAGTCAAATATCTTGAATCTGTCTCTGGCCTTCTTTTTTTGCTAAGTAGCTTTCTAAGTTGATATATTCTGCCTGCCAGGAAGTTTTTGTATTTTTGTAGGTATTGTTGGGATTGGAGAAAACAAGATGCGTAGAATATATGCTTTTTGTCTCCTGAACTCTAATGGTTCTCCTGGCAGTTCTATAGTCCATTTTGTTAAGTCTTCTTTCTTATCCTCAGGTTTATTTTGATGTTCTGATGAATAAAGTATCTTTTCCATTTTATTGTTATGTCAAAATCTTGTAGGTTTTTTCCTGTTTGTGTTAAATTATAATTCTTTTCATTTGTAGCTTCGCTGATTAAGTCATTTTCTTCTAGTTTATGTTCTGTTATCTGATTTGTTTGTTCATTCTTTACCATCATTTTCAGAGTGTTTTTTGATTGTGGGTTTAGGTTAAAGATGTGCTCATTTATGTCGTCAAAGTTGTTTTTTATCTCCTTGTGGTTTGAAGCTATTGTCATTTCTATCTGTCATAGCATTACATATATTTCCTCCTGGAAAGTATTTGTCTTATCTTGAAATGTTGCTTCTGGAGGTCTTTGATATTCCAGGCTAGGTCCTTCAGGACTAAGTATTAAATGTGGTTTTCTGTCATTTTTTTATAAGTATGCAATATCCATGTTGTCTCCCCCTTTCAAATAGTCCTTCATCAGTGCCATAGCCTTATCAAACCAGCCAAACTCAGAATCCAAACAGCCCAATTTTGTATAGTTCTTATCTTTATATATAGTTTTTATAATCCACTGTATTTCCAATTGTCAAGGCAACAGTAAAATCAGTATTTTATAACATTCAGGGGTCAGTTGTCAACCAGTGAAAAATGTAGTTCAGTATATTTAGCCACCTTGAGTCCTTCCTGTAAATCCCCCCCTAAAAGATTAGCCAAAAGTCAAAGTTTTTCTTTTTCTGTAAACAATTCTTAAGTTTAGACAACAGTCAGAGTATTTCTTTTCCTTCAGACACTTTTTAATCTTATGGCTGACCCAGTATGTATTCTTTCTTTGTTCCCACCCAGCTGTCTTCTGAGGGTTAGGAAAACTAGGAAAACAGCCTAGTTTTAAATACCAGACAAACCAAAGAGATCATTGTCGATTTCAGAAAAGGCAGGCACAGCCATACTTCTCTGTGCATTAATGATTTACCTGTGGAGATGGTTACCAGCATCAAATTCCTGGGTGTGCAGCTAACGAGTAGGCTGGCTTGGTCGCTCAACAGCGAGACACTGGTGAAGCAGTGCCTGCATTTTCTGCATCACATGAGAAAAGCACATCTTCCTTCTCATATCCTTACCACTTTCTACAGGGGGACAATCGAGAGCATCCTGTCATACAGCATCACAGTCTGGTTTGGAAGCATCACTGCTTCAGACAGCAAGGTGGTGCAGAGAGTGGTGAGGATGGCTGAAAAGATCATTGGCAGTTCCCTCCCTCCCATCCAGGACATAGCACAGAAGCGTTGCTTGAGCAGGGTCCGTAAGATTATCTGGGGCACTACACATCCTCTTCACAACCTGTTTTCCTTGTTACCTTCTGGGAGGAGGCTTCGTGGTATCCAAAGCAGAACATCCAGATTCAGCCATAGTTTCATTCCATACAGCATTAACCTTGTGAACTCTCAAGCTTCCTCCTTCCATTATATATTCAAAATGGACAGTATTTAATATTTATTTATTATGTATATGTAGGGGTGTGGGTCTATACATATGTTGTATATAGTATGTTTTAGGTGTGTGTCATGTATGTGTTTCACTTTGAGAGCGGGCAACTAAATTTCATTTTTGATGTGTGCCGTTGTGCCCACAGTAAAAACAACAACAATAAAGGTTATCTTATCTTATCTTATCTTATCTTATCTTATCTTATCTTACCTTACCTTACCTTACCTTACCTTACCTTACCTTACCTTACCTTACCTTACCTTACCTTACCTTACCTTACCTTACCTTACCTTACCTTACCTTACCTTACCTTACCTTGCTTATCCCATCCCATCCCATCTCATCTCATCTCATCTCATCTTATCTTATCAAAGTTCAAGGGAACAGATTATTCTTTGTTTCTGGGTGTCTTGCCAATTTCTGAGTCAGTGTTGTTAATGTTCTATGCTCTAGTTCTCCACTAGGTGTCAGTAGTTGTTTATTTTCCAGCTTTTTTCAGACAAAAAATTATTATTATTTATTATTATTTATTATTATTTTTATATTATTTATTATTATTTTTATAGTTTATAGTTTTATAGTTTATAGTTTTATAGGTTTATTTTATAAACCCTTTAAAGTATAATCTTAGCAGTTATTTTTTAATTTCTAGATTTATGCAGACTGTAGTATTTTAACTTTTATTTCAATATATTTCTTTCCCCCTTAAAGGTTAATTCGCCACTTCCGTCTATGAGGGAGTGGGGGTGTAGTGCCCTCCCTTCACTTTCAGAGTTTTTCTTACTTTGGGGATCTTTCCCAAGGACTTAATTACAGAGAAGAGGAGAGAAGATCGATACTCTCACCAGTTCCAAACACGCTGTTCACCGTTGTTCTGGTTCATGCTCTTGGACTTTGGCTGCAAGTAGCTTGGGCTAGACACTGGTGTGCAGCTAGCCTTTCTCCTGTCGGGTTAGAGGGCTTCCCCCAGATTGAACGGAATGACTGCCGTTGTTCCGTGATCATCGGGGCACCCCTCTTTCTTTGTCGCTCTCCGGGGTAACTTCAGACCCATTTAGGGTCCCCTGACAGGGTGAAATTAGCCATGGGGTGCAGAGCTCTGCAATCCCGCACCTGTGTGCTACGGCACAAAAAACAGAAGTCCCGATAAATATCCCTTTCTGACATGGGCCATGTCCCATCGGCTGCAGAAAAGATGCCTCACTTTTTGAGGGACACTTTCTTATGCCTCCATCTCATCTCACCACAATTCTAGAAACTAAAGAATCCACTTGTTTCAGCAGAATGACAAAATCAGCCAAATAAATATACAAACAAAGAACATCTCCTTTAAAGCTAACAGTCATAATTTGAAAAAAAATCCTTTGTATCTCAACTGAGAGACAGTTCTGGATTACTTTTAAAGGGGCTGGGCAGGTTTTTAATGTTTTATGTACTCCCAAAAAAATTATTTGCAGCTCCTACAAGTCAGATGTTTCTTTGTTCCTCAAAGTTTATTTCTATTTTGATAAATCTGATTCTGTAACAATTTAATAAATATAAAATTTAGAATGAATTTTATAAACATGCATTTCTGCATTCTTCATATACCTGATTTTAAAGTATGATCATCTATTCATATTAAATTTAGAATTTAATACGTGTTAATAAAGCAGTGAGGAGGAACTGACTGGTTGTCACTTAATTCTTATACCTTTTTTCAGTTTCATTGCTCCAGACTCAAGTAGAAAAGTCCTTTATTGAAATGGGATATGCCGGACACAAAAGGCAGGAACTAAATGAAGAATCTGTCAGTAGTTGTAACCCCCAAAACCATTTGGAACAAGTCAGAGATTTCATATTTATCTAAGTGAAGCATAGAGGGTACTTGGTTATTTTTCCATGGATGGTGAGTCCTAACACATATTCTTTGTCATTCCTATTCTTTCTGCTTAGACCCTGCCTCAGTCCAAATGTGTAGAAAGTTGTCATCCTGGATTTGTCAAGAGGACTCGAGAAGGAGAGCCAGTTTGCTGCTACGACTGCGTTCCTTGTCCAGAGGGGACCATCTCCACTCAGGAAGGTGGGTCACACTGGAGGAAAGGAAGGCCTTGTGGAAACTGGTTTATCCATAGCATTTTGATGAAAGTACATGATGAAAGACAATTTGAAGTTTATCCGTTTTCTTGTTTAGTTTCAAAATGGCACAATTTTTTATTTAACCAAAAGAATAACCAAAAGATCTTGAAGAAGAGGCTAGGAAGCAAAAGGAAGGTAAGGCAGTTTGGGCAAGCTTTATTATTGCCAGAGAAAATAATTATTCTGCTTGTTATTTTGGACGTGCCCTTCCATCTTTACCTTTCTAGCAACATCTCAGTTCTTTCAAACTTTAGAAATTGTCTTAAATCCATTTTTTTTCCTCATCTGAAGCAGATTTACATTATGTCATCCTCCAAAATTGATGCATAAAAAATTATATCAAGCAATCAATTTTAGTTTATGGGCTTTCTGAGTAGTTGTTATTGTTGTTAAATAGTGAAATACGAACAACTACAGCCCCAATCAAAAAGTAATCCAGCTGTAGTTCAAAATGGGGAAAAAAATCCCCCAATAAACAGTTGTGATTCAAATGAAACAGAACTAACAAAAAACATGGGAGAATTAATATTAATAACGAGCTGTACAATATTGATGTACATGGAATGAGTTCAGTGCTTGAACGTTCAAGTAAATCTAGAGAGTAGGGACCCAAATCGCTTCATCTGCTGGTTCTTAGACTATGAAGACAAAGGCTATGTAGCAGTTCTCTAGGATGGAAACATTTACAGAGGAGAAAAAAAGCTATCTCAAAATAGACCAAAAGAATGAGAAATCCAGAAAAATTCTTATTCCACAAGAGCGGACATGTTAAAATAAGAGCACAAAAGTAAAGCTGAATATCTACAAAGCTAAAACGACCTTTGGAGAGAGAGAGGACCCCCGTTTCCCCCAAGACCTCTGAGGGCTTCTGCTCAGGATGGCTCCCACCCGGAAAGACCTCGAAGAAGCCCTGAAAGACCAGGCTGCCCTCCAGGCTCAGGAGCAGAGGGAGGCTGAGCCCCTGCTGGAGGGGATTTGGGTCTATGGGTGGCCTTGGGGACCATTCGGGATTCATTTTGTATTCTGAAATGTTTCACTTTTATAATAATAAGTAAGAGACACTGGGAGTCAGGCAACCTATAATTTGTATAAATAAGCAAACAAACAAATAATTCTTATTAGTTTCTCAGAATGAAGTATCTAACTGGGATCAACAGGGCAATCCCTTTTAAAATATATTATTTATATATTTGTTTATAGCCTTCTTTTATTTTTATCAATAATTCAAGGCAGCGAGGACACAACATATTGTACTCCTTCCCTCTCCTATTTTCCCCACAACAACCATGAGAGGTGGGTTGGGTTGAGAGAGAAAAACTGGCCCAAACACACACACACACTCTCTATATATATAATATTTTATTACTTTTCCAATTTTACATTTGCGTATTTAAAAAGCAATGTGGTGACTGGGTTAATCAATAACAAAATCTTTAGTGCAAATCTCAGGTTACAACATCAGATATTTCTTCTCTTTTTCCCTTAACACTTACTGTCTCGTATTCAAACTAGTTTTCATTTGTTCTTGCTTTGATACTAGTACATTTCTAATTATATCAACTCAATAAAAACATCATTATTACATTTATCAATAAATTTTTAGCTTATACATATCTTA
Source organism: Azemiops feae (assembly GCA_023970755.1). Taxonomy (NCBI): domain Eukaryota; kingdom Metazoa; phylum Chordata; class Lepidosauria; order Squamata; family Viperidae; genus Azemiops; species Azemiops feae. The sequence goes on along the minus strand of JALGBA010000743.1, from coordinate 10,993 downwards.
ATTACATTCAATCTTCATAAGCAATCCATATCCTGTTATTAATTTTAACATAACTTTTAATTTCTCATCAATATTCCAATTTAACCTTTGATATTCATAATTTTCAAACTTTGGGTAACCAAGATTTCCCTTATCTCACTTCATAACAAACTATAACAGTGATGGCGAACCTTTTAGAGACCGAGTGCCCAAAAACCACCCCCCGCTCTGCCTCCCATCCTACCTACTCCGCCCCTGCCCGCTCCCTGCCCCGCCCACCCGCAGGGACACGTACCGCCTCCATGGCCTGCAGCAGTTCGCCCAGGCAGCCCTGCAGTGCCATGGCAGCCACGCCCTCCGCCCACACCCCACAGCATCATCTGCATGCTATGGGGCGCGAGGGCGGAGTCTTGTCCCTGCTGCCCGGCTATGTCCTTGGCTGCACTGCTCCGTGCGGGCCACACCCGGGGGCAACTCTCCTCCAGGGGGGCTGCTGGTGAGGAGGGGGCCATGGGGGGAGGCGGGGCTGGGACGATGGCACACGTGCCCATAGAGAGGGCTCCGAGTGCCGCCTCTGGCACGCGTGCCATAGGTTCGCCAACACTGAACTATAATATCCAAAATACACACTTTATCTATTTAAATGTAATCTTGTTCTATTTCCTAAAAGTTATCTATTTCCCACCATATTAAATCATCTACTTAATAATACAATATCCCCTCTAATGAATCAAAACCATTATGTAAGGACCCTCCTCAATTTACATCTTAAGAAGACAGAACTCTTGGAACAGGTTTTCCAACAGGAATCTTTATTAAGAAAAACTGACTGAAGGTGTGCTAGACAGGATCTGGGGAACCCCCCTGATCATTCAATGTTTTAAAGCGTTCCCAAGCAGTCCCACCCCACATTCCTTCCGGTCAATCCAAATTGGCAGATGGCTGGGTGTTAAATCCATCGGATCCCAAACGTTGCAATCTTCCCCCCTTTTTCCTTGCTGCCGGTAATAGGAGGCTTCATAGGGCGTGAGATCAAAGGCTGATGGCCGCATTGTTATTGTTAGTACTCCAGAGAGGGAATCCACAGAGGATGTTTATTTGTAGATGATAGAAGGAATGCCAGTCATAAACACCCGTGTTTACTCCCCCCCCTTTCGTAGTATGACAGAATCCCAAAGAGAGTAAGAATTGGGTTTTCCCAGAGTAGATTAGTTAGAAATAAAATATAATTGGATTCTGACATCCGGCTCCCCTTAAAAATAAGAGAGGTCCACCTGTAGAGAAAACAAAACAGGAATAAAAGTTAGTCTGGCTTGTTAGGATACTCTGTATGAAACTTCTTTAAAAGCTTCGGGGCTTTGATATGATGTTTATGGACCCACTCGTTGTGAGAGGCGGGGAGGTGCTTCCATGCTACTAGGTATTGAGTTGACCCATGATATTTTCTAGAGTCCAGGATTTCCTTTATTTCGAAATGTTGTTCCCCTTCTATCATGATTGGTATTGGTGGGGGGGGAATTTTTGGCCGTAAGGGTGACTGTTGTTCTCTTTTCAGCAAACTGCAGTGGAAAATTGGGTGTATTTGCCTAAGATTCTTGGGTAATTCTAATTCTACTGTTACTGGGTTTATGATTCTTTTAATTGGAAAAAGCCCTATATATTTTGGTCCAAGTTTTTTACAGGGTTGTATGGATTTTAAGTATTTTGTAGACAAGTACACCATTTCTCCTATAATGAATGGTGTGGGCTCCACCCTTTTCTTATCTGCTTGTGCTTTGTATGCTTGCCTAGCTTCATCTAGGGCAGTGGTGGCGAACCTATGGCACGGGTGCCAGAGGCACCACTCAGAACCCTCTTTGTGGGCATGCACACCATCGCCCCAGTCCTAGGCCTTCAGCTGGGTTTTATAAAACCTTTTCGCTTTAGGCCTCCACCGTGTGCAAAAAAAAAAAAGTTTCAATCAGTCAATTTCAACTTCTCGCGGAAAAAAAAAGATCTTGCAAAGTTGGAATTGATTGATTGAACTTTTTAGTCCCACCCAGTCTGCCGTTACCACCGCAGCCATTCCCACCCAATGGGCCATGCCCACCCAATTGGCCACACCCACCCAGCACTCGACGATGCATAAGTGGGTTTTGGGTTCCAGTTTGGGCACTCAGTCTCTAAAAGGTTCGCCATCAATGATCTAGGGCTTTTCTAACTATTGTCCAAGTGTTTTGTAATTGTTCCATCCGATCTTTCAGTGATGGGATTGCCAGTTTGTTTGGGGTTAGTTCTGGCATGGGGTTGAAACTTTGACTGGTAGCTATTTGAAAAGGAGTGTAACCTGTGCTGGAGTGGACTGCATTATTGTAGGCAACCTCTGCGAAAGGGAGTAGGTCCGTCCAATCTGCCTGCTGGAAATTAAGAAAACATCTTAAATATTGCTCAAGTACTGAGTTAGATTTTTCTGATTGACCATTTCCCTGAGGATGATGGCTAGACGTCAGTCCCTGGGTGGTCCCTAAAAGGGATAGAATTTCCTTCCAAAATGCAGACATAAATTGCACTCCCCTATCAGATATGATGCGTTGGGGTGCCCCATGCAATCTGTCAATACGCTGCACAAAACGTTTCGCTAAAGCTTTTGCAGTGGGGATCTTTTGGCAAGGAATAAAGTGAACCTGTTTGGAAAATAGGTCCGTGACCGTCCAAATGACAGTATTCCCATTGCTTTCTGGTAATTCTACTATAAAATCCATGGCTATTTCCCTCCAGGGGGCTGAGGGATTTGCCACTGTTTGTAACAGTCCTGGTGATTTCCCTTGCAGCCTTTTTGCCATTGCACACTTTGGGCAGCTGGCCACGTAACTTTCTATGTCTTTTTTCATGGATGGCCACCAAAATTGCCGTTTAATTAAGTGTAATGTTTTTACAAATCCAAAATGCCCTGCTGATTTTGTGTCGTGGCAAAGTTGCATGAATGTGATTCTTTGGGTGGTCGGTATATATAACTTCTCCCCCACCCAAGGCAGTCCGTCGTTCATTGTGCACACGTGTTTATTTTTCTGGAACCATTCATCTGTTTCCAAACTTTTCCGGAATTCAATTCCGGTCTGGCTATCCAGCTGTGGTTTTAATTTAACGTGGGCTCTGGTAGTCACTGGTGCTGCCAGTTGTGATTCTCCCATGATCGGTTTAGAGTCAGTGGCTCGCGTGCTGTTATATTGGGGCATGTGAGATAATGCATCTGCCAAAAAGTTCTTTCCCCCCGGCAAATGCTTGAGCTTAAAATTGAATTGGTGAAAATGCTGGGACCAGCGGGCTTGCTTGGGGCTGAGTTTTCTGGGTGTTTTCAAGGCTTCCAAATTTTTGTGGTCTGTCCACACCTGGAAAGGGATTTTATTGCCTTCAAGGAATTGGCGCCATGTAAGTAATGACCAACGTATCCCATATGCCTCTTTTTCCCACACGGGCCAGCGTTGTTCCGTTTCAGTGAGTTTCCTGGACGTATACGCGCAGGGTTGTAACATCCCTTCCTCATTTTCTTGTAATAATACAGCCCCCACTGCTACATCACTTGCATCCGTCTGTATCACGAAGGGTTTGTCCATGTCTGGGTGCCTCAGTACTGGTTCGGCAGAAAAAAGTCTCTTTAATCTCTCAAATGCCGCTTGGCATTCCATTGTCCATTTTAGTGGCTGGCTAGGTTTCACTGAGGATTCTCCCTTCGTTTTTAGTAAGCTCGTGAGGGGCAGGGCTATCTGGGCTAATGAGGGGATGAATTGGCGGTAAAAGTTTGCAAAACCCAGGAAACTTTGCAGTTGCTTTCTTGTGCGAGGTGGTGCCCATTCTAATACTGCCCTGACCTTTTCTGGGTCCATTTCAATGCCCTGCGGGGATATGCGGTAACCTAGGTAGTCTATTCTTTCCTGGTGAAATTCACATTTTGATAATTTGGCATATAGGTGGGCGGCTCGCAGTTTCTTTAAAACCGCTCTGACTAGGTTGACATGTTCCTCTTTTGATTCTGTGAAGATGAGGATGTCGTCAAGATAAACCAGGACCCCCTTAAATAGGTGCTCCCTTAGTACCTCATTGATTAATTGCATAAATACTGCGGGACCCCCTTGTAATCCAAAGGGCAAAACTTTGAATTTGTAGCACCCCATTGGGCAATTGAATGCAGTTTTCCATTCATCTCCTTCCCTAATTCTCACGCGGTAATACGCTTCCCTTAGATCTAGTTTAGTAAAAATCTTTCCTTTCGAGAGGTGTGATAACATGTCCTTCATGAGGGGTAGGGGGTATAGGTTGCTTTCACTGATCGCATTAAGGAGTCTATAGTCTACACATAAGCGTAAAGAGCCGTCCTTCTTCTCTCTAAAGAGGACCGGAGCGGCCACCTTAGGTTTGGCTGGTTCAATGAACCCCCTTTCTAGGTTTTTCTTTATAAATCTCTCCATTTCCTCCTTCTCCTTTGGGCTCATGGAGTATAATCTGGGCTTTGGGAGTTTTGCCCCGGGCTTGAACTCTATGGCACAGTCCGTGGGTCGGTGGGGGGGGAGCTCATCCGCCCTCTCCTCACTGAAAACTTCAGCCAGGTCTCTGTATTCCTCTGGTATTTCTGGTAGCCCCTTTTCTTCACCCATGGACGCTATTTCCGTTTTTAATTTTGATGGATCCCCTTGGGGTTTTAAGTCTGTAGGGTCCTCCCTTCAGGAAATTGATTTCTTTCGTCCTCCAATTTACCCAGGGGTTCCATTTTGTTAACCATTCCAGCCCTAGGATCATCGGGCATTCCATGCCTGGGGTCACTATAAACGTTAGGTCTTCCTCATGATTCCCCAGGGATAGGTGGATTGGTGACGTGGCTAGGGTAGCTGGCACCCCCCCTGCTATGGACCCATCTAACTGACCAAATGAGATTGGTTGTTCCAGCCTCCTCACTGGGATGCCCAGATTTCCCACTAGAGTCGGGCTAATTAGGCAGCGGGTGCAGCCAGAGTCTATTAAGGCTTTCACTTTTACAGCTTCGGGCATGGAGGGGGCTAATATAGTCACTGTCTTGAGGATGGGTGGGATGGATCCACTTACCAGTGGTTCACCCTCCGAGGTGTCATCTGAGGCGTCCACCGGCCCTGCGGTGTAGGCTGGGGCTCTTTCCTCACGATGGGGGGAGGTAGGGGATTCCACAGCTTCTATTCCTCTCATGGCAGATTCTTTTGACTTAGCTGGGGACTTCCCAGATTTGCTGGCCGGTGGTCTGTCTGGGTTGTGCTGGGGGGCTTTTGAGCGGCATTCTACAGCCCGATGCCCCTCTCTCCCGCATTTGAAACAGCCCATTGGTTTCTTGGCCATAGCCGATGGCTTTGCTGGTTCGTGCGTTGGTTCAGGCGGTGAGCGGCTCCATTGTTTTCCTCGGCGGTGCCTCTTCAGTAGGTCGATCTCTGCTTCCTCTGCCAGGACGTACCATTCGTCGAGTTGGTGTGGGTCCCCCGGGGCAGGCAAGCGTCATATAGGTCGTAATTCAGACCGTCTTTGAAATGGCTAAGGAGGATGTCTTCCGGCCAGTTCAGCTTGCTGGCAATAGTTCGGAATTCTTGTGTATATTCAGCTACTGGCCGTCTGCCTTGCCTCATCGTTTTGATTCTTTCACGTGCTTTGCGATCAGCCAGGTGGTCTTCAAATCGCCTTCTCAGAGAGGACATGAAACGGTTGAAGTCGTTGAGCTCTGGGGCATTGGAATCATGCAAATTCACCACCCAATCGGCGGCCGGTCCATCCAGAGCAGATTGCACGATCCGGATACGGGCTTTGTCACTAGGGATGTGTCGCCCGTGTTCCTCCATGTAGCCAAGGACTTGGGTTAGGAAGAACCCCAAGCGTGTCGGCTCCCCCTTGAATTTTGCGTCCAACGGCGGAAGTCTTTGAATGGAGCGGTGTCTTCTTCGTCGGTATTGTCTTCTATCTGGATTCCCTTCTGCAGGTCGGCGGGGGGTGGGGACTACTGGATCAGCGGATGTCCCCGGGGCTGCAGGGTCCAATTCCCCCTCAGTGTCTCTCCAATTGCGGCTCCAGGAGTTGGTGCGGTCGTGGGGTTCAGGATTCTCCTCTCCTAGGGAGCTGAGGGTTCTCTTCATCAAGTTGATAGCTTTCTCTAGGATCCAGTTCGAGTGCTGTGCCCAGCTCCCTTCATCTTCGCTTGTGTGCAGGGATCTCTCCATCTCCTGCTTCCATCCTGGTTGGTTGGCCCCCCGTCTCAGGGTCACCTTGCTTGATTTCTTTTCCCACTCGCCTTTCTTTCCAACGCCCATTGACCACCGAGGCTTGTGGTTACGCGTCTCCACCTCCTCTTCTCCTGAGGAATCTGACCCTTCAGATCCGGATATTTGGCAGGTTTCCAGTTGGGGCAACGGCTCCCTCTCCGGGGGGCTTTCCCCCTTCCCTGCTTCGTCGTCTGACATGGTAATTTTTGCAAAGTCCCCCGGCAAGGTTCTTCCTTCCAGGTTGACTAATTTTGCAGATCCTGTCTAATGTAAGGACCCTCCTCAATTTACATCTTAAGAAGACAGAACTCTTGGAACAGGTTTTCCAACAGGAATCTTTATTAAGAAAAACTGACTGAAGGTGTGCTAGACAGGATCTGGGGAACCCCCCTGATCCTTCAATGTTTTAAAGCGTTCCCAAGCAGTCCCACCCCACATTCCTTCCGGTCAATCCAAATTGGCAGATGGCTGGGTGTTAAATCCATCGGATCCCAAACGTTGCAATCTTCCCCCCCACTTCTCCTTGCTGCCGGTAATAGGAGGCTTCATAGGGAGTGAGATCAAAGGCTGATGGCCGCATTGTTATTGTTAGTACTCCAGAGAGGGAATCCACAGAGGATGTTTATTTGTAGATGATAGAAGGAATGCCAGTCATAAACACCCGTGTTTACTCCCCCCCCCTTCGTAGTATGACAGAATCCAAAGAGAGTAAGAATTGGGTTTTCCCAGAGTAGATTAGTTAGAAATAAAATATAATTGGATTCTGACACATATTCTCTCTATTGATCCATCTGAATATTATAGTTAAAATTCTTAGCCCATTTTACCATACATTCTTTCACTTGTTCTTCTCACTGTTCAGTTTTTTTTTCATGAGAATGGAAATCCTGTTACAGGAAGGAAGGAAGGAAGGAAGGAAGGAAGGAAGGAAGGAAGGAAGGAAGGAAGGAAGGAAGGAAGGAAGGAAGGAAGGAAGGAAGGAAGGAAGGAAGGAAGGAAGACCCTTAAAATGACAACTATAGGAGAGGTTCTTATGGATTCTAATATGTAACAACTAGCTTAAAAACATTTTTTTTTGCCTAAAAAAACACACTAACAACAATTCCTATCTGGGTTTACAAGTGTCTCTTTAATGGGAATTGGTTTAACATTACAATGAAAAAGGAGAAAGAGAGAAATCAACAACTAGAATCATCAAATGGTATTGTTGAAACAGTTTAAATACCAGAGGGCAATTTGGATGAATACCATCATGGATAATGCCAACTAAGTTCTTGTTCTTGGTATGTTCTTCCTAAAGGGCAAATCTGTGACTTGAAAGATGTTAGAGATGAGCAGGCAGAGCCCGAGGGAGGGGATAAATGCGTCATCAGTTTGAAGTCATTGCGCAGCCACAAGAAACCTAAGTCCAGCCCTCCGTGAATTCTGCTGAGCCTTAACTAGAGCCAATTTAGCTTGCACGGTTACTGGATCAGATTCATGGGTCCAGGTGGCAAGAATAAACTCTTCGTGCTTTGAACTCAACTCCTGTTCCTGGTTATTTGCACCTGACAGAAGGAATCTGGGCATCCATCTATCTACACTTCAGGGCAGGAGGTGAGAGGGAGGCACTGTCTGTTTCAGCATGACTTTAATATCAGTGGTGGAGGCTGCTGAGTGGAACAGCCGTGTTATGGGAACACCCAACACAGGAGCAATACAGGTAGTCCTCAATTTACGACCACAAATGGGGCTAGAATTTCTGTTGCTAGGCAAGGTGAGTCACACCCGAGTTTATGATTTTTTTTTTTTTTGCCATAACTGTTTAAGTGAGTCAGTTTGGTCTATTGAGAGCCAGTTTGGTCTAGTGGTTAGGACACCACGTTAGAAAGAAGGAGCCTGTGAGTTCAAGTCCCGCCTTCACCACAGAAACCAGCTGGGTGTCCTTGGTCCTCTCTCTCTCTCTCTCAGCCCAACTCACTACACAAAGTTGTTATGGGGAAAATAGGAGAGGAAGGGGCATCACCCGCTTGGATTATTTGTGAAAATAATAAAGGCAGGGCACAAAGAAATAAAAAAAATAAAATTAGTTACGTGAATCACATGGTCGTTAAGCAAATCCAGCTTCCCTCACTGACTGTGTTGGAAGCTGACAGAGAAGGTTGCAAATGGTGATCACACATGACCTGGGGACACTGCATCAGTTGAAAATACATGCCAAAATTTTGATCACATGACCGTGGGGATGCTGCAAGAGTCATAAGCACTTTTTTCAGTGCTGATGTAACTTCAAATGGTCGCTAAACAAATGTAATGTAGATGCCTTTGAGGGACTGTTGGAGGTTACATGTGGGCAGATTCAGAGGTGAAATGGGCTCTTTAAACCTTGTAGAGACTTAAGAGACCTTTTTTCTCTCTTAACATTCTTCCTCAGTGAGAAGAAATGGCCCATTTGTTTTCATTCAGGGCATATTTTGCCCTCTGCAACGCTTAAGAGTTGCTGCCAAAGTTTTACCCCCTTTTAAAAAACCCCCACAAAGAAGCAGGCCCACATTCTGAAAAGCTTAGTGTACTGGAAAAATAGAAACAGTTCTACTAATAGCATTTTATTAAAACCTTGTGACAGACAGGAACATCACGCTTCTGCAATGGATAGTAAAATAATGCAGTTTGCTATAGGTTTCCATATCCTCGTCATGAACCATTCATTGTCTTAAAGGTGCTTTTTCAAAATATATATAAATATTTTATTAATTTTCTAGTTTTATAGTCAAATGCTTAATAGACAACGTGTTGTCTGGGTCCATTAGTAATTCAGTGGTATATATTAACTTTTTCAATCTAGATCCAATATTACACCATTAAATGTTCCCTCTCTTCTTCTTCCAGTACTACCTGTTTTCCCACACTAGGCAAATACAATTCTTATTGTTATTAATAAATATACACTTGAATATCAACATCTTTGTTACATTTTTCTCATAATATCAATAATGTCAGTTTTAGATAACTTTTCTAACCAAAACATATCTTAATTGCATTTGCACTTAATATCCATATGTTCAATCAGTTTTCACTTTTTTTTTTTTAGTTTTAATTTCCCTTCAGTGTTCAAAATGTCTCTGTTGTTTATCATTTCAGAGTAAGTTATATTTGGGTAACCAAAAGCTTCAAACTTCTTAGCATTTTCCTGTTTCCCTCCTCATACCAAAATCTAATATTCTAATTACAAATCTTATCTTTCTAGTTATGATATTACTTCTATTTCTAGCAATTCCACCATATTCAAACATCTAGTTAATAATATAATATCCCATCTAATGGATCAACACCTCTATTTTCTTCAGTCTTACTCTAGCTTTCTTCCTTTGCCAACTAACTTTGGATTGATAGGATGGTTCTAATCAGATGGTGGAGGATGGGATGGAAGGATTGGATTTCTTTGCAGTCATCTGGCCGTTAGCTCTCTCTCTGAGAGCTGTTGATGCCACTTGGGGGGGTTTATCTGTGCCCTCAGGGTCACCTGAATCACAGTGCAATTGGTTGTGGAATTGTGACTGCGAATCTCCACAGGCATTTAAGCCGTTCATTTTTTCTCAGCTATTTTTTTTCTCTTTATAACAAGCTCTGTCCCCAAATTTTCATTTCCTGGTGTAACTCTCCAGGTCACTGGCAATTTTAAAACATGTGGACTTCAACTCCCAGTATTCCCCAACCAGTCAAACAATTTTTGGAGCTGAAGCCCACTTGTCTTAAAATCCCCAAGGGGAAGAGACACTGTAGGATGTCCAATAAATCACCCTCAACTTCTCACAAAATGCCCCCGCCCCCCAGGAAAGGGCACTTCTCAAATTTCTGACCTTGCCAGAATGACTTGGGTTTGGATTTTGAACCTCCTGCTGGGAGTTTTTCTGCCAAGTACTTTTAGAAAATACTCTCTAGGTCCATGGCATTTGATGGCAAGCAATGTCAAGTATTAAATAATCGTGAAGAAGGATTTATGTCCAAAATAGTGTGATAGTGGATTCCTGCATTGGGCAGGGAGTTAAACTCAATTATCTCCATCTTATCTTATTCTTATCCTTTCCATCTCTTCCATTCAGTAATTCTAAACTGCCAGTCTGATGAGGTGACCCCACAAATATTGGTTAGGACAGGAGAAGGCCAACAAGTCTCTGCCCACAGTTTCCGTTCATTAAGCATTTTCCCCTGGTCTCTTCTTTGCTGAGCTTGGTGCTAACACAGGCACAGAAAAATAAAACTTCTGGAGGAGTTGCTATTGCTAATGCATTGAGAGTTGCATGCTTAATTTCCTTTCTTGTTAAAACATAGTTCTCCAATGCTTCCTGGGACTTGCGTGACCCCCTCAGTGCTCTGGAAAGTATTGTGCTGGAATATAATACAATTGGATTTTTAAAAAAACCCAATGAAACATTCTTGGGTTCACTGCATTCTGGTTGCCATAGAGATGGGATGCATCTCTGGGAAGATTGCAGGACTCCTCCTGCTATTCTTCCTCTCTTCTCCAAACAGCAGTGGCTCTGCTGAATGTAGGCAAAGAACTGGTGCACCATGCAAAGTCTAACCGGCGTCATCTGTTTGGATTAGGGATTGAATTCAATGTGGCATTTGAATTCCATTTGGAAAATCAATCAAATTTGATTCAGGCATCCAAATAACATTGTCAGATCAAGCAGATTCAATTCAGACTTTCTAATCAATTTGGGATAGATAGATAGATAGATAGATAGATAGATAGATAGATAGATAGATAGATAGATAGATAG
>JALGBA010000742.1:0-103986 GCA_023970755.1 Azemiops feae | reverse complement strand
CCTTCCTTCCTTCCTGTTTTTCTTTTTTCCTTCCTTCCTTCCCATATTCTTCCTGCCTTTCTTCTTCCTTTCTTGCCTGCCTGCCTGCCTGCCTTCCTTCCTTCCTTCCTATATTCTTCCTGCCTTTCTTCTTCCTTCCTTTCTTGCCTGCCTTCCTTCCTTCCTTCCTTCCCATATTCTTCCTTCCTTTCTTCTTCCTTTCTTGCCTTCCTTCCTTCCTTCCTTCCCATATTCTTCCTGCCTTTCTTCTTCCTTTCTTGCCTTCCTTCCTTCCTTCCTTCCTTCCTTCCTTCCTTCCTTCCTTCCTATATTCTTCCTTCCTTTCTTCCTTTCTTGCCTTCCTTCCTTCCCATATTCTTCCTGCCTTTCTTCTTCCCTTGTCTTCCCTCCCTCCCTCCCTTCTTTCTTTCTTTCTTTCTTTCTTTCTTTCTTTCTTTCTTTCTTTCTTTCTTTCTTTCTTTCTTTCTTTCTTTCTTTCTTTCTTTCTTTCTTTCTTTCTTTCTTTCTCTCAATAAGCAAACAATCTGGGCTCTGACTGGCTGCTCCGCACTTCCTCCTCCCCCTCCCCCTCCACACAACTAAACTGCATGCAAAAATCCCACAAGAATGACAAGATCTATCAGCAGTGTTTTCGCTCCTAAGTCAGCCTATGTCTGTGCACACGCAGAGACTTAAACGGAGGCTTCCAAACCTGACATGCATACACATGTGGATGTCTGCAACTGGTCATTGCAAACAATAGGAAAAAAAGGGGAGGAAGTGGACGTGACTATTTAAAGACCCCCACTTTTCTGTACGGGCTTGAGCAGGAGGCTGGACTAGAAGACCTCCAAGGTCCCTTCCACCTCTATTCTATTCTATATGCAGGAGCTTATTGTAATCATTGCACCCCCTTACTGGAGTATCACCCTTTCTACCTGCACACAGTCTTTTCTTCAGGAGCACCCCTGAATATCATATTTCTTGCATCAGACAGGGAACCACAAGCCCTTTTAGTAGCAACATGTAATTTCCACTTTGTCAGTCTGCTTACTGACTTATCAACTGCAGTGATTCACTTAGCAATGTTGGTAAGAAAGGTCGCAAAATGGGGCAAAACTCATTAAACAAATGTCTCACTTAACAACACAAATCCAAGCCATCCAAATAAAATGGCTAAACAAGAAGGTATTCACTTCTTTACAGTTATTTGTTGAACACTGCTGGAATACTTTTCTGAATAAAGAAAAACAAAGCCAGTTGGTTAATTCTGCAGGTCATTCTACTTTCCAAGTAAGTGCTTTGCTGGGAGGGGGAGGGAGGGGGGGAGAGAGAAGGAGAATATGAATATATGTGGTTGTCCTTTCTAGACTTTTAGTAAAGAACGTTTAATGAAATATTATGATGTTTGTTTAATTAAGAGATGAGGTATGTGGGTAATTATGCTGTATTTAAAGATGGTAGATTAGCTGCTAAAATTGTTTTTACCTGTTGGGATGAAGGAGAAAGGGTTTTTTCCCCCTCTTTCTCCTCTCTTCTTTCCCCCCCCCCGCATTTTTTTTCCTATTTTCCTATTTGTGGTTTTTATTGTTTGCACCGGCTTTTACTCTTTTCATTTATAATCCTTAGTAAAAATATTTGAAAAACAGAGAGCATTGTAATGAGAGAGAGACAGAGAGACAGAGACAAAGAGAGATAGAGAATAACCTGCTATAATGAAAGGTTATGACAGCTCAGATTAGATTGCAGGATCCTCTCTATGAGTGTGGATCATTGTGAGTCCTCTGGCTTTCAGATGTAGTGGGTAGAGATGCCAAGAGAGGGACTGGAGGAAAATGAGTGCACCTGATCAAGCACAATTAAAGTTCTTAAACTTTTCTTTATGATATTGATAAAGGTGGTGAACCATTTTAATGTCCATGTTAAATTCATGGAAGAGCTGGCTGGCTGGGGAGGGGGGATCGTGGTTGAAGAAAGTGGAGGCGCAGCAGCGGGATTGCTCTCAAACAATAAGAGCCGGCTGTGCTGCTCGCTCGTGTTCGCCTGCCTTATTGAGAGCAGTCCTGCTGCTGCGCCTTGAGTGGGGAGGATGAAATTTGCTGCTGCTGCTTGGCCATGCCTGGGCTATGCAGCGGTGGAGCGCTCCGTCCTGGTGGGAAAGCAGCAGTGGCAGTGGAGCGCTCCATCGGGTGGGGGGGGAAGTAGTGGTGGCGGGGTGCTCCTTGCAGGGGGGGAATTCTGCAGGGAACTGGTTGTTAAATTATTTGATTCCCAGTACTGGTTATAATTGCCAATCCACGACACCTGCCTGCATGAGATTTATTGTGCTTTTCGACCCCCAGTAGGCCAACCATGGATAAATCATGCAAGAAAAGAAAAAATTCGGAAGAAAACAGAGTGTTTAATGATACATGGGCACATTCATTTGCTTTCACAACTGACAAGACTGGTTTACCAGTATGTTTAATATGTGGTGAGAAATTGGCAAACAACAAAAAGTCAAATGTTGCAAGACATTTCCAGAATAAACACGCAGCCTTTGCTGAAAAATACCCAGAAGGAGATGAGAGAAAAAAAGCCGTTTCGGAATTGATGCGGAAGGTTGATCTGAGCAAGAATCATTTTAAGAAGTGGGTGAAGTCTGCAAATTCAACTACATATGCTAGTTTTGTGGCCGCTCAGGAAATAGTCAGGCACGGGAAGCCGTTTACAGATGGAGAGTATATCAAGGAATCATTCATTAAGATTTCAGAACATCTATTCTCGGACTTCAAAAACAAGAGTGAAATTGTGCAGAAAATCAGAGATATGCCTCTCTCTGCGAAGACTGTCAAAGATCGAACCATAAAAATGGCAGAAAACATCACTGGACAGCAAATTAAAGACATCAATTCAGCTGAGGCGTTCTCAATTGCCTGTGATGCATCCAAAGACAAAACTGATATTGAACAAATAGCGCTGTTCTGCCGATATGTAAACTCTGCTGGGCCACAGGAAGAAATGATTGAGTTGATACCACTAAAAGGCTAAACACGGGGAGAGGACATCTGTGAGGCTGTCTTGGATTATTTAAGAACCAATGAAATAAACACCACCCACCTGGTGTCAGTGGCTACTGACGGGGCACCAAGTATGACAGGAGCGCAGAAGGGCTTTGTGGCTTTACTTCAGAAATCGCTGGGTAGAAAGCTGCTAACATTTCACTGCATCCTTCACCAAGAGGCCTTGTGCGCTCAAACATTTCCTCCGGAATGCACAGAAGTGATGAATGTTGTCATTCAGATTGTCAATAAAATAATGGCACAAGGATTAAATCACCGTCAGTTCCGTTTGCTACTAGAGGAGGTGGAAAGCACGTATTCTGATCTCCTGCTGCACAACAAAGTCCGGTGGCTGTCCAGAGGGGAGGTGCTAAAACGCTTTGCTGCGTGTCTGGAAGAGGTGAAAACTTTCCTGGGCAGCAAAGGGCTCACCTTTCCTGAGCTGGAACGACCAGAGTGGCTGGAAAAGCTACATTTCATGGTAGATATGACAGCACACCTGAACACGCTGAACAGGGTAAAGGAGGCACAGCCCTGCACATGCTGGAGGAAGTTTTGGCATTTGAGCGCAAGTTAACAGTATTTGGCAGAGATTTACAGAGAGGTACACTGTCTCACTTCCCCTCTTTGCGAGAGTTCAAACAAGGTCACAATATGATAAATTCAGAGTATTTGCAGTCTGCAATCATTGCAATGCAAACATCATTTGGGAAGCGATTCTGTGAGTTCAGAGAGGAAAAAAATACATTATCTTTCCCTGTCACTCCCCTGACCAGCGATCCATCTGCATTGAATATGACTGCATTTGCAGGGGTAAGTCAACCCGATCTGGAGATGGAACTTGCAGACATAGCCGACAAAGATATATGGGTGTCCAAGTTCCAACGCTTGACCGATAATCTTGAAGATGTTGCCCGTCAGAAAGCCAATCTCGCGCTGAATCACAAATGGAGTGATATTGAAAACCTTCCCAAACAGGACAAGCTGATATTCGATACATGGAATGCCATCCCCAGCACTTACTCAAACATGAAAAAATACGCATTTGGAGTCCTGTCGATCTTCGGATCCACATACGTATGTGAACAGGTCTTTTCGAACATGAATTATATTAAAAACAAATATCGTTCACGCCTCACAGACAACAGCCTGCAGTCTTGTTTAAAGATGAAGGTGACCTCTTACAGCCCTGATGTACAGATGCTGTGTGCTGATGTTGAGAAGCAAAAATCACATTAACCAGGTAAAATAGTTTACTTGGCTATTATTTAGCAAATATTTATTTGACGTTCAGTGAAATAGTCCTTTTTTTATTTGTTGACAACTGACTGCACGCTCCAGTACAGACAGACAGATGGACTGGCGGATGGGCAGATGGACAGACGAGCAGATGGACTGGCGGACGGGCAGATGGACAGATGAGCAGACGGACGGGCAGATGGACGGACGGGCAGTGGACGGACAAGCGGACGGATGGGCAGATGGACTGGCGGACGGGCAGATGGATGGACGGGACAGACAAGCAGACGGATGGGCAGATGGACTGGCGGACGGGCAGATGGACAGACGGGCAGGCGGGCAGATGGCCGGGTGGACAGATGGGTGGGTGGGTGGACGGACGGACGGACGGAATGACAAGCAGACAGCATTTTGGGTTTGCTGCATGCGAATAAGTTAAGTTTGGCTTTTTATTTAATAAATATGAGGAGGACTCAAATAGACATTCAGTATTTTATTTGAAGGTAACCTTCGATCCAGCGTCTTTTTTTTTTTAGTTCAAAATGTTTTTCTTGCATGGAGTGCAGAAATAAAAATTTGTTTTCTTTGTAGCAGTTCATTGATTTCATAAATGCAATACACTATAGTTTTTTTATACATAGCACAAAGGTAAAAAACCGATATATGCAGTGTTATCTTCATTTTAGATGTCAAAAGGGTTTTGCGGCTCCCAGTGTTTTGTTTTCGATGGGAAACGGGTCCAAGTGGCTCTTTGAGTGTTTTGGGTTGCCTACCCCTGGGCTAGAAAAAAGAGGCAGAGAGAAAGAAACTTAATATGTATTAGTAAACTAGGCATTGAAACCCAGACAATATTTTAAGCACTTGTGAATTTAAAAAACTATATATACAAAAGAAGCAAAGGAAACTAACCAAAGAGAGAAGCAACCTAGAACTAAGGAGAAATTTCCTGACAGTTAGAACAATTAATCATGGAACAACCTGCCTCCAGAAGCTGTGAATGCTCCAACACTGGAAGTTTTTAAAAAGAGACTGGACAATCATTTGTCTGAAATGGTATAGGATTTCTTGCCTGAGCAGGGGGTTGGACTAGATAACCTCCAAGATCCCTTCCAACTCTATTCTTATTCTTATTCTTATTCTTATTCTTATTCTTATTCTTATTCTTATTCTTATTCTTATTCTTATTCTTATTCTTATTCTTATTCTTATTATTAATCATCATCGCACAGTCAGCCAGATGTTCAGACTGGATTTGGCATTTTTGTCTACCTATCAAGTCCTTACCAAGGATAGGCAGATGTGGGTGTTTGATGGTATTACAGATATTACAGATATCGTCGCAGGATGGAAGCAGTTCCTAGTAAGGCTGCCTTTTGCAATTGACTAATGGTGAATTTGTCAATGCCAATGGTGTTCAAGTGGTGCTCCAGTTGTTTTGGGATTGCACCCAAGGCGCCTATTACTACTGGTGCCCTTGCTTGCTTTTGCCACAGTCTTTCTATTTCTATTTGTAGGTCTTTGTATTTTGTTATCTTCTCCAGTTCTTTCTCGTCTATTCTGCTGTCTCCAGGCACTGCCATGTCCACTATCCAGACTTTTTTGTCTTTCTTATCGACAATTGTTAAGTCCGGGTGTTATGTTGCAGGTGCTTGTCTGTTTGAATTCTGAAGTCCCAGAGCAGTTTAATTTTATCATTTTCTAAGACTTTCTCTATTTTATGATCCCACCAGTTCTTGCTTACAGGCAAATGATATTTCTTGCAGATCTTCCAATGCACCATTGTTGCTACTTTGTCATGACGCTGCTTGTAGTCAGTCTGTGCGATCTTCTTGCAGCAGCTTACCAGGTGGTCCACTGTTTCTTCAGCTTCTTTGCATAGGCGGCACTTACTGTCTGTTGCTGTCTTCTCAATTTTGACTTTGTATGCATTTGTCCTTAAGGCTTGGTCTTGTGCAGCCAGAATTAGTCCCTCGGTCTCTTTTTTCAATTTTCCTGCTCTTAGCCATTGCCAGGTCTTGTTATTATCTGCTTTCCCAGCTATTTTTTTTAATGTACTGGCCATGTAGTGCTTTGTCTTCCCATGCCTCTATTCTGTTCTTCATTTGGTCTTTCTTGTAGGCCAGTTTGGTCTCTCCAGTAGTCATAACCATTCCTGATATACTAATTTCAGTGCATCTTCATCATTGTCCTTCAGATATTCTTCCAAAGCCATTTTTTCTTCTTCAACCATCTGATATACTTGCAGCATTCCACGCCCACTTATTTGCCTTGGTAGGTAGAGTCTGTCAATGTCACTGTGTGGATAAAGGGCATGATTCATTGTCATTATTTTTTTGGTCTTCCTATCCATTGCTTTTATTTCTGCTTGAATCCAGTCCACTATTCCAGCTGTGTATCTAATGACTGGAATTGCCCAGGTGTTGATTGCCTTCATGGTATTTCCTCCGTTGAGTTTGGACTTTAAGATCTTCTTCACTCTCTTGATGTATTCACCTCTAATCTTTTTCTTGACTTCAGTGTGCTTGATGTTGTCAGCTTGAAGGATACCCAAGTATTTGTAGTAATCTTCCTCATCCAGACTCTTAATGTTATTTTCGTGGGGCATCTTGATTCCTTCAGTTTTCACTATTTTTCCTTGTTTGATAGTAAGTGTGGCACATTTGTCCAAGCCAAACTCCATTGCAATATCTTGGCTATATATACAGACAGTGTTGAGCAGCGATTCTATTTCAGATGATGTTTTTCCATATAGCTTCAGATCATCCATGTAAAGGAGGTGGGATAGTCTGGCAGATGTTTTTGATGTTTGATAGCCATGTCCTGAGTTATTCAGTATTGTTGACAGAGGAAACAGTGCAATAACAAATAGTAGTGGTGATAATGAATCTCCTTGAAATATTCCTCTCTTGATATTAACCTCTCCCAATCTTTCACCATTGACCTGCAACTGTGTCTTCCATTGTGCCATCGATCTTTGCACAAATTTTCTGATGTTTCTACTGACTCCTGTTATTTCTAGGCACTTGATTATCCAGTCATGTGGCAGAGTCAAATGCCTTTTTGTAGTCAATCCATGCCACATTCAAGTTGGTCTTCCTTTTCTTGCAGTTTTCCAAGATTATTTTGTCTATTAAGAGTTGATCTTTTGTTCCTCTGCTATTGGGGTGGTTTCCTTTCTGCTCAGATGGAAAGAGATTGTTTTCAACTAGATGCTGTTGTATTGCATCAGCTACCACACCAGTTAGCAATTTGAAAGTTGTTGGCAAGCAGGTAATTGGCCTGTAGTTGCCTGGCGTTGCCCCTTTTGCTGGATTTTTCATTATTAGGTAGGTTTTCATAATAATAATAATAATAATAATAATAATAATAATAATAATAATAATAATAATAATAATAATAATAATAATAATAATAATAATAATAATAATAATAATAATAATAATAATAATAATAATAAAAAAGTTGGAAGGGAGTCCAACCCCCTGCTCAGGCAGGAAACCCTATACCATTTCAGACAAATGGCTGTCCAGTCTCTTCTTAAAAACTTCCAGTGTTGGAGCATTCACTGCTTTTGGAGGCAGGTTGTTCCACTGGTTAATTGTTCTAACTGTCAGGAAGTTTCTCCTTAGTTCCAGGTTGCTTCTCTCCTTGATTAGTTTCCATCCGTTGCTTCTTGTCCTGCCTTCAGGCGCCTTGGAAAATAGCTTCACTCCCTCTTCTTTGTGGCAGTCCCTGAGATATTGGAACACTGCTATCATGTCCCCCCTCGTCCTTCTGTTCATTAAACTAGACATACCCAATTCCAGCAGCCGTTCCTTATATGCTTTAGCCTCCAGTCCCCTAATCATCTTTGTTGCTCTTCTCTGTACTCTTTCTAGAGTCTCAACATCTTTTTTACATCATGGTGACCAAAACTGGATGCAGTATTCCAAGTATGGCCTTACCAAGGCATTGTAACGTGGTATTAATACTTCACGTGATCTTGATTCTATCCCTCTGTTAATGCAGCCTAGCACTCTGTTGGCCTTTTTGGCAGCTGCAGCACACTGCTGGCTCATATTTAAGTGATTGTCCACTAGGACTCCGAGGTCCCTCTCACAGTTACTACTGTTGAGCAAGGTACCCCCTATACTATACCTGTACATTTGGTTTTTCTTGCCTAAATGTAGAACCTTACTTTTTTTATATAAAACAAGTTTTATTGGTTTTTTTAGGTTTTACATCAAAGTGCTTAGGAATCATCGTGGAGATAGGGTAATCAATAAAAAAAAGCATAATCATACATATATAATTCAGATTAATTCTTTAAGGGTTCCCTCTCTGTTTCCCTCAATTAATATAACATAGTCGAATTAATACATTTCTAAATAAAATGTAATCAATCAAAAAAAAACTATCAATAATATTTCACCTATATCAGACCAAATCCTGTTTTTAAGCTTTACTATCTTACAATTACCACCTTCCAATTTAGCCTTAAATAAACACATAATTTACACTTCGTGTATCCCAATTTCCCTTATTTCATAAAATAATAATTATTTCTAGAATATACATATTATTCCAACCATTATATTTTTACACTTCCCAACTATATTCTATTTCTTATTGATTTATATTTTATAAATCAATCCATATCTCTAAAAAACCTTTTTAACTCATTACATAAAATTTAAATCCCATCAAAATAATTATACCTAAAAAACATATTATTCCAAAAAATACCTTCTTACTTCATTTCACATCTATATTCTATTTCTTATTCTATTAACTCCTTGTTTACAACTTTTCCATGTTACAATTCCAAACCATAATCAAATCAATAATTTTCATCTCAGTAGTATTAACTCAGTCAAAATCTCTAAAAGCCTTTTTAACCCATCAGGTAAAATTTTAACTCATTTTTAAATTTAATTCTAGCTTTCTTTTTGTGCCAAGTAGGTTTCCATAAAAGAGCCTCTAAATAATCAAATCTCAATATTTGATTATACGTATTTCTCAACAATTCAGTCTGATCATATTTCTCTTCTCTTTTTTCCAATACTATCTGAGTTTTTCCAATACTAGTCAGTTTTGTTCAATGTGGTAGTTACTTGTTGATTTTCCGTGTTATCACAGTTCTCAATGCCTTGTATTTGCAAATCAGTTCCTATTGCTTTTGGCATTGTAGATGTTTTAATTGAAATCCGTCTTTGGTTGTCGAGATTCTCAATGAATTGTATGTGGGATTGTATGATATCTTCTTCAATGTTGATTTGTTCCTCATCTATTATTATTTGAGTTGTGGGGTAGTCAGTTGGAATCTGGAAGTCAATTTGAGGTTTTGTAATAAAAGCATTTATTCTAGCATTCACTTGCTCAGAAGTTTCGTAAATTCTTCCCAACATAAGTTTACAAATAGATTGTGGATGAGATTCCTCCATCTCATTAAATTATATATGTAGTTGCATGCAGGCCTCTTTGGAGTTGATCTGTTCCTCCTCTGTTATTCCTTGGTCTATAAGTTGATCAGTCAAAATTTGAGGTTCAATTTTTAATTCTGGAGCATCATCTTTAATGTTCATTCTAAAAATCCTTTGTTCTTTAAGTTCCAAGATTTTTTCTAGTATAAGTCCATAGCCAAGCTGTGGGTAAAACTCCATTTCAGTAGTAAGATAATCTTTTAGTTTTTTGGTGGAGGCTATGTTTATTAACAGTCAACCAACATCCGCCTCCACAATTCTAATGGGCAATTTCACCACCCAGCTGTTTCAAATCCATTATCTTTCCCGTTTGTAGTAATTGAAGGTCAAATCCAGTCTCAAAATCAAAGGGAAAATACAATTGCAATGTCAGTTTTTTACCACACGATGTCCTCAGTAAGCTGTAAAATCTTTTTTCCAACTTCCAATAAAATTTTGTCCAGTTAAAAAGTAAAAACAAGTAAAAGGAATAACTATATTCCCCAGTTTAAAAAGTAAATACAGCAATAAAATTCTATAATAGAGATTTTTTCAGGATCCTCGAAATCCAACAACAAAAATAGTCAGTAAAAATTAATTATTTTTCTCAGAGCTCATTTTTCCAACTATCCAAATGCCGCTCTCTTAAAGTAGGGAAATAGTTCCAAAAGCTTTTCACAGGGAGGTAGTTAGGGTACAGAGAGGGAAGGAAAGGTCTCACCCGGATCTTCCACGGTGGTTCTTTTCGCTTAGCTGTTCTTGTGACTTTTGGCTGGAGCAGCTAGATGATCGGCCATGTTAATGGCTGATCTTTTCCCCGTCGGCCCAAAGGAGCTGTCTCGGACCGCGGAAGGTGCTGCCGCTCCCTCTGCAGCCAACGAGAGTCCTCCTCAGCGGTAGTCGCCCCTCCAGGGCGACTTTCGACCCTGTCCAGGGTCTACCGGCAGAGGGAAACCGGCCGGCGAAGAGAGAAGACTCTCCGCATGACCACCAGCGCCGCAAACTGGAACCGGAAGTCAGAACCTTACTTTTTTCACCATTGAATTTCATTTTGTTAGATAGTGCCCAGTGTTCAAGTCTGTCCAGATCCTCCTGTATCTTAAGCCTGTCTTCTGGAGTGTTGGCTATTCCTGCCAGCTTGGTATCATCTGCAAATTTGATGATTTCCCCATCTATCCCCTCATCCAAATCGTTGATGAAGATGTTGAAGAGCACTGGGCCCAGAACAGAGCCCTGGTGCACCCCGCTACACACTTCCCTCCATGTAGATGCAGTTCCATTGCGGACCACACGCTGAGTACGGCCGGTCAGCCAGCTACAGATCCATCTGATGGTGATGCTGTCTAACCCACATTTTTCTATCTTATCAAGTAGTAGGTTGTGATCTACTTTATCAAATACCTTACTGAAGTCCAAGTAAATTAGCCACTTTTCAATTTCTCCTCCTTGTAGTATATTGTTGAACTGATTGGCAATGAGTGGGTATATAACAGTTAGATGTTTCAACCAAAACCCATGCAGTTCATCTCCACCTAGTGCTGACCAATTTTTGATCTTCCTTGCTCTGTTTTCTACCATTTCTGTTGCTAGTATTAGTTCTTTCATTTCAACTGTTTTATTTGCATCCACCTCTTTTAACCAAGCCGCATCCTTGTTGTATTTCTTTGGGTTATCCCATATCTGCTTCCAGAACTGCACTGTTTCTTCCTTGTCAGTTACTGGCTGATTCATTGCAGTTTCTCCATTGAAGGATTGGTAGAAACATTTCTGATTGGATTGAAATTGGAGGTTCTGCCTATAATTTGCAATTCGAGCTTCGTATCTGCTGATTTTCCTGGCTATAGCTGTTATTTGCTGCTTCATTATTTCCAGTGCTTCCTTGATCTTCCTTGTTTCTAAGTGGTATTTCTTGATTAGGTCTTCTTTGGTCTTCTTGTTCTTCAGCTTCTTTTCTTTCATCTGTTCTAGCTTGCTTGCATGTGATATTAATTTGCTGATCTTATTTTCTAGTCTAACCTTCCATTTTTGTGGTGCACTGTTTGTTTGTTTTTCTTCTTTTTTGATTTTGCATCCCAGGTATTCAGTTATAACTGCAGCTGTGCTGTACATTAGTTGGTTTGTTTCTTGCAGTGAATTGGTGCTTATACTTGATATTGCAGTATTTGTGTCTTTTAATGCTTGTGCTAGCTGTTTCTTTGGAACAAGCTTCAATGCAGGCAGCCTTATTCTGTTGTTTTTGTGCTATTATAGATGCTCAGTTATTCTTTGCTTCAATTCTTTTATTTCTTTAGTTTGAGGGTTTTGTTCTTCCTGAGGAAGAGGTGCCTGGTTTCCAAATGAGAACAGTTGTATATCTCTGCTGGATTCCTTCACTGCCAACTCCCCCTTGTTTGCCTCTACATTCTGAATTACTTCTGGCAAGGCTTTGATTTCTTTGCCTTGGGTAAACCTTTGCAGTTCATCCAATTCTGTTTCTGTGAATAATTTATTTTGTATTATAAATTGGCGTTGATCTGCTAGTCTCTATTCTGTTATTTCTGATTCTGGATGTTGTTCTTTCCAGAACTGGTGCATTCATTTTATATATCCTCTTCTTGTTGGACTTGATCTGTAATAACAGATCATTATTTCTTTGTTTTCAATCACTGTGTATTTGCGATGGGTAAACACCTTTTCTTCCAGTAGTTCTGCAGCTGCTGGCCCTGGTTGCTCAGCCAATAGTCCTGAGTCCTGTAACTCATTTTTCACCAGATATCCAGGAACTCCAACATCTAGCACGGACCTTGTTAATCCGGGCGACATCCGAGCCAGTATGGCTTTCTGAAATTTATGTCTCACCACAATTTTTATGGGAGAGACACTCTTTGTCTGACTCCTCTGATGAGACCTGTCCAGTATGGTTGAACCTCTGGCATAGCTCTCATCTTCCTCAGAGTACACAAGCCCCACAACCATGTCTATTATTATTGTTGTTGTTGTTGTTGTTGTTGTTATTATTATTATTATTATTATTATTATTATTATTATTATTATTATTATTGTTGTTGTTGTTGTTGTTGTTGTTGTTGTTGTTGTTGTTGTTATTATTATTATTATTATTATTATCTTTTATTCATTAGACATGAACCTCAGTCAACTGAACATTCAAATTGACTGGCACTGATGGTGACACAGGTTGCTGCCAGAATCCTAGTTATCAACCAGGTACCTCCTTAAAATGTAAGATGTTCCAAGTAGTGCAGTTTTTTGTAGCATTGCTGGAGTTATTGCTGCAATTTCTTGATGTATTTTGCAGTTTTGGGATATCGTTCCCAGTGCCCCGATGACAATGGGTATCACTGTTACACGTTTCATCCATAATTGCACAGTTTCAATGGCCAGGTCACAATATTTCATAATTTTTTCCAGTTATTTTTCTTCGACTCTGGCATCTCCTGGTACAGCGATATCAATCAGCTGTACGCTTCGGTTCTCTACAACTGCGATATCTGGTGTGTTGTGTTCCAAATGGCGATTTGTCTGTATTCGAAAGTCCCACAAGATCTTCACCCTCTCATTCTCAACAACTTTTTCCACCCTATGTTCCCACGACTTTTCAGACACAGGCAAATCGTATTTTTTACACAATGCCCAGTGGATTAATTTAGCAACTCGGTCATTTCTAGCTTTGTAATCAGTTTGCGTGATTTTGCTGCACTCACATATTAGATGTGAAACAGTTTCAACTTTGTCATTGCAAAGTCGGCAATTTGGATTGTCAGTGGATTTTTGTATCTTCGCTTTCATGGCATTAGTTTGTAGTGCTTGTTCTTGAGCAGCCAGTATTAAGCCTTCTGTTTCTTTCTTGATGGTTCCCATCTTAAGCCATGCCCATGTCAAGTTGTTATCACATTTTCCTTCAATGTTTTTCAAATGCTGTCCATGCAAAGCTTTGGTTTTCCATCTATTTAATCTGTCATCCAGCCGTTTTTCCTTATATTCTGCCTTTGTTTCTGTTATTTTTATAGTGCTCTCTGTTTTCACAGCCTGCAGCAGTTTTTCTGTATTTTTATTCACATAGTCATTCAAACTTCGTTTTTCTTCTTCTACAGTTTGGTGGATTTGCAATAGCCCTCTGCCCCCTATTTTTCTTGGCAGGTACAACCTGTTCGTGTCACTTCATGGATGTAGAGCGTGGTGCATATTCAAAAGTTTATGCGTCTTCCGGTCTAGGTTTTCCAGTTCAGCCAAAGTCCAGTTGATAATTCTAGCTGGGTAGCGTATCACTGGGACTGCCCATGTATTAATGACTTTAATTATGTTTCCACCATTCAGCTTTGATTTTAATATTTTGCGGACTCTCCTGATGTATTCCTTTTGCATTGACTCTTTGACTTTTCCATTCAAGATGTTATCTGCTTCCAATATGCCTAGGGAGTCAAGCTATTCTCCAAAGCGCCTGAAGGCAGGACAAGAAGCAACGGATGGAAACTAATCAAGGAGAGAAGCAACCTAGAACTAAGGGGAAACTTCCTGACAGTTAGAACAATTAACCAGTGGAACAACCTGCATCCAGAAGCGGTGAATGCTCCAACACTGGAAGTTTATAAGAAGAGACTGGACAGCCATTTGTCCGAAATGGTGTAGGGTTTCCTGCCTGAGCAGAGGGTTGGACTCGATGACCTCCAAGGTCCATTATTATTATTATTATTATTATTATTATTATTATTATTATTATTATTATTATTATTATTATTATTATTATTATTATTATTATTATTATTATTATTATCATCATCATCATCATCATCATCATCATCATCATCATCATCATCATCATCATCATCATCATCATTATCGGTATCGGTATTTGTAACCGTCATCCTTTGCTAGTGCTTTCACAATACTTCCATTTCCCAGTTCTATTCCTTCTATTTTTCCCATTTTTCCTCGTTGCATGGATAATATAGCACATTTTCCAAGTCCAAAGTTCATTCTGATGTTACTGCTAAACAGTTGAACTGTGTTGAGTATTGATTCAAGTTCAGTGTGGCTTTTCGCGTACAGTTTTAAATCATCCATGTATAGTAGATGGTTTATCTTGCCATGCTGGCTTGAGATGTGGTATCCCAGTTTTGTGTTTTGTAAGATTATTGTCAATGGAATTAATGCGATGTTGAACAGTAGTGGTGAAAGTGAGTCCCCTTGGAAAATTCCTCGTCTGATGTTGATTTCACCAATGTTCTCCCCATTTGCTGTTAGGACTGTTTTCCATTTTTTCATATTTGCTTTCAAAAATGTACAGATATTTTTGCTGATTCCAAAGTTTTCCAAACACGCATTAATCCAACTATGGGGTAATGAGTCGAATGCCTTCTTGTAATCAATCCACGCCATATTTAAGTTCGTTTTCTGTCGTTTTACATTTTTAAGTACCATTTTGTCAATGAGCAGCTGATCTTTTGTTCCTCTTGATTTTTTATAATTTCCTTTTTGTTCTACCGGATACAGACTGTTTCCCATCAGATGATTGAATACTGAATTTGCCAGTATTCTTGTAAAAGGTTTGAACGTTGTTGGCAGACAAGTAATTGGGTGGTAGTTGCTTGGTTCTGTGCTCTTTTCTGGGTCCTTCATTATCAAGTTAACCGTTCTTCACTTGTGGCATTTTGAAGCATTTCATCAAACTGAGTGGCCATGCAGTGATGGAAGCTGGTGAGGTGTTTCAACCAGTATCCATGCAGCTCATCCAGGCCAGGTGCACTCCAGTTCTTGACCTTCTTTACTTGCTTTGCAGCCATATCGGTGGTTATTACAATATTCTCCATTTTGTTTCGTGTTGCTTGTTTTTGGATATCTTTGATCCAAGAGGCAGTTTTATTATGTTCCACTGGGTTTTCCCACAGTTCTTTCCAAAAGTTTAAAGTTTTTTCTTTACATGGGAAAACAGTAGTTTGGACTTGATTTTCATCAAGTGACTGACAGAAAAGGTGCTGGTTTCTTCTGAACTGGACATTTTCACGATATTGTTTTATTTGTCCTTCGTATCTTTCAATTTTCTTTGCTGTTGCTATTACACGCTGTTTTAGTTCTTCCATGGTTTCCGTTATTGTTTTTTCCTCCAGGTTATATTTTTTCTATAAACTATTTTTCAGCTTTTTGTTCTTTAGTTTTCCTTCTTTCAAGTATTTCAATTTGCTGACATCTCCTCATAGTTTTTTTGTTTTGTTTTCAAGTCTAATTTTCCATTTTGGTGTTCCAGTGGGCTTCTTTTTTGGCATTTTATAACCCAATTCTGTAGTTATAATGGCAGCTGTACTGTACATTAGTTGGTTTGTTTCATACAGTTTGCTGGATGGGATGGAAGTTAAAATGTTGTTCACAGCATTTAGTAGGTCTTTCACTCGTTTGCTATGCACTTCACGAATGGCAGGCAGTCTTTTTCTTTCTGTGTTTTCTTTGATATGGTTTTCAATCTTTTCTTTCAACATTTTCGCTAGATCACTTAGCTCTACACTTTCGAGTTGTTGCACAGGGGAATCTTCATCCTGTGTGGCGGCTTCTTCCGCTGGTTGGTCAGTTTGTTGGTCAGTTTGTTCAGGTGTTGGAACATTTTTTTCATCCTGTTCATCATCATTACTTGTTGTTTTCTTTTCAGCCAATGTTTCTAGATGTTGCATTTCCACATATGTAAAAACTTTATTACGGATGTTGTAACATCTTTGATCCATTAGTCGTTGTTCAGTTATGTCATTTTCTGGATGTTTTTCATTCCACAGTTGGATCATTCTTTTTTGAAATCCCCTGGCTGTTGGTTCTGCCTGGTAGTAGCATTGGATGATTTCTCGATTTTCTTCGATTGTCCAAGTTTTGCGCTTTTGTTCCAGTCGCTTTACAGTTGTACGCTCTGGTTCCCCAGCAGTAGCAACTGAGCCCCGTGGCCCATTTTTCGACAGATGTCCAGGAGCCATAGCATCTGATGTGGTCCTCTTTGACCCGGACGATGACTGATCCGGTATGGGATTTTTTTAATTTCTTCTCATCATTAGTGATGGGAGATACATGAGTTGGTTCATGGTGGATAAGCCACTACCAATCCGAAGACTGGTAATCCCATAATCATAGGGACCGCACCCGATAGCCATCCAGGCCCAGCCACGGGATTATTATTATTATTATTATTATTATTATTAGTAGTAGTAGTAGTAGTAGTAGTAGTGGTAGTAGTAGTTTCCATACCATTAATTTTATTAAAAATAATTACATGCCCCAATTTTATAAATTGTATAAATTCCCAATTCTGCTCTGAGGGCAGCAGCTGAACTCCTTTTATCCACCTTCAAGATACTTCTCAGATGATGTGATCGGATTTGTTCTAGTAGTGATATAAATTAAATCCTAAAGTTTAACTCAATATAAGTGCATAATGGTAACATTGGTATTTTGTATTTAATAATTCAGTCTAAGGAAGCCGCATACCTATGATTTTTTAAAAACAATTAACAGTGCATTCACTTGTGCCTTCTAATTCAGCTCCTTTGATGTTGAGGGAGCCCAGATCCAGTCACAGAGAAAAGTTCCCCCAGGTAAGAAAAGGTGTGAACTTGCTCTGTTACCTCCTCATCGATTAGCCCTATATGGCAATGCTGTCATTTTCCAAAAAAAAAATAACTTTTGAATTTGATGTATCCATAATCAGATAATTATTATGAGAATAGGAGCCAAGTCCTCTTAACAGCACATGCAACCCAAATGTCATATTGGCAACATCTTGTCTTACCGTTTGGTACATATCAATCCTACTTCTCACGGCTCCATTGAGCCCCAAACACACTCTCAAACAAATAAATAATATTATTTATATGTATAAATGTATCTGTCAATGGAGGTTCCCACCAGTCGGGATATTTCTTGAATTATTCAGCTGGTAGAAAATCGTCTCCAGAGGCCATATTGCACTTCAGACCTTTTATGATGAATTTGATCATGAGAATTTTAGGGCAAAAAATAGTTGATACATTGTCTAATATATTTATAGGTTTTTAATAAAATGGTCGGTTAATGTTAGTGGCCCCTAAAGGTACATAATACATATATGTTTTATCATCAGTAGGAAAGGTAATCCCATAGCATTCTGTTTAAAAATCTGAGATTTGTTCATGATTGAGGATAACATTATTTTGGCTAAGACCATGTAAAAAAATGTGAGTTTTCCATCAGTACTGCACATAACAGCCTGCCTCCAGAAGTGGTCAATGCTCCAACACTGGAAGTTTGTAAGAAGAGACTGGACAGCCATTTGTCTGAAATGGTACAGGGTTTCCTGCCTGAGCAGGGAGTTGGACTAGATGACCTCCAAGGTGCCTTCCAACTTCCAACTATTATTATTATTATTATTATTATTGTTGTTGTTGTTATTGTTGTTGTTGTTGTTATTGTTGTTGTTGTTGTTGTTGTTATTGTTATTGTTGTTGTTGTTGTTGTTGTTGTTATTATTATTATTATTATTATTATTATTATTATTATTATTATTATTATTATTATTATTATTATTATTATTCCTATTGTACATAAGATCCTTTGACTGAACACAGAGCTTCTCTTCGCATTCACAAGTGTGCAGCAGAAGCCTCTGAGCAATTGGGATGATGTCATCAAAAGACAGGTCTCTTTTGATCCTTGCTTCCTCCCGACTTTATATCCCAATCCTTATTTATAACTCTTACAAATGCCATGGTGAAGAGATTATTTGCAGCAGAACCAATTCTTAAACACTCTGATCCATCCAAGCTGATGCTAGTAATATTGCGGTGGGCACAGTCCTCCAACAAAAAAACCTTAGGGGGGATCTGCAGCCTTGCGCCTACATTTCACGAAAGCTTTCGGAAACAGAGAGGAGATGGGCTGTTTGGGAGAAAGAGGCTTTTGCAGTAAGATGGGCATTATTAAATTGGCGCCATTTCTTCGAAGGGAGTAAAGTGCCTTTCGAAGTATAGACTGATCATTATTATTATTCAAAATAATCTTGAATTACCTAGAAAAGACACAGTTGGATCTATAGCTTACACACCAACATCCCACTCATTTAACAAAAAGGGAAGGACAAACACAAACCTGTTGGAATTTGTAGGTGGCTGTTAATGTTGCCATCTGGATGGAGCTGGCTTTGCTAGCTCCATCAACAAGAGCCAAAAGCTTGTCCTTCCTTCCACAGCTGTAGTTAGGAACATTGGCTTCTCCAGTAGAGAGCATGTCCAGCAAGGCATCTGAAGTACCTAGGCTGTTCTCATAGTTGTCATGGATGTTGTAGCCAAGTGTGAGATTATGCAGGAGCTGGGGATTCTCCTTCACCAGTTCAATATTGCAAATCATGGGTATTACTTTTCCATAGTATAAACTAGTGTAAAACCATGATCATGTTAATATTGGCATCCTCAACAGCAACAAAAACAATACTTTTTCTCCATTTAATAATCTTTTTTCTCTACAAACTAGTTGAAACATAAGCCAATATTGATCCAAAACTAGAGGCAAATGATAGTCACCCATCACCCTTTAATATTGTTAGTGTTGAGGATGGGGATAAACCTCAAAAAGGTTTAACAAATCAGAAACATACAATTATTTTTAGCAGTACTAATATTCATAGGCCAGAATAATTCAGTCATTAAAGAAGAACCACCATTAAAGGAAGAAGATTTTTGATAAGTGACCCAGAGAAGCTGTTCTAAAAACAAGTCATCCTCTATTCCTTTAAAAATCAGACATTACATATCAATCGGTTATAAAAATATGGAAATGGTTGGGCAGAGGAAATTAGAACCATTTCGATCATTACTTTCAACCAAAGTCAGTATTCCAGTCATGAATTTGGAATTGAACACAGAGAGGAAATTATTGTGGACTTCTTTCAGGTTTCATTTGCCTGTTTCTACTCTCAGAAAATAAGGCAAAAGAGAGAGGCTGTGTTAATCAAAAGGATTCAAAAAATTTGTCAGATCCAGCAATATAAGAGTAAGTAAAACAAGAAGAAAAAAAGAAGAGTGTTAGAACTGCAAATGGAGGGAATGAAACTCCATCGCATAACTTACAGCTGAATCTGACTAGAAGGAGCCATGTTGAAATGTAAGGTTGCAGGTGTTATTGCTGATAGAGAGATGACAATACCAATGAGAAGATCTCCTGGCCTATAATAGCTCCATGGCTTTTCTCCATCCTGGTGGTGCAAATTCAGTGGGCACTTCATTCTCAACTTCCCAGAGAGTGGCTGGGACACCAGCAGCATCAGAAGCAGAAGCAGGAGGTCCATAATTCATAGGGCGGAATCAATCTCCTTCCTCTTTCTAAAAAAGAATTTGAATTCAAAGCACTCTGACAGGTGGAATATCCAGTGGCTTTCCTGATTCAAAGAGAGAAACCAAGATTCACATGGAAGAGAGAGAAAATATATTCAAGAGTACATGTGAGCCACAAAAAGCATAGCCTGTGATATTTATCCTTTTCTGATGCATGTTGCTTCCATGTTGCTTCAATCTGATATTTACATCAAAGGCAGTCACTGGAGACATAGGAGAAGAGGTCTCAGAGAGAGGGATGGTGATGATTGCGGTGAGAAGGAGCTTCTGCTGTTGGGATCCTGAACTTCTTCTACGTAAGGAGGGGTAGATGGAGAAAAGCACGTTAGAGAAAACTCACAGATAGACCCCTTGGGGCAGTGTTCTGTCCTGTTAGGACACGTCCAGAAAATCATGCTGGATGGAGATAGTTCAACAGCCAGGAAAGTGACAGCCTGGGATAGCACAATTGGCACAGAGAGAGAAAATTGTAGAGTGGGTAAAAGTTTTAGTTTCCTTGACACTTTCTGTTTCTTGGTTTAAATAAAACAATTGTGCTGTTAGGTCTGCAGTTGAGATAATGGTAGCGCCCTCAGTGTGTTGCATGGTGTGACCTGATTTCTTGCCACAACCACTCAGAAATTGGTTTAGGGGGACCTGGTGGCAGTTCCTCTGGTTGTGTAGATGCACTTGGTGTTTTGTGGATCCTGTGACATTCCCATTTCTGAGGGTTTGTTTGTCCTCCCTAGCAGACTTCCATGTGCTTATAGTTCAGAGTCCCTGTGTTCTGGTTTATCTTGGTCGATTCTTGATTATTTTTCTTATCTGGAGGGGGGATGTTAATATATATAATGCTTGGCCTAGAAAGGAGAACTGGGGGTTTGAGTGACAGGGGGAGCTGATGGGATGGGCAGGTCCATCCTTACAATGAAGACCATAGGATTATAAATATCCCAGGTCCATCATTTGAAAGTTGTCCCACTGTTCAGTTCTCAGCTTCCACTCTCACTGCCTGGCTACCAGATCTTCAGTGGCTTCCATTCTGGCTGTTGCTTTTGAATGCCAGCTTGATGTGTAAGAAGGCTTCTCTCGCCCATGATGTTCTCTGCCCTGTCTCACTGAAGTCTAGTTGCACCCCCAGAGGGGAGGAAACTTCCGTTGGAAATGCGGCCACCTACTTTGTGGGTTTCCCTCAGGTGAGAGCCCAGGGAAGTGGCGGAGAGGTGGCTGTGGTCATCCATGGTTTGTTACAGGCTTTCAGGAGGCTGCACCTAGAGCTGTCTTTTCGCCCAAGGTTGGGTGTCTGCAAAAAATGTTTCCCCAGCCTGCTGAAGTATGTTGTGTGAATGTGGTCCTTACAAGAAGTGTCTCTAGCTTATTTCTGTTATCAATGATTGTTCAGCTAGTCCCTCCTAAATTAATATTCAGAATTCACTCACTCATTGGTTCAACCTCCAAAAATAAACCATGATTAAAAGTCGCAAATGTGAACTCAGCCATTGGTGAGATGACCAGGTTAAATGGGTTGTATGGCTATGACCAGAAGTAGTCTGGTGTAGTGGTCAAGGAATCAGACTAGTAACAGGAAACCATGAGTTCTAGTCCTGCCTTGGGCACAAAGCCAGCTGGGTAAACCTGGGCCAGCCAACCTCTCAGAGCCCTGGGAAAGAGGCAATGGCAAACCACTTCTGAAAAACTGGGTCACCTATGGTCTTTCTGATTACTTTCACACACAGCTGGCTGAAGTTGTGACCTTCCTGAGTCTGGCTACCATCTTGCAAAACCAGCTGAGTGGACTCCAATTTGCTAAGCACGGGCAGTTTTTTTTTTAAAAAAAAAACTAGTTACTTCGTGTAGAAGTGGCAGGAAAACTCCAATCCTGATCATGACAGTGAGTTCCAAGTCCTCATGAAGGCTTCAGACAGGTTGATGAAGTTGGAGTCCTGGAAGGCCAGGAGGGCTGCAGGAGGTTGATGTCCCTTCCTGTCAAGGGCAGAGAGGGCGTGCTGGAAAAGAGGAAGGCAGGTGGAGCCCCCTACACAATCCAGCTCAGGCAGCCTCAGGCATGGTTGGAAAAGGTTTCTTTGAGGGAGGAGTCCTCCTAGCAGGTGAGAAGGGTGGGAGAGAAGCAGTGATGTCACAGGAAGGGGGGTTCCATGCAGTGGGGGTCCAGGTCAAAGCATCCCTTTTGGTTAGCAGCACTGATGGTCAGCCAGGAACCCCCACAGGAGGTGAGTCTCAGGCACTTGCATGCTAGGAGAGCTCATCCTAGTCCAGCGAGTTTGCAATCCTGTTTGCTATTGGCCAACCTCAGCACACCCAGCATTGGTGGCACACCCTCAGTCCCCTTTGCAGGACTCAGTTGCTGAGCCCCTGCAAGTGTGTTCTGTGAATGTCTCACTAGGTGGTTGAGCTGAGTGAATCAAACTCTACTGACCATCATGGAAGCGTATGCTCTCTTTAACCTGGATTCAGTAAAAACCCTGTTTCCTGAGCAGTGTGGACTCATCAACTGAATTAAGGGGTGAAGTTCACAGCTCATGTTTAGGTCATCCAGGTTTTTTCAGGCACTTCTGCAGTGGTTTTAGCAAGCTGGACACATCTCAGCCTGTCACTGACTGCAGGGAGGGGCAAAGATGTTGGGCTTCAGAGGGAACCAGATTAAAAGTGGCTTCTTTCTCCCTTGCATCTCCAAACACACCTCAAAGGAGCAGGGGACTCATCTTTGATTGGCCATAAAGCCCCTGACAATATGGACTGAGATCTTAAAACATGTTTATCTCATTTCATACATTCCAAAAGTTGGGAACCTTCTCCTGTGCAAATGTATGCAGCAGATCATCATGCTAAGCCAGCATCTGGTTTATATAGATTTTGGCACGGTACATTATGCCAACATAGCAGTTCTCTTTCCTTAACCTAAAAGTTAAAGTTGTTGTGTAAACTTACCCAGAATGTAAGGGTGTTGTGTGAACTCACCTAGATTTCCCACAAACCATCTATGTGATGCCCAATACAGGACGTTTGCACAGATAATTTGAAACTTTTAAAGGATCTGCTTTTGGATTCAGGGTCCATAGCTATCCAGCACGGCAACATTGACAGGATGAGAGAAGCCGTTGCTTCTCTTCACAAGCCATTGCTGTGCCTTGCTCTGTTCTTGCAAGCCCAGCCAGGTGGCCTCAACTTGCTAAAATTGGGCCGATTTTTTGTAGCTGGTTGTGCTGCAGAGAGGTGACAAGAATCTCCCAATCCTGACAAGGAGAATGGGTTTCAAGTCCTCATGAAGGCAACTGGGGGGATGGGGCAATGAAGCATGCGTCCAGGAGAGCCAGGAATGACTGAGAGGCTATAGGATGCCTGTGGGCCTTCCTGGCAAGGGCAGGGAGGGCGTTCTGGAAGAGAGAAAGGAAGGCAGAGCCCCCAACCCCATCCAGTCAGGGCAGCCTTGGGTGTGATCAGAAACCTCTCTTCTGAGGGAGGGGCCCTATTCACATGGGGGGGGGCTGTTGAACATCACTATCATCACAGTCAGTATTGTCAACACAGAGCAAAAATTTTCTTTGCTTCTTTCCTTTCTTCTTTCTATTCTTAGACTCTCTAGAGTCAAAGTATGTAACTTACAGATTTTGAACCAACCTAGAACTAAGGAGAAATTTCCTGACAAAACAATCAATCAGTGGAACGACTTGCCTCCAGAAGTTGTGGGTGCTTCAACACTGGAGGTTTTCAAGAAGAGACTGGACAACCATTTGTCTGAAAAGGTAAATCGTGAGGTTTCCTCCTTCAGCAGGGAGTTAGACTAGAAGACCTCCAAGGTCCCTTTCAACTCTGTTCTTCTGTTTCAGGCATGCAGTATATTTAGCAAAGTGTTAGCAGGGATAGAGATTTGAGAGCAGAGGTGAGGAGTTTAGTTTTAGCACCTAATTCGGGGGACGGGGCAGTGCAAGATGAAAAGGTTTGTCTCTTCCAGCATTTTTTGTGTCCTTTATTGAAGAGATGTGAGTTTTGGGGTGGAACAAGGGGGGGAGTCAAAGCCAGAGAAAGGTTTCAGGAAGCTCATCAGAGCTTTGCAGTCTCCCAACAGCCTGAGGATCAGCCTGGAAAGCTTCAAAAGCAGCCACCATTTCTACAAGGACTCGTCAGAGTATTGAAAATGGTGTCCACTTCCGGAAGGCCTGAGGATCAGGCCCAAGCACTGCAGGGTCCCGTTGGGGCAGGATCGAAGGGGAAGAGGCTTCCAGCCAGAGGGAAAGATGTTACCCAGCCACATCTGGAAGGCCGTGGTACCCCCAACACTCCTATACATTAAAGAGGGGCTTGGTGGGGGCACAAGGGAGTCAAGGAGGGGCTGAAGAAAGAGCTCACATTTGGGGAAAGGAGATGGAAAAGGGGGCTCTTTGGGGGGGGTGACCCCAGCAGGCAGAAACTTGGCTGCATTGGCTTTCAGCTCTTATTTTCCCCAGGGTGGCACACTTTGATGTGAAGAAAGACAGACAGCCCTGATCTTGAATGGGGAGGGAAGTCCAAAGTCTGAAATCTTCCAGTGATGCTTTTTGCCTAAAGCCGAGTTCTCTCCCAGGAAAGATTTCCATTTTGGGCCTCCCTGGTCAGAGAGAGAAGTGAACTGCAGCTGATTCCATCTGTCTCTGCCCAAAGTCTCCCCTGGAAGATTCGGCCAAAGAGCAGAGCTGAAACTTTGAGAATAATAATAATTCTCTCTCTCACCAGAGATCCCTGGCTAATTCAACTAGTTCTTGGACTCAAAGTTTGTTGGGCACTTCTCTGGAGAGAAATGAAAGGGGAACAATCCCCATAGGATTCAGAATGATAGGGCAGAGCTAGAATTAAATTGGTCAGCAAGAATTGAGAGGTTGGAAAGCACCATGCTTGAAATTGGCCCCACAGGGAATACACGGCACCTGTGGCTGAAGAAAAAGAAATCTGATATTTGTTGGCATAGCGGTTAAAGAGAAAACCCCGGGGACTACAATGCCTGAACATGTCACGGAACTGGAATAGCTTCCTACTGAGCTAAAACCAAAGTTTACTTTATTTTGAAAGTTAATGTTGAAGGGCACCCATATAAAAAGACTGATGCAATAGTGAGACCAGGATCAAAAAAAAAAACAAAAAAAAAACTGCTGGTTAAAAACTAGTCATCAGGACTTCACATAGTTAAAAAAAAAATCATATCCCTGTACAGAGAATGAGAGATAGAGAGATAAATGAGAGAAATAAAGGATGCCTTTCACCCCACGTAAGGAAGAAAGGGAAAGGACCCATGTTCCACTGCCACTCCCTTCCACACATTGGGAGGGCACCAATAGAAAAAGACTGATGCAATAGTGTGACCAGGATAAAATAAAAAAATCTGCTAGTTAAAAACTAGTCATCAGGACATGACATAGTTTATTAAAAAAAATCATACCCATGTACAGAGAATGAGAAATAGAGAGATAAATGAGAGAAATAAAGGATGCCTTTCACCCCACGTAAGGAAGAAAGGGAGGGAAAGGACCCATGTTCCACTGCCACTCCCTTCCACATATTGGGCACTGAGGGGGAAAAGCAAAGCCCAGACATGTCACGTTGCCCATAGAAAAGGCTCAGGAAGGAGGAGGGGAACCGGGGGAACCCTTCACACCCCCCATTCTGGGAAGAGACTAAGGTGGATTATGGGCTTTGGAGTTGCATTTCAGGGGGAAATGCAGCCAATGGGGTTTTTGTGAAGTTCCGGTTCCTCTTTGTGTGTTTCCAGGAAAGGCTCCTGTCGGGGAGAAGCCATGCAGGGCCTTTGTCTCCAAAGGGGGATCCGGCTTTGCTGGGGAGGGAAAGGCGAGGGGGGTCTCCCTGGAGGGACCCTCTGGGGCTCTGAGGAAGGGGCATCCTGGGGGTCCCTCGTGGCCCCTGAAGTCCCTCCTGCCGGGCTCTCCTGGGCAGCCACTGCCCCCCACTTGCCCAAGCCCCCCCCCAGAGGAGAAGCTCTTCATTGCAGCCATTTCTGGGTGGGGGGGGGAAGGCCCTTCCAGGACTTCGGCCTCCCCTCCCTCTGCACTTCTGGCAGTTTTTGCCTCTTTCTCATCACACAAAATCTTTCTGATTTTCTATCCTTATTGGATATTTCCCTGTCCCCCCTCCCTTTTGTCTTTGTTCATTCAAACTCTTCTCCATGATTCTGATTGGTGGCTGAGCTCCTAGGCAACCATTGTCTCTTCCCTCCTGCTTCATTGGCTGCTGCTGGGTTGCCACGACGATAGGGGCAGGCCAGGACTAGAGGCAGCCACTAGGGAGGGAGAGGGGCGGGGCTTTTGTCTTGGCTCAAAACTGGAGGAGTTGAAGGCGAAATCTTCTCTCTTTTAGGAAACTTCTGTCAGATGCAGCCCAGAGTAGGAGAAAATGAAAGAGTATTTATATATAGATATATATTTAAAATGAAGGAAAAATTCAAGACTTTGACAGAAAGAAAATATGAATGGAAACTAAAAACAGATAAAAAGGAGGAAGATGCAGTGAAATTCGATAGAATAGAAGAGAGCTGGAAGGGACCTTGGAGGTCATCTAGTCCAGCCCCCTGATCAGGCAGGATACCCTATACTATTTCAGACAAATGGCTGTCCAGTCTCTTCTTAAAAGCCTCCAATGTTGGAGCATTCACAGCTTCTGGAGGCAGGTTGTTCCACTGATTAATTGTTCTAACAGGAAATGTCTCCTTAGTTCCAGGTTGCTTCTCTCTTTGATTAGTTTCCATCCGTTGCTTCTTGTCCTTCCAGGTTCTTTGGAGAATAGCTTGACCCCCTCTTCTTTGTGGCAACCCCTGAGATAAACCCCTGACATTAAAGAAATAGTGTGGATAAAGAGCTTATCGAATTTAGAGAGCTGAAATAAAAAACACTTTGTATTAAGATTAATTTTGGTATTAGTTAAAAGCACTTATATTTTACAATTCATTTTTGAACAAATGTGAAAGCTTTCCTTTTGTGAAATGAAAATATCTCCCCAGCCACTGTGGAGAGAATAACAGAATAACAGAGTTGGAAGAGACCTTGGAGGTCTTCTAGTCTAACCCCCTGCTCAAGCAGGAGACCCTATGCCCTTTCAGACAAATGGCTGTCCAGTCCCTTCATGCTATAGAAGGATTGGGGGTCTTGGGGCCTTGTGGATGTAGTTTAGTAACAACTCTCCCTCTGGCTGGAAGCTGGAGCCATTGGGGGTCCTACAGAATAGCAAGAGGGGCACCACTAGGCACCCCAGCCAGGGTGGTTAGCAATTATGATTCTACTGCACAATTTGTGGTAGCTCTGTTGGTGTCAGTCTAACACTTGTTGTCCTGAGCCAAACATTATTTGAGACCTTTTCTTATGAGTGGGATTCCTTTCCTATACAAATTGTCCCTCTTCTGAATTCATTTTTCAGGAATGTAATTCAATGTATTTTAATTTAATGTGTCTCAAGGAATGTAAATGTTGATATTCCATAGATTGGGCTGATATGTGCAAAGCAGAGAAAAAATGTATTATTGTTAGTACTCATGATATGAAAGGCCATTTAACAAATATTCAAAATTTTGATGGATGCCCGAAAATTATATACAAAACTCTTTCAAAGTTATGATGTCTGCAATGCCCCTGCGGTCATTTGCTCTTCAGACTGACCATGGGGATGCTGCAGTGCCCTCCCTCTCTCCCCCTTCGATTGCACCCCCAACAGGACCCTGCAGTGCTTGGGCCTGATCCCCAGGCCTGCCGGAAGTGGACACCATTTTCAATACTCCGATGAGTCCTTGTAGAAATGGCGGCTGCTTTTGAAGCTTTCCACCCTGATCCTCAGGCTGTTGGGAGACTGCAAAGCTCTCCTGGCTCTTGCTAGGCTTGGGAAACCAGACACTGCATGACGATGGGGCAGCTTCAGATGAGCTTCCTGAAACCTTTTCCTGGCTTTGACCCCCCCCTTGCTCCCCCCGAAAAAGACCCACATCTCTTCAATAAAGGACAGAAAAAAAGCTAGGAGAGACAAATTTGTTCATCTTTCACCTCCCTCCCAAAATTAGGTGATAAAACTAAACTCCCCACCTCTGTCCTCAAATCTCTACCCCCTTTAACAATTTGCTAGATATACTGCATGCCTGAAACAGAATAACAGAGTCGAAAGGGAACTTGGAGATCTTCTAGTCTAACCCCCCTGCTCAAGCAGGAGACCTGACCATTTACCCTTTCAGACAAGTGGCTGTCCAGTCTCTTCTTGAAAACCTCCAGTGTTGGAGCAGCCACAGCTTCTGGAGGCAAGTCATTTCACTGATTAATTGTTCTCACCGTCAGAAAATTTCTCCTTAGTTCTAGGTCCGTGGTGGCGAACCTATGGCACGGGTGCCAGAGGCGGCACTCAGAACCCTCTCTGTGGGCATGCACGGTCGCCCCAATCCTAGGGCTTCAGCTGGGTTTTATAAAACCTTTTCGCTTTAGGCCTCCGCCACCATGTGCAAAAAAAAAAAGGTTCAATCAATCAATCAATTTCAACTTCTCGCAGGAAAAAAAAATCTCGCAAAGTTGGAATTGATTGATTGAACTTTTTAGTCCCACCCAGTCTACTGTTACCACCGCAGCCACGCCCACCCAATGGGCCATGCCCACCCAATGGGCCACACCCAGCCAATGGGCCATGCTCACCCAGCACCCGACGATACATAAGTGGGTTTTGGGTTGCAGTTTCGGCACTCAGTCTCTAAAAGGTTCGCCATCACTGTTCTAGGTTGATTCAAAATCTATAAGTTTACTTTGACTGCAGAGAATCAAAGAATAAATAAAAGCAAGGAAGCAAGCATTTAATTTCTTTTGCTCTTTCCCACTGCTTGTGAGGAGGCCCCTCCCTCAGAAGAGAAGTTTCTGATCACACCCAAGGCTGCCCTGACTGGATTGGATTAAGGGCTCTGCCTTCCCTTCTCT
Organism: Azemiops feae; assembly: GCA_023970755.1. Taxonomy (NCBI): domain Eukaryota; kingdom Metazoa; phylum Chordata; class Lepidosauria; order Squamata; family Viperidae; genus Azemiops; species Azemiops feae. The sequence goes on along the minus strand of JALGBA010000742.1, from coordinate 75,031 downwards.
CTTCCAGACATCCCTCCCTGCCCTTGCCAGGAAGGCCCACAGACCTCTTGTAGGCCCCTCTCTCACTCCTGGCTCTTCAGGACCCATGCTTCATTGCCCCCCCCCGCAGTTGTCTTCATGAGGACTTTAAACCATCCTCCTTGTCAGGATTGGGAGATTCTTGTCACCTCTCGGCAGCACAACCAGCTGGGTGAGTTCACACAACACCCTTAATTTAGGTTAAGGGGAGAGAACTGCTACATTGGCATAATGTATCATGCCAAAATATCTAAACCAGATGCTAGCTTAGTGTGATGAACTTTCTTCACACATTGGCACAGGACAAGGTTCCCAGCTACTGGAATTTTATTTTATTTTAAATTTAAATTTAAATTAAACTTTATATTTAAAGCTTTAAAATCTCAGTCAATATTATCAGGGGCTCTATGGATGACTAAAGTCCCCCACTCCTTAGAGGTTTCTTTGGGAATGCAAGGGAGAAAGAAGCCACTATTAATCTGGTTCCCTCTGAAGCCCAAAACCTTTGCCCCTCCCTGTGGTCAGTGCCAGGCTGAGATGTGCCCAGCTTGCTAAAAATAATGCAGAAATGCCTGAAAAAACTTGGATGGCCTAAACATGAGCTGTGAACTTCACCCATTAATTCAGTTGACGACTCCACACAGCTCAGGAAAGAGGGTTTCTCCCCAATCCAGGTTAAGGAAAGGACATGCTTCCATGATGGTCAGTGGAGTTTGACTCAGTCATTTCAATTCTGCAGAGCACGCACAACTGTCAACCACCTGGTGGGACACTCACACAACACACTTACAGGGGCTCTGCAACTGAGTCCTGCAAAAGGGACTGAGGGGGTCCCACCAATGCTGGGTGTGCTGAGCCTGGCCAAATGCAAACAGGGGTGCAAACACCCTAGACTCAGGTGAGCTCTCCTAGCCTGCAGGTGCCCGGGACTCGCCTCCTGAAGGGGTTCCTGCCTGATCATCCATGCTGCACTGTGCTGCTAACAGAAGGGGGTGCATTGACTTGGACACCCCCCATCTGTGGAACCACCCTTGCTGTGATGTCACTGCAGCTCTCCCACCCTTGCTGTCTGCTAGGAAGGCTTTGCCCACAACCATGCCTGAGACTGCTTGAGCCGAATCACGAAGGAGCTCCACCGGCCTTCCTCTTTTCCAGCACGGCCTCTCTGCCCTTGACAGGAAGGGACATCATCCTCTTGCAGCCCTCCTGCCCTTCCAGAACCCCAACTTCATCAGCCTGTCTGCAGACTTCATGAGGACTTGTTACTCGCTGTCACAATCAGATTGGAGTTTTCCTGCCACTTTTACAGAGAGCAACCTGATTAAAAAAAAAATCTGCCCATGTTTAGCAAATTGTAGTCCACTTGGCTGTTTTTGCAAGACTGAAGCCAGACTCAGGAAGCCCCACAGCCTCAACCGGCTGTGTGTGAAAGTAATCAGGAAGACCATAGGTGACCGGGTTTTTCAGAAGTGGTTTGCCATTGCCTCTTTCCCAGGGCTCTGATAGGTTGGCTAGCCCAGGTTTAGCCTGCTGGCTTTGTGCCCAAGGCAGGACTAGAATTCATAGTCTCCTGGTTAGTAGTCTGACACCTTGACCACTACACCAGACTACCTCTGCTCATAGCCATACAACCCACTTAACCTGCTCACTTCACCAATGGCTGCATTCACACTTGCAACTTTTAACCATGGTTTATTTCTGGAGGTTGAACCTGGGTGTGGCCCTTATCTTCTGGTAAGGGCCACATTCACACAAAATACTTCAGCAGGCTGGGGAAATTTTCTTGCAACCCCCCTGAGACAAAAGAAAGCTCTAGGTGCAACCTGTTTAGAGCCTATAATAAACCATGGATGACTACACCCAACCCTCCTCTACTTCCTCGGGCTCTCACCTGAGGCAAACCCACAAAGTAGGTGGCCACATTTGCAACTGAGGAGAGGTTTCCTCCCCTCTGGGCACAACTAGCCTTCAGGGAGACATGGCAGGTAACATCATGGACGAGAGAAGCCATGTTACACATCCACTTGGCATTCAAAAACAGCAGCCGGTATCTGGAGCCACCAAAGATCTGGTAGCCAGGCACTGAGAGTGGAAGCTGAGGACAATACAGTGGAACAACTTTCAAATAATGGACCTGGGATATTGGTCATCCTGTGCTCCTCATTATAAGGATGGACCTGCTCATCCCATCAGCTCCCCCTGTCACTCAAACCCCCAGTTCTCCCTTCTAGGCCAAGCTGTATATATTAACATCCCCCCTCCAGGTAAGAAAAATAATCAACAATCGACCAAGATAAAGCAGAACACAGGGACTCCGAACTATAACCACATTGAAGTCTTCTAGGGAGGACAAACAAAGCCTCAGAGATGGGAATGTCACAGGAGCTGCAAAACACCAAGTGCATCTACACAACCAGAGGAACTGCCACCAGGTCCCCCTAAACAACTTCCGGGTGATTGTGGCAAGAAATCAGGACACACCATCCACCACACCGTGGGCACTGCGATCATCTCAACTGCAGGCGTAACAGCACAATTGTTTTATTTAATCCAAGAAATGTCAAAAATTTAATGGCTCTCATTGTATCAGTATGGAAAGACAACACAGAAAGTGTCAAGGAAACTAAACCCACTTTACAATTTTCTCTCTCTGTGCCAATGGTGCTATCCCAGGCTGTCACTTTCCTGCCTCTTAGCCAGCTCTCATGTAAAAAAATGATCTTTCTAGAACAGATGGCAAATGAAATTTCACTTCAGTTACAAGGAATTATAAAATCAGCTCCAAATTAGGATAGATACATGGAGATCTCATTGAGAAGAAAATTCCAAACTCTTAACATTAGGCTGGGTTCAAGGATACTGAGTGCTTCCAGGGAGATAAAGCACAGGCAGCACTAGAGTTAAGTGTCACCAACCTAGAATGGCACCAAACTCCATAACTCTGGGTGACCTTCCCTAGCAGCCTCTGGAGGCAAGAGACCCCATTGAAGGACAGCAGAAGTCACTTTCCTGGCTGTTCAACTATCTCCATCCAGCATGACTTTCTGGACGTGTCCTAACAGGAAGGACTAAGACCACTACTGAACGCTGCCCCAAGGGGTGTATCTGTGACTTTTCTCTAATGTGCTTTTCTCCAGCTACCCCTCCTTACGTGGAAGAAGTTCAGGGTCCCAAGAGCAGAAGCTCCTTCTCACTGCAATCATCACCATCCCTGTCTCTGAGACCTCTTCTCCTATGTCTCCAGTGACTGCCTTCCATGTAAACATCAGACTGAAGCAACATGGAAGGGATCTTGCCTCAGAAAAGGATAAATATCACAGGTTAAGCTTTTTGTGGCTCACATTACAGGACAGTCTGGAGCTGTGCCCTTGAATATATTTTCTCTCTCTTCCAGGTGAATCTTGGTTCGTCTCTGGAAAGCCACTGGATATTCCATCCTGTCAGAGTGCTTTGAATTCTTCTAATTCTTTTTTTTTTAGAAAGAGGAAGGAGATTGATTCAGCCCCATGAATTATGGACCCCCTTTTTCTGCTTCTGATGCTGCTGGTGTCCCAGCCACTCTCTGGGAAGCTGAGAATGAAGTGCCCACTGAATTTGGACAACCAGGATGGAGAAAAGCCTTGGAGCTATTATAGGCCAGGAGATCTTCTCATTGGTATAGTCATCTCTCCATCAGCAATAACACCTGCAACATTACCTTTCAACATGGCTCCTTCTAGTCAGATTCAGCTGTAAGTCATGCGATGGAGTTTCATTCCCTCCATTTGCAGTTCTAACACTCTTCTTTTTTTCCCTTTTCTTGTTTTACTCCTTTATTGCAGGACCTAACTAATTTTTTGAATCCTTTTGATTTCCATGGCTTCCCTCTTTTGTCTTAGTTTCTGGGAGAGGCTCCAATCCAAACATGAGGCAATTAAAACCTGAAAAAGTCCACTTTATTTTCCTCTCCCTGTTCAATCCTAAATTCATGACTTGAATACTAAATTTTGTTGAAAGGAGTGATTGTTTAAGTTTCCACTGCCCTGGTCATTTCCATATTTTTATTCCCACTGATTGATATTCTATGCCTGATTTTTATAGGAATAGAGGATGACTTGTTTTTAGAATCACTTTTCCCGGTCACTTATCAAATATCTTCTTCCTTTTATGATTGTGCTACTTTAATGACTGAAATATTCTGCAACCTGTTTACTGGGCTGATGAAAATTAATACTGTTACAAATAGAATATTTCTAATTTTAATCCTTTTGGAGAACTATCTCCATCCTGTCTTCTCAACATTTACAATATTAAATGGCGATGGGTAGCTATCATTTGCATCTGATTTGGGATCAATATTGGATTAAGTCTCAGTTAGCTTGTGGAGAAAAAGAGGATTAAGTAGAGAAAAGGTATTTAGTTCTTGCTGTTGATGTTAATATTAACATGAGCGTGGTTTTACACTAGTTTACCTTATGAAAAGGAAAGAATATTACACATGATTTGCAATATTGAACTGGTGAAGGAGAATCTCCAGCTCCTGCACAATCTCACACTTGGCTACAACATCTATGACAACTATGTTAACACCCTCGGCACTTCAGATGCTTTGGTGGACATGCTCTCCACTGGAGAAGCCAATGTTCCCAACTACAGCTGCGGAAGGAAGGACAAACTTTTGGCTCTTTTTGATGGAGCTGACACAGACATCTCCATCCAGATGTCAACATTAGCAGGCACCTACAAAGTTCCACAGGTTTGTGTATGTTTTTTCTCTATCTGGTAAATTGATGTGTGAGTGATAGATCAAAACCATTTTTTCTCTATGGAATTCAATAACTCCTTTTCACTGTGGCCTTTGTAGGTTTCATGACTGGGGACTGAGGTAACAGTGGGAGGGAGGGAGGAGCAAGGTTCAAAACAGAAACATGACACCATGACACCATCCTGAATGCTTTGAGGGCTTCTGCTGCACACTTGTGAAGGTGAGGAGAGGCTCTGTGTGATATTCTCAATCATGAACAAATCCCAGATTTATAAACAGAGTTCCACATGATTATCTTTCTTACTGTTGATGAAACATATATGTGTTATGAATCTGTAGGGAGCATTAACATTGATTAACCATTTTATATATAAAAAACTAAAATTATATTATCCAACATCTTACTATTTTTGCCCTAAAATGATCATGATCAAATTCATCATAAAAGGTCAGAAGAACAATATTGCCCCTGGAGATTTTCTACCAGCTGAACAATTCAAGAAATATCCCAGCTGGTGGGACCCTCTATTGGCAGGTTCATTTATATATAAATAATACCTGCCATACCCATTTGGGTCGAAGGTGGCAATTGTAGTTCTTATATATTTAAAAAATGGAATAAAAAGGATCCTAGCAATTCCAGGCCCATTTGTCTAACAGATATTGTGGTTTAAATACATGCCAGCTTCCCCTTGAATAAAGTTGATAGTATGTGGGTGAAAACTGCATTCCTTGTAGAAGCACGAGCAGTCTTTAAGCAGATTTGACAATTGTTTTGTCCTGAACCATCTAACTATAAAAATACCAGTCAGAGGAAATAATGGTTTGCTACATCTATAGCATTTGACACAGTAAATAAAGAAATATTATGGAAGAAATTGATTGCGCTTAAAATGGAACTCAGAATATTGACCCTGCTCAAAGTCCTTTCTACAAGCACTGACAGTGAGAACAATTAATCAGTGGAACTGCTTGCCTCATGAAGTTGTGGGTGCTTCATTACTTGAGGTTTTCAAAAAGAGACTGGAAATTCATTTTGTCTGGAATGGTATAGGATCACTTGTTATGGGCAGGGATGGACTAGAAGACCTTCATGGTCCCTTCCAAACCAATTACTTTATGTTCTTGTTTGAGAGTGTGTTTTGGGCTCATTGGTACTATGACAAATAGGACTAATTATTACCATGTGGCAAATAAAGGTTGCTGCTGATATGACATTTGGGTTGCATATGCTGTTAAGGGGACGTGGCTCCTATTTTCATAATAATTATCTGATTATGGATAAGTCAAAATCAACAATTATAATCTTTGGAAAATGAAATCATTGCCATATAGGGCTAGTAGATGAGGAGGCAACAGAGCAAGTTCACACCTTTCCTTACCTTTTCTCTGTGACTGGATCTGGGCTCCCTCAATATTAAAGGAGCTCATTTGGCACAAGTGAATGCATTGTTAAAAGAATGTTAAAAAATAATAGCTATGCAGCTTCCTTAGCCTGAATTATGAATTTGAGATTTAATTTATACCACTTCTAGAACAAATCCCATCATATCATCTGAGAAGTATCTTGAGGATGGATAAAAGGACTTCAGCTGCTGCCGTGAGAGATGAACTGGGAATTTATACAATTTATACAATAAAATTGGGGCATGTATTTTTTTATAAAATTAATGCTATGGAAACTGTCAGAGTCCCCAAACTCTGTTAAAAAAAAACAAATTTCAATTAAAAAGTGTATAACTGACTAATTATATTAGGAACTGTGGTCTCCCTGTCTTTTTACAATTGAAGAAAAAAACTAAAAAAATTGCTGCACAAACAATCCAAGATTTTCAAAACAAGGAAAAATATAACCATCCTCTGTAAAGTTGGCACATTGAAATGCAATAGCTGCTACAAATGTACCTTCCAAACTGACAAATATTGACTTAAATCTTCCAAATCTTACAATGAATATACTTGTATTTGTGGAGCTCCAGAGATAGAAGACGTAATACATCTATTATTATGAATGTCAATTGTATAAGAAAGAGGGAGATCAAAATCTTGGACTGCACTTAAGAGAAATAACCTATTGGGATCCTAATATTAAAAATAAAGATATTTCCTCTGTGTTCAGAATTCAAAAATTATATATAATAAAGCCCTTTTTGGGAGAAAATTATAGTCCAATTGTGGTAAATTCTGGGGTCATAAAGAAATACTATTTTTCATTCTTTATGCTTATTCTATTGCACTTTTTTTTAATTCTACATTTACATGTTATTTTGTTAATGTTCTGTCTTTTCCATTCTATATCTTGATATGGCCTAATGTCTGATCAACAAGAAACTGTTCTAATATGTGCATGAGAAAAAAATTGGATTCATTAAAAGCTAAAAATTTGGACTTGGTAGGACCCCAAATACAGCACAGAATTCTTCATTGTTTTTTCAGGTCAGTGATAGAATTGCTTCAGAGGCTCTGAGTGATAAAAGTCAATTCCCTTTTTTCCATCCGATGGTCCCCAAAGAAGGATTCCAGTACCCAGGAATTGTCCTACTGCTTCTCCATTTTGGATGGACCCTGATTGGTCTCTTTGCTCCAGACACAGAGAAGGGAGAGAATTTCATGAGGACTTTTACTCCTATGCTTGTCAAGAATAGAATTTGTGTTGTTATATCACAACAATTCTCAGCGACTGGACACACAGCACCTCTCAGGGATGCCCTCTCTAAGTGGAATCAAGTCAACGTCTTTGTTCACTTCATAGAATTTGCTTCCATTTTGAACAGAATTCTTCCTTTCCATTCAACATTTGAAGGTTTGCCAGGACCCATTGAAGGAAAAGTCTGGATCATGACAATGGTTGGAATATATGTCATGCGAAAGGAATGGTATCTCAAGCACATCCATAGTATTTGGACCTTTCCTTTTCAGTGGAAAAAGAGTTGGAGAAAAGATGATGCCTATAAAGATCCTTTCTTTGTGGAGCATGAGTTTCAAGATGAGTATTTTCACTGTTCTGTTTCAAAACACCCCTTTTCTGTCAAAGGCCGAAGAAGATGCACCCAGAAAGCACCAGTGGAGACCCAAGAGAAAAAAAATAGGATGCAGGTCGAAAATGGCTGTGTTACTTATAGTGTCATTAAGATTCTGGCCCATGCCTTAAGTGCTGCGTCCAAACCCCAGAGGAGAAGGAAGAAGGGTGAAGAGAGGTTGGGGGCTCCGAGACTGCAGCCTTGGAAGGTATGGGGTCCCAACAAGGATCCATCAAACTAAATTCCTTCTCAGGGTCTTTTGTGCTCTCTGGGCTTGGTGGTTGAAGATCGTAAGCTTCTGTACAGCATCTCCTACTTATCGGAAGAGTGCTGCATCCTCCCTTCAACAACCAAGACCTTTTATTTATTAAAAAAAAAGTTCCAAGACTTTTTCTGATTTTAAGCTCCTGTAAACTAGGACAAGAAACAATGGTTGGAAACTGATCAAAGAGAGAAGCAACCTGGAATTAAGGAGAAACTTCCTAACAGTGAGGACAATTAACCAGTGGAACAGCTTGCCTTCAGAAATCGTGGGTGCTTCATTACTTGAGATTTTTAAGAAGAGACTAGACAATCACTTGTCTGAGATGGTATAGGTTCTCCAGCTTGAGCAGGGGGCTGGACTAGAAGACCTCCAGGGCTCCTTCCAGCTTCTATTCTATTCTATTCTATTCTATTCTATTCTATTCTATTCTATTCTATTCTATTCTATTCTATTCTATTCTATTCTATTCTATTCTATACATGGCTCTTCTGCTTGATGTCTTTCCTCAAGGCTTAAAGCAGCTCCTTTGATTTCTTCCTCTCCTTCTTTGTCCTTGACTAAAGTTGCTGAAAATTTTGTGCAATGTCTTCTCCAAGTGAGGTTCCTTCAAGAGGACCTTGTATGATTCCACAGGATCATAAATTATCATCAAATAATATGTTTATTATCATATCATTAAAATATTACTACCATTTTATTATAATCAGTAACCATTCTACATATAGAATAACGTGAGAAAAACTACAAATGAAATCTTAATACAGATTGTAGCTGCCATTCATTAATTCATACAATCAAAGGAGATCAAAGTAACTTTGTCCAAGTGTTATTATAATTTTTGCATCACAAAAATCACGATTTATCTACTTCCTTTATTAATGAAAATATGGTAGAATCAATGACCAAGGTCTAATTGTTTTTCATAACTCCCCAATGTTATCACTAAGGTTGAAAATTATATGAGTACAATTTTGAGACAGTTTTATCCACTTAATTATCTCATACCATGAAGCATTTTGTTAATTATTTACTAAAAACAAATTATACCACCAGCATTCACACAATCTATTAAGAAGTGTAATGATATGTGGGAATGAATTTGAAGAACGAGAGAAAGAGATGCTGCATAGGGAAGATGTGGGAGAGGGAACCAGCAGCTGCATAACAGACAGAGGAAGAAACTCAGAAAATATCCTCCCCAATTTTTTAGACTGTCAAAAGAGATGGTGAAAAAGTTGTACTTTCACACTATCAAGATTCTGTTAATGTAGTCTTACAATAAAATAGAATTAGTTCATCTGGTCATTTTTCCTGTCTCCTCTACCTGAATGAAGATTAGCCTTGCAACTTTCTTCTTAACAAATCCTTGCTTCCTGGTAATCACCCTGTTGTTTTCAAGGATTTATGAATACTCTAAATATTTGGGGGTTTTCTTCAGTTGATTTGTGACTTTCCTAAAATGTTCCCTGTTACTGACAATTTCTGTCAATTATATCTTCTCACTATAGTTTTTGACAATATACTATATGGTTGAGAAGTATTACTGAATACTTCTTGAATTTTGAAGATATTGGCAACACTAGTTCTCCCAACTCCCAATATTGGCAAGTTAAACAACAGTACAAGAAAGATTCAAATGTAAAAAGACCATATGAGATTAAAAAAAAGAAACCCTCAGATTTCTGCTTTTTAAATTCCTGGATGTTTCCGTTCTAGTTCCATCCATTTCTAAAGAAGAGGGAATTGTACAATCTTTCCCTGATGAAAGTGTACTTGGATCAGAATGGAGACATAGCAGCAGATCTGAAGATCATTAGTAAGGTCATTCTCCCCAAGGAGGATCCCATCGACAAGCGAATGGGGAGTTTTGAAAGACAAAGACTTATAATCAACCAAGATGCTTTGTCACAGCTAAAGTTGCTCAACAAGGTGGGGAAATTTTTTATGTCTTTTCTCTTTTTTCCAAAGCTATTTCAAATGAGCTAAACCTAGCCAAAAATGTGGGTAACCTTCACTGAGAATTGAACGTGTGGAGTAAAACATCTCTAATTTTCTTAGATGGATATGGAGGCTTCAGTTCTATTGACCAAGGTATCCTTCAGATGCTATAATGCTGAATACTGTTGTAAGCTGAATCAGCTATATCCAAAATGAGATTTGGGGGGATCATTATTTAGGACACAAATCACCATTAAAGAGAGAGGGCCTCATATGCTGGAGGTTTTGGTGTTAATAGCTTCAAGTTCACTTGTTCCTTGTCTTCAGTTATCAAAGATGAAGGAAATTCTGTTAACCAGTTCCTGAGTTCAGGTTTGGACTGAATCTGATGAAAGGGAATCCAGACTGGATGGAGGACCTGTTGGTCCAATTTGGAAATAAGGTTCATATTTGTCCTGGTTGGAGTCAGTTCATATGAAATAATAATGACTGGTCTGATGTGAGCTCATTTATGGATTGATTGATTACCTTTATTTGCTGCCCATCTCACCATGATAATGGCTTGAAAACTGAAGCACTGAAGCACTGCTTTGGTGCAAAAAAAATTCTTGATATCAGAAATAATAAGGGACAATTTAGAGGGGAATAGAATAGAATAGAATAGAATAGAATAGAATAGAATAGAATAGAATAGAATAGAATAGAATAGAATAGAATAGAATAGAATAGAATAGAATAGAATAGAATAGAATAGAATCTGGAAAGGACTATGGAGGACATCTAGTCCAGCCCCCTACTCAGGCAGGAGCTAGAATTAATTGCAAGAACTGCCCTTGCAATTACGTTGGGGAAACTACCAAAAGGCTCAGGACTAGGGTCCATGAACACGAACTGGCAATTAAAAGGCAGGAGCAACGCTCACAAGTGTGGGCTCATATGGCCAGCCTGGATCATACATTTGATCTGGACAATGCAGAGGCCATATCTCGTGAGACCACCAAGGGTGGCCGCTTACTCAAAGAAGCCTGGCTCTCCAATGAGAACTCCATTAACTGGCATATAGACCTCCTACCGGCTTACCAGACCCTTAGAAGGTGGGAGAGACAACGCCGTGGTCCGCGGAGCAGACAGACAGCCCGCCCTTTGCCAAAGCAGGATGGTGGAATTACAAATGTGACAGCAGCGATCCCCAGAGAGGACGGCGAACTGGCAAAAGGGGAGGAGAACCAGGAGTTACAACAATGGGATAGCTCCCTGCAGGACTGGGGCGATAGGGCTACAGGTGAGGCGGCGATGACTTCCATGGGAAGAGATGACAGACTAATGACGCACCATGATCGTGTGTTGGAAACAGACACGCGGAAGCGGCTTGGAAAGAGAGGGGGGAAGCAGAGGGCAGGAATGCCTGAATGTCCTTCCTTCGCAAGACTGGGGTGAGGGGGCCACGGGGGAGATCACGGTGGCCTTGGGGGAGGATGACAGCATCACAAGGCACCTGAGTTGCAGGATGAGAGATCACTCCAAAACGAGAGGGGAGGGAGATAAGGAGCAGAGGCGGCTGGACAGCCTCCCCCAGGCACCCGTACGCGCACTAGAAAAGCGATGGAAGATCGGGAGGCAACCATCGGGGCCACTGGCAGGTTGCCAGGTGCGGATCAACTTAGCGCATTGCGGACTAGCACAACCAATGGGCCAATGACGTGCTTGAGAAGCTGGGCGCAGAGGCAGGCAGCTATATAGGCCAGCTCCCAGATCATCTTTTATTCCAACTCTGACGACGTCGGCAGTCTGGCCGACGAAAGCTTAGTGACTTTTTATCTACAGGCTTGTTTATATTAAACAGTCTTGTTTACTTTTATCCTGGTGTTTGCTTTTCTTGCAAATTTGGTTAATATGTATATGCCCAGGATTCACATTTTTAATCTTATCAAGGACACACACACACAAACAGAGAGAGAGAGATAGAGAGAGAGATATCACACATAAATAAAGATCACCTTTAAGGTTGACAGCCCTTCTCTGTAAGGAAATTTCCCTTTTTATCTTAACTGGGAGATAATTTTGGACTGCTTTCAAAGGGAAGCAGCTTTGCAATGTTTTATGTACTCCAGAAGAAACCTTTCCAGATCTACTGGTCAAAAGTTTCTTTCCTTGTCACAGTTTAATATATATATTTTACAATAAAGTTCACTCTAAAATTTAGTATTAGTGGATATTTAAAATCAAGCATTTATGAAGAATGGAGGAATGCATGTTAATTCTACTATGAGGAGGAACCCACCAGTTGCCACTTAATGCTTAATTCTTTTCTCAGTTTCATCCCTCCAGACTTTGCTAAGTAGAAAACTACTGTGTTTTTTTTTTGCAATCTGATAAGTCAGAAGAAAAAGGGAGGAACTGAATGAAGCATCTGCCTGAAATTGTATCTCTTGCCACCATTTGGAAGTGGTCAGAGATTTCATATTTGCCTACATGAAGTCGAGAGATGACTTGGTTGATGTTCATGTCTACCTCCATCTTACGTGGATGGTGAGTCCTGACATATTTTCTTTGGCATTTCTTCTTTTTCTGTTTAGTCTCTGCCTCAGTCTAAATGTGTGGAAAAATGCCATCCTGGATTTGTCAAGCAGGCTCGAGAAGGAGAGCCAGTTTGCTGCTACGACTGCATTCCTTGTCCAGAGGGGACCATCTCCACTCAGGAAGGTGAGTGACACCATAGGGAAACTTTGATCAATATGCATGTTAAAGACACATGTAAGTTTGATTGTTTAGTTCTCAATTTTAATGGTGTCCAATTTCTTCCCTAATGGGAGGGAAAAGAAAAAGATCTTGAAGGATGAGGTAGGAGGAAGGATGTTATGGATTGAGTAAGAAATTTCTCTATTATTTGCCAGTTTGGATGTTTCCGTCCATGTATAGATTTCTTAGAAACACCTGTATTCTTTATAACTTGAGGAATGATTTTAGACCAATGCATTTTGCTTACGTAAACCAACTTTACATTACCAGCCAAAAGATACATCAATAAATCCTTTAATTAATCAGTTAATTGTTATCAAGATTATAAGTCTTTATCAGCTGAAATATCTAATTGGGAAGAACAATGGAGGGAGAGAGGTTGGGTTCAAGGAACAAATGAAAACCAAACAGAGGATTCAGCATAAAATCATCAAGTACATATTTCCTTCCCACCTTTTCTCATCTTTCCAATTTTCTTTGTTGTTAAATAGTGAGATACAAACATTTATAACACCAACAAATAAAGGAATATAGTTAGATTCTGAAAGGGGAAAAAAAGTCTAATATACAGTGTTGGGATTAAAAGGAACAGAAAGGAGGGGAAAAAAAGAGAACTAATAAAAGACCAATCTACTAAATATCCATTGACACCAATGTTGAATTCATTCTTTCTTTAAATTTGTTGCCAAATCTAGAGAGTATGGAAATATATTGCTTCATCTTCTCCTTTTTATAGGGTAAAAAGACATTGCAGATAACAGACTCAGTTCCTGTTTTTGAATTTCTTCATGAATTAATCTTCATTTTATTTTCAACTTTATTTATCAAATTTATGTGGCTATTTCACACAAAGTGACTCTTGGTGGCATACAATTAAACCAATAATTAAAAATTAAAACTATGACAAATAAATGCTAAGAAAACAAGAGAGGTATGCATCCAATGCTACCTACCATGCAACCAGCACACAGGGCCCAGTTACCAGGGGATCCCCAGGGCTGTTGACAGAATCACATTTTCAGGGTTTTCTAGGCCTCGCAGTTTGGAGATAATTTGAACTTCAGAGTAATTAATGATTTTTTTTCCTGGAGGGGGCTGTACCACCTGCCCTGAAGTAGATAGTGGTGCACTTCCTTCTAAAAAGGCTCTCCCTGGATCCAACCATGTTAGATAACTTTTATCCTGTGTCCAGTATTTTTAGAGCAGTTTATTGAGAGCATGTTTGGGGGGGTCAATCATTAGTAAGTGACTTTAAATATTCTTGAGAGAAACATATGTCCATCATCTGTCAAAAATTTAAAAATTAACAAACAAACAAACAAACTCAAAGTAATGTCAGTCCAAGATAAGAATCTAGTGAACTATCTCAGAGAAGGGAGGTTGTGACACCAGATATTTCTTCTTTTAATTTTATTTTCTTATTCTTCTTGTTTTTTTGTTGTATATACTGGGGATTTTATTTCTGGAGTGTAAGTGCAAGTATGTATAATTTACTGAGGCTTTCCTATCTCTCAGTATCACATCTCATACAAAGGTTTTCTTGAAATTTGAAATATTACTTTGTTTTCTCAGATATGGAAAAATGCACCAAGTGCCCAGATGTTCAATATCCAAATAAGAACCGAGTCCAATGTGTCCCCAAAAGAATAACCTTCCTCTCTTATGAAGAGCATCTGGGCATCATCCTCACCTCCATTGCTCTACTCTTGTCCCTAACCACAGGCCTTGTTTTAATCATATTCCTTCAATACCTAGAAACTCCCATCGTCAAAGCCAACAACCGGGACCTCTCCTTCATCCTCCTGATCTCCCTCCTGCTTTGCTTTTTGTCCTCCTTTCTCTTCATTGGCCAACCAAGAAAAGCCACCTGTCTTTTCCGACAAACAGTGTTCAGTATTGTCTTCTCAGTAGCTGTGTCTTCTGTGTTGGCCAAAACTATCATGGTGGTGTTGGCCTTCCTGGCCTCAAAACCAGGGAACAGAATGAGAAGATGGTTGGGGAAGAGCTTGGCCAACTCCATCATCCTTTCTTGTTCAGGTGTCCAAATTTTCCTTTGTGTCATGTGGCTGGGAGTTTCTCCCCCATTTCCTGACTCTGATCTGCACTCCCAGCCTGGAGAGATCATTCTTCAATGCAACGAAGGCTCTGTCACCATGTTTTATATTGTCCTTGGCTATATGGGTTTCCTTGCTGCTATTTGCTTCATGGTGGCTTTCCTGGCCAGAAATCTGCCTGGAGCTTTCAATGAAGCCAAATTGATCACCTTCAGCATGCTGGTCTTCTGCAGTGTCTGGGTCTCCTTCCTCCCCACCTACCTGAGCACCAAAGGAAAATACATGGTGGCCATGCAGGTTTTCTCTATCTTGGCCTCCGGGGGTGGACTGCTGGGCTGCATCTTCTTCCCCAAGTGCTACATTATCATCCTAAGACCAGATCTAAACACTAAGGAACATCTAATGATAAAAGTTGGGAACTGATAATGAAATTGTTTCTTTCTTAATTGCAATTTTTGGTTTATATTCTTCATTTGCCTCTGTTTGACAATTAAGGTTATTTAAAATCCAAGGAAATAAAAAAGTTAGATTAATAAAATTAAAATCCAACATGATTATCAAATAATAAAATAAATTAATAATTAATATTTGTGTTTTTAAACTGTTCGTAGCCCTCCTTTTCCTCAGCACACAGGTTATCCAATATTTTGATTAAGCAGCCCTTTAAATGAGGACACATATGAACCTTATCCTGGGCTTTGGACTGCTTTAAGCTTGGTAGGTATCTTCAAAGTTTCTTAGGAGGTTCTCAACCTCATCTCCTTCATGATTCTTTCTGAATTGGTATTTCAATTCCTCCAAGGTCTGTGTCAAGGTTCCAGCTGATGATCCCAACCAAGCAAACACCTTTGAGACATTCCAATCTCTTAATTTAAAACTTTATTGAGTACATCATTTCCACATGTATGAAAGCAAAAGAAGCTCTGGCAAAACCCCACCCAAGCCCTACATAGTGAAAGCATAGTATTCTCTCTTCTTCCTCTGGATCAGGGAGCCAATTAAATGTAGCAATATTGTTTTGAGAAAGTATCTCTGGGTTTGGCCAGGCACCTGGTAAATGTCCTGGGTTCCCATGGTCTGCTTCTTTAATCTTTGAAGTCTGCATGCCAGTCTGATTTCCTCCCCCCTTGGTACATTGGCAAGCTGAGAAGCAATAACTGTTGCAGCAGGAAAAAAAGGTGCTTTGAAACTTGACAGGCGGACCCTCCTAAAAACTGGAAGGAACCTAGAAAACCTAAAAGCCAACATGGGTTTGTCAAAAGCAAATCATGCCAGACAAATCTTATTGCATTCTTTGACCAAGTGACAAAATTAGTGGACCAGAGGAATGCTGTGGATATAATTTACTTGGACTTCAGTAAGGCATTTGATAAAGTAGATCACAACCTACTACTTGATAAGATAGAAAAATGTGGGTTAGACAGCATCACCACCAGATGGATTCGTAGCTGGCTGACCGGCCGTACTCAGCATGTGGTCCTCAATGGAACCATCTACATGGAGGGAAGTGTGTAGTGGGGTGCCCCAGGGCTCTGTTCTGGGCCCAGTGCTCTTCAACATCTTCATCAATGATTTGGACAAGGGGATAGATGGGGAACTCATCAAATTTGCAGATGACACCAAGCTGGCAGGAATAGCCAACACTCCAGAAGACAGGCTTAAGATACAGGAGGATCTGGACAGACTTGAACACTGGGCGCTATCTAACAAAATGAAATTCAATGGTGAAAAAAGTAAGGTTCTACATTTAGGCAAGAAAAACCAAATGTACAGGTATAGTATAGGGGTTACCTTGCTCAATAGTAGTAACTGTGAGAGGGAATCTCGGAGTCCTAGTGGACAATCATTTAAATATGAGCCAGCAGTGTGCTGCAGCTGCCAAAAAGGCCAACACAGTGCTAGGCTGCTTTAACAGAGGGATAGAATCAGATCACGTGAAGTATTAATACCACTTTAACAATGCCTGGTAAGGCCACACTTGGAATACTGCATCCAGTTTTGGTCACCACGATGTAAAAAAGATGTTGAGACTCTAGAAAGAGTGCAGAGAAGGGCAACAAAGATGATTAGGGGACTGGAGGCTAAAGCATATCAGGAACGTTTGCTGGAATTGGGTATGTCTAGTTTAATGAAAAGAAGGATGAGGGGGGACATGATAGCAGTATTCCAGTATCTCAGGGGCTGCCCCAAAGAAGAGGGAGTGAAGCTATTCTCTAAGGCGCCTGAAGGCAGGACAAGAAGCAATGGATGGAAACTAATCAAGGAGAGAAGCAACCTGGAACTGAGGAGAAACTTCCTGACAGTTAGAACAATTAACCAGTGGAACAACCTGCCTCCAGAAGCGCTGAATGCTCCAACACTGGAAGTTTTTAAGAAGAGACTGGACAGCCATTTGTCTGAAATGGTATAGGGTTTTCTGCCTGAGCAGGGGGTTGGACTAGATGACCTCCAAGGTCCCTTCCAACTTTATTTTTATTATTATTATTATTAAGAATTATCTGATGACTCAAATGCATTGACTTGGAAAGTTAGTTGGCAAAGGAAGAAAGTTAGAGTAAGACTGAAGAAAATAGGGGCTTTGACCTATTAGATGGAATATTATATTATTAATTAGATGTTTGAATATGGTGGAGAATAGATAATTGTTAGAAATAGAAATATTATCGTAACTAGAAAGACAAGATTTGTAATTAGAATATTAGATTTTGGTATGAGAAGGGAAACAGGAAAATGCTAAGAAGGGAAGCTTTTGCTTACCCAAATATAACTTACTTTGAAATTATAAACAATAGAGGTATTTTGAACACCGATGGGAAATTAAATTCTTTTAAAAAGCGAAAACAGGATACTGATTGAATATATGGATATTGTTCAAATGCAATTCAGATATATTTTGGTTGGAAAAGATATCTTAAACTGACATTATTGATATTATTAGAAAAACATAACAAAAACATTCAATTGTATATCTATTAATAATAAGAATTATATTTGCCTCGTGTGGGAAAAGAGATATCACCAGAAGAAGAGAGGAAACATTAGATAGTGCAATATTGGCTCTAGACTGAAGAAATTAATATATACCACTGAATTACTAATGGACCCAGACAACAAGTCGTTTATTAAGTATTTAATTGTAAAACTAGAAAATTAATAAAATATTTATATATATAAAAGGAATATCAATAAATAACAATAATAAATGAATACATTTTGTAGGTCTGAGAGCACAGAATATATCAGGGGCAGATCTTTCTCCGGGAGAGTCCTAATAAATGAAATGAACGGGGGGGTCCATGCATCCCCCCCCATGGAACTCCCCCTACCGCCCTCACCTCTCCGGCCAATCACAGAAGCGCTCTGGCCAGTCTCATAGTTGTTGCGGCAGAAAGCATCCACTCCAACCTTCAGGCACTGCAGGAAGCGCTGATCTCTGTTGAAAGCCTCGGCCTCCGGCTGCCCCAGTGCCGTTACGGCCGCAAACTCCCCATGGGCGCTGTCGAAGCGGAGGATCTCCCGCCGGTCATAGATGTAGCGCTGCAGATAGCGCACCCGCCGCGTCCCATTGAGGAAGCAACACTCGAGCTTCCTTTGGAACAGGAAATGGGCTGTGAGGAGGAGGAGGAGGAGGGCCGTCAGTAGAGACTCCAGGGCCCATGGTTCCCAGCCTCTCCTAGAGGAGGGAGCCACGCTTGTCAGAGGAGAGGCGGGAAACCTGTTGCAAGAGGCTGCCAGAAGGCGCCCCCTGGAGGACGGATGGGAAATTGTCGGTCCCAGCGGGATTCCCCCTTGTGGGGGTTTGGAGGGGGGAGTAAAATGAAGGAGGGGAGGAGCTTCCTAAGGGACCTCCTCCCGAGGGTGGAAAAATACAGGTAGCTGGTCCAGCACTTGGCTTAAGTCTCTTCAGGGAATGTTGGGTCCTGGTGGGGCCTCTTTGCACCCCAAACCAGCAGGAAATATGGGGGGAGGGAAGAGACCCCCTCTGGGTTGGAGGGCAAGTAACATCCATGCTTCTCTCTCCCTCTTTCTTTCGGGGGCATAAGGGAGGGGGTCACAATAAGGATACCTACACCCATGCTCCTGGGCTCTCCCCGCCCTTCAAGCCACACCTTCCCTTTTCCTCTTCCCCCTTCCCCCCCATCTTCAGCCCTACAAGATGCCTTAGGATGCTTCTCGAAGTCTCTTTCCTGTCCCCCTCCCAAATAGATCCCATGCAGCCCCCCTAGACCATCTCAAAGGGAGGGGCTTCAGCCCCCTTCTCTAAAGGGAGAGGTTGAAGGAGCAACTCAGCCCCCCCCCAATATCCCTCCCAATAGAAGCAGAGGTGAGGGAGGGGAAGATTTTCAGTCTTGGGGGCTGCAGCTTCATGGGGGTGTGTGGACTTCCTTTTGTGCCCCCCCCCAGGACTCTCAGTCTGAGTCTCCCTTTCTCTGTGTGCCTGGAGGGGTAGACTAGATGCCCCTTTAAGCTCTCTTAAGGTCTCCCAGGAGGAGTCCAGGCTGGGTCTAGGGAGACTTCGGAAGGCCCGAGGGGAGCCGGGGGTCTCTCCGGAGAGTCTCCCTCCTCCAGGTTTCGCTTGGCCCAAAGGGGCTTTTCCAAAAGGCAGCTGGACTTTCCTGGTTTTTCCCTTGAAGACATTTCACTTCTCCTCCCAGAAGCTTCTTCAGTTCTGACTGAATGGTGGAGGATGGAAGGATGGATATTCCCTGCGGTCATTTGGTCATTTTGAAAGTCGGTCACTCATTCTCTTATCTGGGCCCTCTGGGTCTTATCTGCACCCTCGGGGTCACCTGAATTGGGGTGGAGGCAAACGGGTGGGGATCCTTCCTGGGGCTGCTGAAAGGACCCTGTTGTAGGCAGGAGATGGGGGGGTCCTTTCCCTCCCCCTCTGTTGAGATTTTGACCTAGATGGCTTGGGGGTCTGGGGATCCTGGGGAGAAGGGAACCCCCAGATTCCCTGGTTACCCCAAATTTTCTTTCCCCTGAAACTTCAGACCTACTAGCTGCATTTGCAGGATTTGGGGGTTCAACCCTCTTTCCTGTCCTCCTGCAGCCCCTCCAAGATCATCTCAGAGGGAGGGGCTCCCACACACACAAAAGGGATAGTTCTTTGGAGCCACAGGGGAGCAATTCAGACCCCACCCGATATCCTTCTCCCTCAGTTCTCCCCTCCCCTCCAGGTCCCGATTTATTAATTGGGGATTATGGGGTGGGGGGTTCTAGGTCTCCTCCTCAATTTCAGAGTCTCCCCAAAGAAGGAATCAAAGCACAACTTTTCCCTCACCTTAAAAAAAAATTGAGATTCAGAAGAAAAACTGAGGTGGCAAAACCAGTTTTGCCAAAAAGCGTCTTTTTTTTACAGTTTTGGTGGCCTTCGTGAATGCAGGTCTGAAAATGCCTCAGTTTCCCTCTTTTTCTTTCCGTTTCCTTCCTCTTTCAGTGCAAGAAACTTTGGGGGCTCTGGATCTGGGTCGAATTCAGGGTGCGGAAAGACCCCTCCCACCCAGCCACGGGGGGGGGGGAGGTGAGAGAGGGGCTGGCTGAGTCTTACCCCAGATCCTCCCCACGACCCCCGCCCCACCTTGTCCACAAGCCAGGAAGACGTGGGTCCAATCGCGTAAGGGAAATGTGGCGAGGGAGGGGCGGAGACCACGCGGAGATCGAGGCTCCTGCAGGCTCCCACCTCTCTTGCCTTCGACCCCTTTTCCCACCACTGGGGTCCCAGCCCCTTTCTTCGGCCCCTCCCCCAGCAGCACTGAGAGTCCCTCCTAACCCCTCTCCTCTCCTCCCCCTGTTGGGAAAAAGTTTAGTTCAGGCTCCTGCAGTGTGACTAGGCCAGTGGCTCTCACATGAAACAGGAACCAAGGACCTGAGAAACTCCGCACAAAGCTGTTTAGCAATAAACTGCAACAAATAAACTGCAACATAAGCAAATAGATGAACAAGGTAACAATAATAGGCTATAGCAAAAGGAACTAGCTACATGTCATACTGCGGCAAAATATAGCCAATAATATAGAGAAAAGAGCTATGCGACAAAATGTAACCAATTGCATGGTAGCATTTACTTATTTTTCTACACATGTAACCAATTATGTATTGACACCTGCTCACTTCCTCATATATGTTGCCAAATAAAAGAGTAGCTCAGAACACGCTCTGGGCGCACTCACCTCGAGGAAAACCTTCGTGTTGTCTTCACTTGCTTGCCAAGACTCATGAGTGGCCCACCCTAATTGTGGCAAACCAAAAAGCCACAAATGGTGACCCCGACGTGATCGTCTCGGACCGTCCTTACTCATTCGCCTGAAGGAGGCTGCGCGCAACTCGTCCCGTCTGAAACACGGCTGGATTCTCGTGAGTATGGGCGGAAAGTTTTCCCAACAACAGGTGGCCCACCTGAAGGAATTGGGGGAACTAACCGAATCATCTATCAAAATTTCCTCAAACGGTGGAAGAACACTTCCTCGTTTGAAAAAGAAAGATTTAGTCTCTCTTTTATTGTACATTTGGCAACAATGCCCTTCTTACCCCGAAAAAGGCACCTTAAAATTAACCACTTGGACCAAACTTGGGGAATATTTTCATGCAACCCCAAGAGCCCCAATACAAATTTTAACTACTTGGCGCGTGGTAATGGAGTGCCTAATGATTCATCATAAATTTGATGTTCAACAACCTGTGGACTCTGCTCCTCCTCCTTATGAATCCACAAAAACCATCCCAAAAGCCCTCTACCCTGTAATGCAAAAGGGAGAAGGCAGTGATCCATCTGCGCCCCTGTGCCCGTGCCCCCCTCCAACGCAGCAAAGTGTGGGGGGAGACATTATTCGGACTATGATAGAGGCACAGAATAGGGGTGAATTAGATTCTCAGGAAATGGAGGCTTGTGCTGCCTTTCCACTTACTTTTGTTGTGCCCGTGGAGGCAGCCGCCGGGGCGCCTGCAGTCCCGGTACACAATCCTATGTCCATGAAAATTATAAAAGAACTAAAAACTGCAGTATCTACTTATGGCTTGCAATCTCGCTATGCTCAAGGCTTGTTGAACTCTCTTTCTACTGCTACTACTGTGATGCTTTTGGCTGATTGGCAATTGTTGTTTAATATGTTGTTAACTCCTGCTCAATATGTGATATGGTGGTCAGAATATCAAAAACAGGCAGAGATTGATATAGCTGCGGGCTTGCCCAATCCAAATATCACTCGAGATCATATTTTGGGTACTGGTACTCTCACCACCATAGCAAATCAGGCTCAAACAGACCGTGCTGCTTTTACGATCATTGGTCGTTGTGCCATGGCTGCTATAAAAAAGGTTGATGATTCATCGCCTACTCAGACCCAAACCTTTTCAAAAATTATTCAGCAGCCCACAGAAAATTATGCGGATTTTGTTAGCCGTTTGCAATTGGCGATAGAGCGACAAATTGATAATGTTGCAGCTCAGGAAGAACTGTTGATTAAATTGGCATATGAAAACGCTAATAAAGATTGCCAGAAGGTACTGCAACCTCTGGCTAATAGACCAGGTATCACTATGGCAGAATTCTTGCAAGCCTGTCGCATAGTGGGAACAACCGGATATAAAATGGAGGCATTGGCAACTGCGTTACAAAACAACAACTCATTTCCTGCTTCTTCTTCCTCCTCCTTTTCTTCCACCTCCCCCTCACCTTATTCCCGCCCAACAGGAAACTGTTTCAATTGCGGCAAACCTGGCCATTTTAAATCACAGTGCCGCGCCCCTGGGGGCGGTGCCAACAAAGGGGGAGGTCCTCAATCAGCAAAACCTAAAACTGTTTGTCCAAAATGTAAAAAGGGATTTCATTGGGCTAATCAATGCCGTTCATTTCCTCTAAATTTTTCGAACTCCCCACACTCGGGAAACTAATTCAGGGGCTTTCAGCCAGCCCCGCTATAAAGGTTGAACCCTCAGATAATGAATACTTATCCCATTCCTTCGAAATGACGGCAAATGAAACGGTTACCTATACCTTGCCTGCTCATGTTTATCTCCTTTTCATTTCACCTCGCCTGCCATTGAATTTACCTGCTGCTTTACCTGTTTTAATTTTCCCTCATCTTGACCTGGTGGCACAAGGTGTCATTGCTGCTCCTTTTTTGCGCAGTTGTGATTCTTTTTCAGATTTGGCATTAACCATTATGGTAAATTCTCCAGTCACTATTGACAAAGGAACAATAGTGGCAACTATGATTTTGCTTGAAACTGCTTCTGATGCTTTAGCGCTGGAACACACCGTGCAAGGACCTCGTCCTACAGCAGAGTTTAAACTCAACGGACGTATTTTTTCTGGTCTTTTAGACACGGGAGCTGACGTCTCTGTCATCCGATCTACAGAATGGCCCGCCCATTGGCCAACTGATGACGCCCCGTCCGTCAGAGGGGTAGGAGGTGTCCAGCCAGCTAAAATTAGCACTAATTGGCTCCCTGTTACTTCTGCCTCTAGCACACTCACTGCTTTTATTAAACCTGTTATTCTTCCTTTGCATACTAACCTGTAGGGCAGAGATTTGATGTCCCAATTTCAGGCAAAATTGTCTCTACAATAATGCCTTGCTCATTTACATTACGCCTAACTCTGACCAGTCACAATCCTGTTTGGATAGATCAATGGCCATTACCCAGGGAAAAGTTAGAAGCTTTGAGATCTTTGGTTAAGGAACAATTAGACAAAAATCATATCGAACCTTCAGTCAGCCCGTACAACACTCCAGTTTTTGTCATTAAAAAGAAATCTGGCAAATGGCGTTTATTGCACGATCTTAGAGCCATCAATTCTATCTTGCAACCCATGGGGGCGCTACAATGTGGTCTTCCAAATCCGAATCTCATCCCTCAGGATTTTGACTTAATGATAATTGACTTAAAGAATTGCTTTTTTTCCATTCCTTTGCATCAACAGGATAAACATTTATTTGCTTTTACAGTGCCTGAGTTGAATAATTCTCAACCAATTCAGCGCTACCAATGGAAGGTTTTACCACAGGGCATGCTTAATAGCCCTACAATGTGTCAGTTTTTTGTTTCCCATGTTTTGCAACCATATCGGGACCTTCATCCCTCTTTTTTGGTTTACCATTACATGGATGATATTTTGGTCGCAGCACCAGGCCCAAAGGGTACTGTTTTTGCAACTCTACCAACCCTCACAACAATTTTGCAAAAAGGAGGTTTGCACATTGCTTCTGACAAGGTCCAAACCTCCCCTCCTTTTCAATATTTGGGCCATAAATTATTGGCCTCCCATGCTGCACCACTTTCTCCCTTATTGAAATTACCACACCAACCAACTTTACTTCAATTACAGCAATATTTAGGTGCTATTAATTGGATTCGACCTTATATAGGTCTCACCACTTTTCAATTATCACCTCTTTTTTCAGCCTTAACCAAAGGCAAACATCCTGCAGATGTTATTCCACTGCAGGACAGTCATTTAAAAGTGATTCAATTGGTCAATCAAGCCCTACAAATTCAGTGGGTTGACCGAATGACCCCAAACATTCCCTTTTCTCTTTTATTGTGTAATACTATTTCTTTACCTACATGTGCTATCGTCCAAACTATTCCTCCTTGTTGATTCTTGAGTGGCTCCACCTACAACATACACCTCGCTCCACCATCACTACAAAGCCTTCTCAACTAGCTTTGTTAATTCAAAAGGGACGTTATAGATCCAAGGCCCTTGCAGGTGTAGAGCCTTCAATCATATATGTTCCCTGTTCCTTAAGTACATGGGAGAATCTCCTGTCCTCCAGCGAACAGCTCCAATTTGCTCTTGCCGATTGGCCAGGAACCTTTTCTTGCCATCCACCCCCAGACCCAAGAATACAATTGTTAAAAACAGTACCATTCATTTGGTATTCTCCCTATGCATTGTTTCCTATTCCAGACGCCATTACTGTATTTGCTGAT
The DNA here is from genome assembly GCA_023970755.1 of Azemiops feae. Classification (NCBI taxonomy): domain Eukaryota; kingdom Metazoa; phylum Chordata; class Lepidosauria; order Squamata; family Viperidae; genus Azemiops; species Azemiops feae. The sequence continues at coordinate 50,314 of JALGBA010000742.1, read as the reverse complement.
GGCAGCAAGAAGTATGGTGCCTGTGCTTGGCAGTCAAATGGGGAATGGTGCACAAGAATAACACCACCCCAAACTTCTGCTCAACGTGCAGAACTCGTTGCTTCAATCCTTGCCTTCCAAACCTTTTCACAACAACCTTTCAATTTAATTTTGGATAGCTTGTATGTTTCTCAAATTGTTTCCTCAATATTTCAAGCCTATCTTTCTCCTTCTATAGAACATAACCTCTTGTCTCTTTTTCTCACTTTACAACATTTGATTTCTGCACGATCACACCCTTTTCATGTTTCTCACATTCGTAGTCATCAGCCCTTCCCAGGCTTTCTTCAGGAAGGCAATGATACAGCTGATGCTGCGGCGGCTGCCGCTTCTTCTGTTTTACCTGTTACTCATTCTCCAGTGTCTTCTTTGACTCCATGGGAAAGTCATTCCTATTTTCATCAGAACAAAAAGGCGCTTATCAAACAGTTTGGCATCTCTGCGGGAGAAGCCACTGCTATTTTACAGCAGTGCCCCACATGCAGTAAACAGGCACATTCCATTCCAATGGGTGTCAACCCCAGAGGATTGGAATGTTGCCAGGTTTGGCAAATGGATGTAACCCAGTATGCGTCCTTTTCTCCATGGAAATACATTCACGTTTCCATTGATACATTCTCTGGGTTCATCATGGCCTCCCCCCAAAGGGGAGAAGCCAACAAACATGTAATCAATCATTGCATTCGGACTTTTGCAACGCTGGGACGCCCATTGGAACTTAAAACTGACAATGGCCCTGCTTATACTAGCACCATTTTTGCTGCTTTTTGTCAAAAATGGGGAATCATCCACAAGTTTGGCATTCCCTATAATAGTCAGGGCCAAGCAATAGTAGAGAGAGCGAATCAGACATTAAAAACCTCTCTTGACAGACATATTGAATCTAAAGGGAAAGGACCCCCTAGCCTCCCAGCTGTGCAAGACATTTTAAATCTTTGTTTATATACATTGAATTTCCTTAATCTTACTGGAACTCCACCGACGTCTGCAGCAGACAGACATTTTTCTTCTCCTCCCATTACCCCCTCCCACCCACAGGTCTGGTATCGCCAACTCTCAGATCTGAAGTGGAAAGGTCCTGTCGATTTGATCACTTGGGGACGTGGCTACGCTGCTGTTCAGCTTCCTGACAGAGTTCTGTGGGTGCCGGGTCGCCATGTTCGCCCATATCATTCCAAGCCTGATCCAGAAAACGATGTTCCTAACAACACTTTGCCTACTGACGGAGAGACAGCATCTTGACGCCTTTCTCGCCCTCCACAATCCTCACCAGCCCCAAAATTTTACGTGGGTAGTATTGGACAAACACGCAAACATTTTGAACTCCACCTCGTCCATAGCTGTGCCGGGATCCTGGTTTCCTGACCTGTACTTTGACTTTGGCATAATGATGGGGGCCACCACCATCACTAGCCACCAATGGATCAAGAGGTGGTCCCTCTATGTTTGCCCTGGCTATATAAAAGATACAGCACACCGGAACAAGTGTGGGGGAGAAAACGCCTATTTTTGCGCGGACTGGGACTGTGTCTCCACGGGGGAAATAACATGGGACCCCCCCCTCAAAGGTGATTTTATTATACTCCAACGGACTGGTGAGAATGTCAAATGTGAGAAAGACCTAACTAGAGTACACTTTAACTGTGATCCGGTTAAGATTTCCTTCACCACCCAGGGAAAAAGGCACGGGGGGTGGCAGGTTGGAATTACTTGGGGAGGTCGTGTTTATGATAAAACCAACAAGCTACGGAACATTTTTACCATAAAACTAATACAAACCCCCATAGAACCCCCGGTACCGATAGGCCCCAACAATATACTAACTGACCGTAAGGTGCCACCCCCTCACCCCACCGGTAATTTTGAGGAAAATCCGCCTACTCCTATTGATCATTCTTACTCTCCTTCACAGAGGCGCCCTGGGAACCCTCTTTGGGACATTGTCACTGCCACCTATCACTTGGTAAATAGCACCCATCCTAACCTTACTACAGCCTGCTGGTTTTGTTATAATGTTCAACCCCCATATTATGAGGCTTTAGGGTTTGTCTCTCCATACAACACCTCCTCGGATGACAAGGCATGCAGATGGAAACATGGCTCACAAACACTGCAGTCAATGTCAGGTAAGGGAACCTGCATTGGACAGGTACCCACGCAATATGAACAATACTGCAACACAACACATAACACGATTAACACAACACTCTTTTACATACCACCAAGAGACGGATGGTGGGCCTGCTCCACAGGCCTTACAGCCTGTGCCCACGGCCATGTGATAACCACCAAAGGCTTTTGCATCCTTGTCCAGGTCATACCACGCATATACATCCACACAGAAGAAGAAATTTATGACACCTACTCAGGGTCAGAACTCATAAGACACAAGCGAGAACCTATCTCCACTCTCACAATAGCTCTTTTGGTAGGACTTGGCCTGACCGGAGCAGGAACTGGAATAGCTTCTTTCGCACATCAGTATACTCAATACCACAACCTTAGAGCAGCCATCGATGAAGACTTAGAGAGAATAGAAACTTCTATCTCGCACTTACAAAAATCCCTAACCTCCCTCTCTGAAGTAGTCTTACAGAACAGACGAGGACTTGATTTGCTTTTTCTAAAAGAAGGGGGGTTATGTGTGGCCTTAAGAGAAGAATGTTGCCTTTATGCAGACCACTCTGGCATAGTGCAGGACTCCATGACTAAACTCAGGGAGGGCCTGAATAAGCGAAAGAAGGAGAGGGAGGATCAACAAGGATGGTTCCAATCCTGGTTCAACTTTTCTCCATGGTTGACCACCCTGATAAGTGCCATAGCAGGACCACTGATATTGTTGCTCCTTGCATGTACATTCGGCCCCTGTATTCTATCTCGCCTAAAAAACTTTATGGAAACTAAAATAGGTAATTTGGAAAATATGGTACTAGAACGTCACCATTACCAACCAGTACTATCTGGAGAAGATATGGAGAAAGCATCCCTCTGCACACTAGATTCTGACGATGAGTCGGAATTCGTTAATTCTATACAATTACGTAGGCCAATGCTCACCCTGGATGGGAGGGAGTCGGAAGACCACAAACCCACAGGGCAGGAAACCTACTTTTAAAACAAAAACAGAGGAGATGTTGGGAAAAAGTTTAGTTCAGGCTCCTGCAGTGTGACTAGGCCAGTGGCTCTCACATGAAACCACGCGGAGATCGAGGCTCCTGCAGGCTCCCACCTCTCTTGCCTTCGACCCCTTTTCCCACCACTGGGGTCCCAGCCCCTTTCTTTGGCCCCTCCCCCAGGGGCACCGAGAGTCCCTCCTAACCCCTCTCCTCTCCTCCCCCTGTTGGGAAAAAGTTTAGTTCAGGCTCCTGCAGTGTGACTAGGCCAGTGGCTCTCACATGAAACAGGAACCAAGGACATGAGAAACTCCGCACAAAGCTGTTTAGCAATAAACTGCAACAAATAAACTGCAACATAAGCAAATAGATGAACAAAGTAACAATAATAGGCTATAGCAAAAGGAACTAGCTACATGTCATACTGCGGCAAAATATAGCCAATAATATAGTGAAAAGAGCTATGCGACAAAATGTAACCAATTGCATGGTAGCATTTACTTATTTTTCTACACATGTAACCAATTATGTATTGACACCTGCTCACTTCCTCATATATGTTGCCAAATAAAAGAGTAGCTCAGAACACGCTCTGGGTGCACTCACCTCGAGGAAAACCTTCGTGTTGTCTTCACTTGCTTGCCAAGACTCATGAGTGGCCCACCCTAATTGTGGCAAACCAAAAAGCCACATCCCCCCACCCAGCCCCCTCCTTACCGGGAGTCTCCTTTCCCCCTGTGCTTCCGGGGATCCCTGCCAGTGCCCCCACCAGCAGCAGCATCAGGGGGAGCCCAGCGGAGCCCATGGATGCTGCCCCACAAGCGCCCCCCAAGAGAGGGGAGAAAGACACGAGGCTCCCAGCCCCAGAGGCAGAATCGGGGGGTCTGGATTAGGAGGCAGGGGCGTTTCCCTCGAACTTCGGAATTGGGAGGGACCAGAAAAGTGGAGGAACCAATGGGAATTCTCTCTTCTGCAACGTCATCGGTCTCTGGGCAGAGTCTCCCTTGACTTCACCCGATGGAGAAGACAGTTCGGTGCAGAGAGAGAAGCGGAGAAAGTGGGGGGGGGAAATCCCTTCAGGCTTGGCGGGCTGCAGCTCAAGGGGGGGTTCAGGCCAGCCCTGGAGGGGAGGTGGACTTCCTTTTGCCCACCCCCCTTTGACCTGCCTAGAAGGACTGGGGGGCTGCAGTGGAGGGCAGAAGGGGAGCCGCTGCCCTGCAGCCAGCGAGGACTTGGGGGTCTCTGAGGCGGCTGGCTGGGGAGTCCTGGGGAGCCTTCAGACACAGAGACACGCGTTTTCTGGCCCCGCATTTAAAAAGGAGGGGGAAGAGTTTGGGGTAAGTGCCCCCCGCCCCTCCAAAAAGTTTCTGCTTGGACCGTTTTCCTTCCTGGTGAAGGGGCTGCAGGGTTGGGGAGGTTTTGCCCCCAGCGCTGAAGGGTTTTTTGACCCTTTGAAATAGCAGGTCAGTTTTGGTTCAAGAATGGCTGTTGTTGAGCTCAATGGGGGGGGGAATCAGAAGGGTGGGGAAGGGGGAATCCCTCCATCCATCCATCCATCCATCCTTCCTTCCTCCCTCCCTCCCTCTTTTCCTTCCTTCCTTCCATTTTATTGAACTCCGTGGGAATTGAAGGGGTATAAACTGTGGGGTTTTTTAACCCCTTGAAATAGGTCGGATTTGATTCAAGAATGGCTGGTGTTGATCTCAAGGGGGGGGAATCAGATGGGGGCAAGCGAGAATCCTCCCTCCTTCCTTCCTTCCTTCCTTCCTTCCTTCCTTCCTTCCTTCCTTCCTTCCTTCCTTCCTTCCTTCCTTCCTTCCTTCCTTCCTTCCTTCCTTTTTTCTCCCTCTCTCTTCCGGGTTCAGTTTGTGCTCTGATTGGACCTTGATCGATTCCTCGTTTTATGCTCAGTCCTGGGAACCGGCCGGGAAAAGGCCTCCCTGGCGCAGAGCGGCCCTTTCATGCTCCGTCCCTGGGAGGGGAGGAGGAGGAGGGAAACCCTCCGATTCCCAGGGGGGGCTTTTTTCCCAGGGGGGGAGGCAAGAAATGGCGACCCCCCCTTGGAAAGATGTCCCTCTGGGAGAGGAGACTCGGGGGGGCGAGAGCCGGTGGGCTCCCCTGCATGGGGGGGGTGTCATTGGAGGCCAGGCAGCTGTTTTGGGGGGGAGCTTCAATCGGGATCCCTGCCCAGAGTGGGGGATGGAAGGGGGTGAACTGGGACCCCACAGCTGCCAGAGAGAATCCTTAAGACGCTCAGACTATGGAAAACTAGATTTTCCCCTAAGAAAATCCCACCTTAGCTGCCTTCCCACGACCCCCTCCCCATCTCGGCCCCAACCAACAAAGGGGGGTCTCTCTCTCTCCGTCCTTCTAGGAGGGGGGGATGTGGGGATGGAGGGAGGCTCCTGCAGTCTGTCTTGCCCTCAACCCCTTTCCCAAAGTCACGTCTGGGGTCCTAGCCCCTTTCTTCCCCCCTCCCCCAGGAGCACTGAGGGTCCCTCCTAGCCCCTCACCTGCTCCCTTCCAGACCCTCCTTACTGGGGTTTCCCTTCCCCCCTTCGCCTCCAGAGATCTGGCCCAGCGGCCCCCGCCCCCAGCAGCAGCAGGGAGACCCCAGCAGAGCCCAGGGACGCTCCCAGCCCCAGAGGCGGAATTGGAGCGGGGGGTTGGAGTGGGGGGGGAGGCGTTTTCCTCGGACTTCAGAACAGGAAATGCCCTGAAGGAGAGGAACCAATGGGAATTCTCCCTCCTGCAGCATCATTGGTCTCCGGGCAGAGTCCTTTGTGACTTCGCCCACCGGCAGACAAAGCGAAGGCGATCCTTGGCTGCCAGGAGGGACGTCTCCCCTCCATCCCCCGGGAGGCCGCCTTGCTCTCGGCATCTTTTGGGGGGGCAGATGGACGGGGGGTGAGTTCATCTGGAGGGGAGCAGGGGAGGGAGGGAGGTGGGTGCTGGGTGCGAATGGGGCAGGAGCCTCCCTGGCTTGTGAGGGGCTCAAACCAGCTCCGATCCTTCAGAAAGAGGGCCAGGTGAAGCCAGGAGAACCTCCAGCTCCAGCAGCTTCCCAGCCACGGAAGAGGCTCTCCATGGGAAGCAGAAATAAGGGGTCTCCCAGGGGTCCCCTCCATCTGGCAGGGCTTGGAGAGATTGAGGAGGAGGAGAGGTCCTGCCCCTTTCCCCTCCCTGGGATCTGCCCACCCTCCTCCCGAACCAGTTCTGGCTTCGGATCTAAACCAGCCTGGGTGGTCAATCCGGAGGTAGGGAAGGCCTCAATCTGGGGAGGGGGAAGGGAAAAAGGGAGGACCCTCCTGTGGGGGGCAGGAAAGAGGAAGGAAGGAAAGGAGGAGGAATTCCAGGGTTTTTCTACAATTTAAATTTTATTCTTTTACAGCAAAGCGAAGGGAAGTGATTCGTAGGAAGACTAACGGAGATGAAGCTGCTGTGGGTTCAAAGCAGGGAGAGATTTGGGGTTCTGGACTGACAGGCAGGCTCAGAGTCCCTGGGGTCAGTCTAGATGGTCTCCACCCCTCCCTCACAAGAAAGAGAGGCCTTCAAAGGAAGATGGGGGGGCTCAGCAGGAGAAGCTCCAGACTGCCCTTCTCCCCCTCCCCCTAATCTAAAATCTTGAGCCTCCATTTTTCAGAGGTTGCAAAAAGGACAGAAATTCATCAGCTACTGAAGAAAAAAACTTCCTTTCCCATCAGGAAGCAGGAAGGACGGCAGGATTAATTCAAGAGTGCTGTAGAAAAAAAGAGATGGGGACAAAGTTAGAATATAAAGTGAAACCTTCAGTGTAAATAACTTATTATTCCTCTTTTTCAGCTCCCCCCCCCAGACAGGCCCACATTGCAGGGGGGGGTGTTGATAGGCAGGGACAGGATGGAGGGAGGCTCCGCCCCTTTCAGGAAGGAAAAGATTGGGAAGGACCAGCAATTCATCTCCCGGGACTTGTGGAATTTCCCCCAATTGACTTAACTGGGGGGTTAATCAAGAAAGGAGGCCTCCCCCCCCAGATGTTTCATATTAACAAAGAAGATGGGGCCAGGATGAGGGGTGGCAGCAAAGCTGGGTGTCAGTTTGCCAGAAATTGTGAGAAATGTCACAAGGAGACTTCCCTTCCCTTTTGCAATTTCCCAAAACTTGGAAACATCCTGGGCCAGATTTTAGTGTTTGTGTGTATGTGTTTGTTTTGGATTGCAATGCATTTGCAGGTCTCTGTAAGGAAAAGCTGCCCAAAATTTCAAAAATGTGTATTATCCACAACAAGGAGGTTTTGTTCAGGCACATTTTTTTTAAAAAAAGGAACAATTAACGAATATTAAAGAAACATCTATACTACACTTGATCTTAGCCAAAAGGCTGAGAAGCGATAAGAAACATCTATAACTTGAGGAGAAATTCACTTGCAGGAGGCTGGATGGGAATTGCTGAAAGGAGAAAAAGAGCCAATCAGAACCCTTCATGGGCTGGAGGACTCAGGGGATCCCCCTCCCCATCGATAGCCCATAATAGGTTGCACAATGCTCACTTATACAGTAGACTCTCAAAGAACAGAATTTCCCAAGCAAATTTCCAAGGGGACCCTCCTTGCCATCTGCTAAGCTTGCTGAGAAGCCTCCCCTGGATGGTCCCCTCCGCACAATCTCTTATCCAGCCCCCAGACTCACCTTTCTTGCTCTTCAGGTAGAGGGAGAGCCCCATTGCAAAGAAGATCACCCCGATCACAGCTGCTACAATCCCCGTCCAGAGTTTGCTCTTGGCCGAGTTGGAGGAATGGGGCTCTGGGGAAGGAGGAGGAGCCTCCCCTGAGCAGGAGGATCAAGGCCAGCTTCCCCCCCCCCAAGGAGGGTCCCTTCTGGCTCCCCCCAACAGGGAGGGTCTCTCCTCCCCTTCTCAGGGCAGGATGGGGTCCCCAGACCAGGAGGGGAGGGAGGGGCTCACCCCACTGGACGGTGATGGGGGCCTCCAGGCTGGCATGCCCCACCTGGCAGGTGTAGACATCCCCCCACTGGGGCTGGGTCTCCAGCATCACCTGGAGCTGGTAGGTCCAGTCTCCGTTCTGGAGCTCCTCCCCGAAGGCCACGCCCTCCTCCTCCAGCCACCCCTTCTTCAGCCACTGGACCTCGATCTCCATGGGGTAGAAGCCCCTCGTGGTGCAGAGGAGGATGGTGTGGGGGGAAGCGGAATCCAGCTTGGTGGGGGAGATGGAGACGGTGGGCTTGGCTGGAAGGGAGGAGAGGGAGGAGGGACACGGGGGAGACACAGGAGGGGCAGGAACGGGAGACAAAGTGAGTTAGTTCAAGCCAAGATCCCTTTTCACTCCTGAAATTATTCTGGGTTTTAAGTCATTTCCAAAGCAAATTGCAGCAAGAAGTTAAAGGGGATCCTGAAAGATGGAAAAACATAAATCCTTCCTGGTTGGGATCAGTTTCCATCATCAAATTGCACAAGTCCAACAGGAATAAACGCTGGAAACACCCCGAGACAGAAGGAATTTCCTGCCAGATGTGGAGCTGGAAAGAGACGCAGAAGATGCGGAAGACACACACAGCATGTTTCAGATAATTGTAGGGATCTCATTCAAAATAAAATCACATTATTAGGTATAATACCGGAACATATATTTATTTATTTATTAAATTTATTTGCCACCATCTCATGATAAAATGACTCTAGGCAGCTTACAGCATTAAAACATTAAAAATCCAGGCTTACGGTTTACGATCGTGGTGCCGGCGGACGGACGAGGAGAACGTTCTCTCCGCCGTCCGGTTTTCCTTCGTTGGGAGACCCTGAAAAGGGTCGAAAGTCACCCTGGAGGGGTGAGGACCATGAGGAGGACCCTCGACAGATCGCGGAAGGACGGTAGTCCTTCCGTTTGATCCGAGGCAGCTCCTTTGGAGCGACGGAGAAAAGATCGGCCATCAACATGGCCGATCACTAAGCCGTACCAGCCGAAAGCCAAAATTACCACCAAGCACAACGAAAGCACCGCGGAGGAATTGGGTGAGACCTTACCTTACCTTTCTTGTATCCTTCCTTTAAAAGCCTCTTGAAATTTCTTCCCCCCTTTTAACATGGCAGCGCCTGCCTACCTTGGGAAATTAAAGCTTTGAAAAGAAAAGAACAACTAAACTAAACAACTAAATAACTGGACTTGTACCTTTTGGATATTTGGGGTCCCAAAAAGTTCCTATTTCTATGGAGACCTATTATCTTATCTACTTGTTAAGTTGGAAAAGAAATTTTTTTTTAAAACTGGATAAAAGCCTAACTTGAGTTTGGAGAGAGACTTTACATGCTATCGGGGACATCTTGTGGTGAAGCCTGATATAGCAACTGATTTTTGTTTACTCTGAGACCTGCTTACTCCCTAGATTTGTCCTTGGTACTTCTAGGAGTAGTGGAGGTGGACATTTATTGACTTTTATCAAAAATAGCGTCCACTAAAGGACTATCTGTAAACACCATAGAAATGGAGGAATACTACCCACAACTTAACTATAAACTCATACTTGAAAAAATTCTTGAAGCTACTGAACTAATGAACTCCAGATTGAAAGACAAAGGTGCCACACTAAATTTACAAAATGAAGCCCAGATTTCAACTGATGAACTTACAATCCAAAAAGCAACAGAAGAGGAAGAAATTAATATTAAAGTGGATTTTGAAGAACACCAAGCACAATCTACTGAGAACTTTGACAGTCAAACCTTGATTTCAACTAAAAAATCTGCAAATCAAAAAGCAACAGAAACTGAAGAAAGCAACACTAAGATGGAGGCTGCTGAAGATCAACAAGTACAGCATATTGAGAACCTAGACAACCTACACAACCAAACAACAACTACAAGACTGGACATGACTTCTTACCTAAGCCAGATGAAACCGGAAGAAGAAGAAAACCAGACTGAACTGATGACAAATATACCAAACGAAACATGGAGATTTGAACTATTAGGCCAACAATCCAATGATTACAAAGGGGCCACTTCCATTGAAAAATTGATAACTGGATGGTCTCCCTTGATTCAAATAACATGTATAGGAATGAAGGGAGATCCACCTGAGGATTTAAAGGCACTGGTATGGAAGCCTGCTTGGCACAAAAAGAAAGCTAGAGTTAGATTTAAAAAATGGGATTTTTTGACTTATAATGGAAGAGCCTAAAAGCTTACTTAATGGGCTAAGGAGATTTTAAAAGATATTAATTGATTTAATATTTAGCACTTAGATTTACAAGAGAAATAAAAATTAGCCATTAGAATAATATTTTGAATTATAATATGGAAGTTGGATTAGACACTAAAGGATACTTTATTAGTAAGTGATGAGATACTAGGATGAGAAATAGAATATATTTGTGAAATAAAGTAAGAATCTATTTAAGTAAACAATATGTGTATTTTAGATATGACAACTATTTTGTAATGAAATTAGGGAAATTTGGGTTACCCGAAATCTAAATACTGTGGATATTAAGTTAAATTGGAATACTGTAATTGAAATTAGGTAAAATTTTAAAACAGGATATGGATATGTATAAGTTAAAATATATTGATAAATGTCTTAACTGATCGAGTTATAACTAGCAATGTATTAATTTGAATGTGATATAATAATCAAGGGAAATAGAGAGGGAATTTTTGATGATGTAACCTGAGACACATACGAAAGATCTTGTTATTGGATTATTGATTACCCAATCACCACACTGCTTCCTTAATATTTGGATCTTTGTAAAACTGGAAAAATTAATAAAACTTGTTTTTTAAAAAAACATTAACAATTCTAACAGATAAATATTTCTATAGCAATAAAAATGGAATTCCCAATCAAGATAAAATTATAGTTAAAAGATGGGGAGGAACAGGATGGGGGAGGGGGGATTGCCTCTTAATTCAACAACTACCTCCAGTGCGATGCTCCCCATTAGGACCCCCCTGATTTTGAGCCAGATTTCGCCTAATCTGTACTTGTGTTGTGGTCCAAAGGAGGATACAATCCTTGAAAATGGAGACATTATTCTCTGTTTTAGTTTCTTTATTTTGCATTCCTTGCCAGGAGTTTTGATACAACCCTTCGGTACATTACAAAGCGGATGCCAGAATCTGGATTTCTCTGGCTGGCATCTCTTATCTTGCTAACTCCTCCCTTACTTTATTGTCATCATTTATGTCTTCCAATTAGGCTGGAGGCCAAAGATTCACTTCCCTTCCCAATCTCCCGCTTTCTTCACAATTCTCCTCCCTCTGTTTTGTCATCTGATTTAACTCCAAAAATACCAAACAGTTCTGCATATCTTGTCAATGCAATAATATCCCATATTAACAGCGTTGACATCTGGCCCCCCTTACAAAAAAGACAGATCCTGTAATGTAAACAAAACCATATATTAATGACCAGTCTTCAATTTGTTGGGGTATTTTGTATGAAACCTTTTGATGAGCCTGTCAGCTTTCACCTCACTGGATTTCACCCAAGTGGCTTCAGACATCGGGTATCCCTTCCATTGTACTAGGTACTGCAATTTCCCTTTAAAAATTCTAGAATCAAGAATATGTTTCAATTCATAATGGGTCTGTCCCGCAACTACGAGGGGCCCAGGTGCTTTCTTCGGGGGAGGTCTTAAAGTGGAGCCCCGATAAGGTTTTAACAAGCTACTGTGGAAGACAGGGTGAATTTTACCCAAAAGTCTAGGGAGTTTCAGTTTTACAGTGACTGGATTGATGACCTTTACAATGGGAAAAGGTCCTAAGAATTTCGGTCCTAATTTCTTGCTGGGTAATTTGAGGCGTAAATATTTGGTTGACAAATAAACCTTTTCCCCAACTTGGAACGTTCTTTGGGGAGCCCTCTTTTTGTCAGCTTGTTTTTTATAGGTTGCAAAAGTCTTTTTTAAAGCAGTTTTTGTGTTTCTCCAAACTTCCTCCCATCCCCACACCCATTGGTCAAGTGTCTGGGAAGCGGTTGGCACTTGGGGATATTCAGGAATTGGACTGAACTCTTTGCCTGTGGCTACTCTGAAAGGTGTGTAGCCGGTGCTGCTGTGCACAGAATTGTTATACGCCACTTCTGCGAAGGGAAGGAGGGCAGTCCAGTTTGTCTGTTGATAAGACACGTAGCATCTGAGATATTGCTCCACCATTTTGTTAGCGGCTTCTGCAGCTCCGTTGGTGGCTGGATGAAAAGCAGATGACAAGCCTTGAGATGATCCAATTAATTTAAGAAAACTCCTCCAAAACTTTGCTGTGAACTGCACCCCCCTGTCTGAGATTATTCGCTTAGGAGCGCCGTGCAGTCGGTAGATATGTTTCAGGAACAATTTAGTCAGTCGTTGAGCGGATGGGAGTCCTTTGCAGGCGATGAAATGAGCCTGCTTCGAAAACAGGTCTATTACAGTCCAGATGACAGTATTTCCTCTACTCTCAGGTAGGTCTACGATAAAGTCCATAGCTATTTCTTCCCAGGGTTGGGAAGGTTCTGCCACCGGCTGCAGTAATCCAGGGGTTTTCCCCGGTATTCTTTTCATTGTAGCACATACGGTACAACTCTTCACATAGTTTTCCACATCTCGTTTCAGTCCCGGCCACCAAAATTGCCGGCGGGTGAGATGTAGTGTTTTTAGATATCCAAAGTGTCCAGCCTGCTTTACATCATGGCTGTGTTTGAGAGCATTGAGACGGAGGGATTCGGGCAAATACAGTTTCCCCCCTTTGTAAGCCAAACCATCCCGGCACGTCAAGGAGGTTTGGTTATCTTTGAACCATTGATCGGTGAGGAGCTCTCATTTTATTTTCTTTGCTCCAGGGTCATCCGGATTTGGGACCCTGCGAGGCGTGATTTGTGCAACAGGTTGTGGATTGGAGATAATGCCTCATTGACTTCTTCACGTTCGCTTTTGTATTGGGGCAATCTCGATAGCGCATCAGCTAGGAGGTTTCCCCCCCCTGGTATGTACTTTAGAGTAAAGTTGAAGCGGTTAAAGTACTGTGCCCACCGTACTTGCTTTGGGGACAATTTGTGAGGAGTTTTCAGTGCCTCTAGGTTTTTGTGATCTGTCCATACTTCGAATGGCACCTTGCTCCCCTCCAGATAGTGTCGCCAGTTTAACAACCCCCATCTAATTGCGAAGGCCTCCTTCTCCCATATTGCCCATCTCCATTCACTTTCCGTAAATTTTTTGGAGGTGTAGGCGCAGGGTTGCAGGACTCCCTTCTTGTTCTTTTGAAGCAATACAGCTCCAACTGCCACATCACTGGCGTCGGCTTGAATTACAAAGGGCTCCCCTATACAGGGGTGCTTTAGGACCGGTTCGGCAGCAAATAGTCTTTTTAAATTCTCAAAAGCGGTTTGACAGTTCATAGTCCATGCTAGTGGTTGGCCCGGTCACGGCTTCCCTCCTTTTTCCCCTGTTTTTAGTAAATCTGTAAGGGGTAGGGCAATTTTGGCAAAAGAGGGGATGAATTGACGGTAGAAATTGGCAAAACCTAGAAAGCTCTGGAGTTGTTTGCGGGTTCTGGGGGGCTGCCATTCTATTATAGTTTTCACCTTGGCTGGATCCATCTCAATGCCTTCGTTGGAGATTCTGTAGCCGAGGTAATCTAATCGGGTCTGGTGAAATTCACATTTTGACAATTTGGCATAAAGCTTGGCATTCAATAGTTTCTTTAACACTTCTCTTACCAGCTTTATGTGATCAGTCATATTCGTGCTGTATATCAGAATATCGTCAAGGTACACCAGAACCCCTTTGTACAAGTGTTCATGTAGGACTTCATTAATCAACTGCATGAATACGGCTGGGGCCCCCTGTAGTCCGAATGGCATGACTTTGAATTGATAGCTCCCCATGGGGCAGTTGAAGGCGGTTTTCCACTCATCTCCTTCTTTTATTCGCACTCGGTAGTATGCCTCTCTCAGGTCTAATTTAGTGAAGACACTCCCCTTAGCCAGATGAGTTAATAAGTCCTTTAGGAGGGGAAGGGGGTATCTGTTTTCTACACTCACAGCGTTGAGGCCCTTATAGTCCATGCAGAGTCGAAGAGACCCATCTTTTTTTTCTTTAAATAACACGGGGGCTCCCACAGTAGATTTGGCCCATTCAATGAACCCCCTCACTAAGTTTTTATTCACGTATTGCTGCATCTCTTCCATCTCGAGGGGGGACATGGCGTACATTCTCGGACGTGGAAGTTTGGCTCCTGGCACCAGTTCGATAGAACAGTCATTGGGTCTGTGAGGGGGTAGGACATCGCATTCATTTTCACTAAATGCCTCTGCTAAGTCCTGGTATTCATTGGGGATGAGTGATTCATCTGGTGACGGTGAGGCAGCTATGAGTGCTCGCTCATTAGGTGGCCTAAAGTGTCCCGCAATGCCAGTTGAATCAGTGGGAGGCTCAGGCCCTATAGGTAGTCTCACAGTTCTCATTCCTTTCTCCCACCAGATAAGTGGCTTCCATTTGTCCAACCAGGCTAAGCCTAGAATCACAGTCTCAGTCATTTTTGGGGCCACTAGGAACCGAATAAATTTCCAGTGTGCCCCTATTTCTAGGCGTAAGGGCTCAGTTAACTGTGTAGCTAGTTCTCCAAAAGTCAATTTATTAGCTTCCTCTATCAGGAGAGCTGTGGCTGCCAGCATTTTAAGACAATGTGGCCATCCCTTTAAGACCCCATCCAGTTGTTTTGACGGATAAGTTATGGGTTGTTGCCAACTTCCTTTTTCTTGAGTCAGGACTCCAAGAGCCATATTATTCTTTGAGTCCACATACAAATTGAAAGGTTTCTCGAGGTTGGGAAGTCCCATAACAGGAGCTTGAGATAATGCCAATTTTAAAGCCTCAAAAGCCTGTTTTTGTTCACGCATCCAAATAAAGGGCTCTCTTTCTCCCCCCTTTGTGGACTCATACAGTGGTTTGGCTAGCAGGGCAAAATTCGGTATCCATATTCTACAATAACCTGCTGCTCCTAAAACCCCCTGTAATTCTCTCCTATTAGTTGGCTCTGCAATTTGGCATACAGCTTCCTTTCTCTCATGTCCTATTGATCTCTGGCCTTGACTTATACTATAACCTAAATATTTAACCTGGGGTTTCACTAATTGGGCTTTCTCCCTTGAGGCATGGTATCCTTTGTCCATCAACAGATGAAGTAGTTAGTTGGTGTTGTCCCAACAAGTTTCTTTTGTCTGTCCAGTTATTAATACATCATCAACGTATTGGAGTAGTACATCTCCTTCCTCACCTGGCTGGAAGTCTTCTAAGTCAGAGGCCAAGGCGTTGCCAAAAAGAGTAGGTGAATTTTTAAATCCCTGAGGAAGTCTGGTCCAAGCATATTGTTTTCTCTGGCCTGTTATTGGGTCTTCCCACTCAAAAGCAAACAGCTTCTGACTGTCCTTATGTATTGGGATCATAAAGAAAGCGTCTTTCAAATCTACCACAGAGAACCACACAGCTGATGCTGGAATCAAGCTCAGGAGGGTATATGGGTTAGGCACAGCAATTGTAGCATTATTGACAGTACACAAATCTTGGACTGGTTGAAATGAGCCATCAGCCTTTGGGATGGGTAAGATTGGGGTGTTCCAAGGAGATTGAATAGTTGTTAAAATGCCTGCCTTTAAGTATTTGATAATATGATCTTGAATTGCTTGTGTAATGGGGCGAGGATAATTTCTCTGCCGGAGACAAATAGGCACTGCCAGAGGCTTCACTTGAATGACTAGTGGTGTATGGTGGACTGCATGTCCTGGCGGATTATCTTCTGCCCATAACCGGTGCACATCAAACTCCTGCCAAGTATCGAGGACTTGAACCTCTTGGGCCACCATTATTCGCCACATCTCATCTGGAGGATGCTTCATTACTAGTGCCATTTCGTCTTCTTCAAATGACAAAGTTGCCCCCATTTTACATAGCATGTCTCGACCCAATAAGGAAATGGGACACTCAGGCATATATAGGAATTGGTGTTCAATGTCCCTTCCATTTAGGGAACATCTCAGGGGCTTTAGAAAAGGGTGACAATTTACTGAGCCATCAACTCCCTGTACATTTATGACATCAGCAGAGAAGGGAGCCAATAACTTAGTAACTACAGATCTAGATGCCCCCATATCTACTAAAAAGGTCACATTATTGCCCCCTATCTTCATTCGGACCAAGGGTTCAGGGGGGGCTTGACTTAAACCCCGGTCCCCTTCAGTCCTCAGGCCATTGTTCAACTGCAGCCAAGCCTATGGCCTCTACTTGTTCTTGAAATTGGCCTCATCCTCTTCCTTGGAATCCATATGGACGAAACATTTTTCCTCTTCCTTCTCCCTGGAAATCATATATTTTGACTTCTCGAGTTAGATGTCCACGTCCCTGTTCTATTCTTCCAAGTTCAAACCTTTTAGGACATTCATGTTGCCAATGTCCCTCTTCCTTACACAAAACACACTGATTCCTTCCTAGGTTTCTGGAATTGCCTGACAATGCAGCTGCCAGCAATTCAGCCTTACATTGCATCCTAAAATCTTTCTTAAAATTCCTCAACATACACTGAAGAGGTGTCCGAGGGACACTTCCTCCACCACCCATTTTCTAAGACACTGCCACTGACCTGTGATGCCGGATGTTCCAACGGTCACCAACAGGAACTGCAATGGCTTAACCACCCACACAACAACTCTTGGGCCTCTTTAGGATGCGCCGATCCCGGACCCAGGGGGGTGATCAGGCCCCCTCTTCCACTCTCAAAATGAGTGGGCCTACAATTCCACAATACTTACCTGCAGGTGTCTTGTTTTCCAACCAGCTTTGTTTCGTGACTTCTTTTGATTCCATTCAGGTTCTTGGATCGGTCGGTTGTCCACCAAATACCCCTCCGGTGCCATCCGCCTCCTTCCGGTTGAAGGTTCAGTGTGACGGCCCCGATTGGGCACCGGTCGGTCCGTGCCGTCCTCAGTGAAATATCGCTCCAAGTCCCAGCGGAGTCGCCATAAAAATGTTGCAGAAAATCACAGGACTCAGACCACAGAATCAAAAGAAGTTGGTTTATTTGCGCAAAGGTTCTAACAACCTCTGAACACCTTCTCATGGAATAACAAGTACATATATACTCTTTTAGAAGCAGCAAAACACGGAAATGTAACTTGTTAGCATTGATTGGTTACTCGAATTACAGCCCCGTTAACCCCCCTGTTGCTATGCTAAAGTAGCTAAATATCTTGTCCCCCTCTCATGGATCGAGGTCACAGGTGTCTTGCCAAAGCATCTAAGTTTCCGGCAGCACACTTGTGGTTAGCTACCAGCGAGAGCGAGACATAGAAACGAGACATATGTGGTTAACTGTAACAGAGCTTCAAGCTTGACACCTTTGTGCGACCGACAGATGAACTTGTGGTTTGACATTTTCCACTTCCTTTTTGCTTCTCCTAACTAATACACGCATTTAAGACTCATGTCCTGTTTTATGACCTATGTCTTGTTTTATGTCCTGCCTTATTGGGATCGCACCTGTTTCCTATCCCCCTCCCTCAAAGACCCCCTACAGCCCCCCGGAGCATCTCAAAGGGAGGGTCTCCAGCCCCCTTCACGATGGGGAGAGTTTTGCGGAGCCAGTTTCCAATTCAGACCCGCCCCCCACATCCTCCTCCCTCAGTTCCCCCTTCCCCTCCAGGTCCCGACTGAGCAATGGGGGATTATGGAGGGTGGGGGATTCTTGGTCTCCTCCCCAAATTTAGGGTCTCCCCCAGAAGGGAGTGAAGCTCAACTCTTGCAGGACCTTCAAAGCCTCAAATTGGAGATTCAGAAGAAAAAGTGAAGTTTCCGAAGGAGCAAAAATACTTTTGCTAAAATGCATCTTTTTCTTTGTGTGGATTCAGGTCGGAAAGTCTCCCTCTTTCGCTTTCGCTTTCCTCCTCCTTCCTCTTTCGATGCAGCCGATTCCGACCCAGATATTGGGGGGAGAGGAGCGAGAGACGGGCCCGGCTGTGACTCCCGACCTCGGCTACAATCGGGAAAGAGGGGGTCCCTCTGCGTCCTCCTGGGAGGGATATGGGGAGAAAGGGGGAGGAGACCACGCAGACATCGAGGCTATTGCAGACTTCCACCACTCTTACCCTCGACCCGTTTCCCAAAGTCACGTCTGGAAATCCAGCAGCTTTCTTCCCCCCTCCCACGAGGATCAGGGATGCTTCCCAACCATATCCTCCCCCCAGTCCCTCTCCTCCCCTTCCCGGCCCCCTCCTTACCGGGGCTCTCCTTCCCCTCTTGGCTTCTGGGGATCCGGGCCAGCACCCCCACCAGAAGCAGCATCAGGGGGAGCCCAACAGAGCCCATGGATGCCGCCCCATAAGCGCCCCTAAAAGAGGGGAGAAAGACGAGCAGTCTCCCAGCCCCAGAGGCAGAATCGGTGGGTCTGGATGGGGGGGAAGGGGCATTTTTCTGGGACTTCGTAAATGGGAGGGCTCAGAAAAGCGGAAGGACCAATGAGAATCATCCCTTCTGAAGCATCATCGGTCTCCGGGCAGAGTCTCTCTTGACTCCCCCCCCCCGGTGGAGGAGATAGTTCGGAGCAGAGCGAGAAGCGGAGAAAATGGCAGGGGGGATCTTTTCAGTCAAGGGGTAGCTGCAGCTTCGTGGGTGAGTGTTTCATGCCAGCTCCGCAGGTGAGTGTGCACTTCGTTTGGGGCCCCGCCCCCGCATGATTCTCAACCAGTCTTCCTTTCTTGGGTCTGGCCAGTCTAAAGAAAAGAAGAAATAGGGGCTACATGATAGCAGCATTCCAGTGTTTGAGGGGCTGCCACAAGGAAGAGGGGGTGAGTTCAAATTATTCTCCAAAGCATCCGAGGGCAGGTGAGAAACAATGGTTGGAAACTGACCAAAGAGAGAAGCAACCTGGAACTAAGGAGAAACTTCCTGACAGTGATGACAATTAATCAGTGGAACAGCTTACTCCCAGAAGTTGTGGGCACTCCATCACTGGAGGTTTTTAAGAGGAGACCAGACAGTCGCTTGTCTGAAATGGTATAGGTTCCCTGCTCGAGCAGGGGACTGGACTAGAAGACCTCCAAGGTCCCTTCCTATCCTATCCTATCCTATCCTATCCTATCCTATCCTATCCTATCCTATCCTATCCTATCCCATCCTATTCTTACAGTATTTTCTTTTGACACCTTTAGTAAAGTTGATTTTCATTTCAATCCGGTAGTTGACCCATGGCCTTCTTGTACCCGACTTTGATCGATTGAGTTACTGACTCCCCAAACCAGACCAGGATGAATTTTATCTTAAATCCTCTTCAGTCCAATTGACTTGAATACCAATACGCCAAACCTGTCAGGAAGTTACAGGCTATAAATAAATGTCTGCTACTGGAAATTTCTCAACAGAAGTCAGAAAGTCTGTTCAGCACCTCAGCCCAGAGAAGCTGGAACTGGAGGCTGTGAGAGAGGAAGACATGAAGAAGATGAAACTTGATGTGGAGCTGAAATGAAGCAAGATTGCTGAGAAAGAGCACCTCAGGAGAAAGAGAAGGAACACCAAAACCGGTGAGAGAGTTGCAATACCATGTCATCTTCAGTTACTCACTTCTCCCCAGTAGAATCCATAACTTGGGAGAATGGAAATACCAATTCATAAAGAACCATGAAAGAGATGAGATTCAGACCTCACTAATTATCTTTGAAGATACTTGCCAAGCTTACACCACTATAAAGCCTAGGAAATGACTCATATATCTCTTGTCTTGAAGAGTTGCTTAAGCCAAATATTGGTTGACATGTGTGCTGAGGAAAAGGAGGAAAACCAATAGTTTAAAAAACATAATATTTATTCATTTGTTTGTTTGTTTGTTTGTTTGTTTATTTATTTATTATTAATGTATTTGATGATTCTCTTGAATTTTCATTTAACTAACAAACTTCACATATTTATTTCCTTCAGTTGTCAAGCAAATCCAAAGGAAGAATATACAACCAATAATAATGGATAATTAGAAGTTACCAACCTAAGAAACAATTTCACAATCATTCCCCTGTTTTTGCCATTAGATGTTCCTTAGTGTTTAGATCTGGTCTCAGGATGATAATGTAGCACTTGGGGAAGAAGATGCAGCTCAATAGTCCAGCACCAGAGGCCAAGATGGAGAAGACCTGCACGGTCATCATGTATTTTCCTTTAGTGCTCAGGTAGGTGGGGAGGAAGGAAACCCAGACACTGCAGAAGACCAGCATGCTGAAGGTGATCAGTTTGGCTTCATTGAAAGCTCCAGGCAGGTTCCTGGCCAGGAAAGCCACAGTGAAGCAAATTGCAGCAAGGAAGCCCATGTAGCCAAGAACAACATAAAACATAGTGACAGAGCCTTCGTTGCATTGAAGTATAATCTCTTCAGGCTGGGAGTGCAGATCAGAGTCAGGAAATGGGGGAGAAACTCCCAGCCACATGACACAAAGGAAAATTTGGACACCTGAACAAGAAAGGATGATGGAGTTGGCCAAGCTCTTCCCCAAACATCTCCTCATCCTGTTCCCTGGTTTTGAGGCCAGAAAGGCAAGCACTACCGTGATTGTTTTGGACAACACAGAAGACACGGCTACTGAGAAGACAATGCTGAACACTGTTTGTCGGAGAAAGCAGGTGGCTTTCCTTGGTCGGCCAATGAAGAACAAGGAGGATAAGAAGCAAAGCAGAAGGGAGATCAGGAGGATGTAGGAGAGGTCCTGGTTGTTGGCTTTGACAATAGGAGTTTCAAGGTATTTAATGAATATGATTAAAACAAAGCCTGTAATTAGGAACAAGAGTAGAGCAAAGGAGATGAGGATGATGCCCAGATGTTCTTCATAGGACAGGAAGGTTACTCTTTTGGGGATACACTGGACTCGGTTCTCAGTTGGATATTGATCAACGGGGCACTTGGTGCATTTTGTGGTATCTGAGAAAAGAAAGTAATATTTGTTTTATATCTTTCAAATTTCAAGAAAAACTTTGGATAAGTTGTGATACAGAGAGACAGAAAAGTCTCAGTAAATGGAATATACTTACACTACAAAAGCAAAAAAATCCCCAATACATAGAACTATAAAAAGAACAACAACAACATAAATTTAAAAGAAAATCTATCTGGTGCTGCAACCTCCCTTCTCTGAGGTAATCCACCAGATTCTTATCCTGCACTGACCTTACCTTATCCCAAATGGTTGGGAGAAGTAGCAAGTCTCCAGAGGTTTAAGAGGATGGGGGCCTATTCAATTTCAAGGGGGAGTAAGTCCAATAGGGCAGGAACTGCAGCAGAAAAGGCAGGCTTATGATGATCCATAAAGTGGGAATCTTTTATGGAACAGATTGTTTGAATGCTAATTATATCTGCTCTGGTGGGACAAGCAGATATCCTCAAGCAGAAGAAGCCCTGCAGATACCGAGTTTCTGTCTAATGGAGGGTTTGAAAGTTGAATTTAATTGCACCTGGAAAGAAACTGGGATTCTGTGGAGCCTGCACAGTATGGGTGTCCTATGGAAGAATACATTTGCATTCTGGACTAGTTGTAAATTCCAGGTGAATCCTGAATCCTCTGTTTGGTTTTCATTATTCCTTTAACCCAACATCTCTCCCTCAATTGTTCCTCCCAATTAGATATTGCAGCTTATAAGGATATATGATCTTACTAAAGATTAACTGATTAAATGAATGATTGATCGATGTATCTATCGGCCTGTAATGTAAAGTTGGTTTAGGTAAACAAAACCCATTGATCTAAAATCATTCCTCAAGTTACAAAGAATACAGATATTTCTAAGAAAGATAAATATGAATGGAAACATCCAAACTGGGAAATGAAAGAGAGATTTCCCATGCAATCCACAACATCCTTCTTCTTACCTCATCCTTCAAGATATTTTTCTTTTTCTTCCCATTATAGAAGAAATTGGACACCATGAAAATTAAAAACTAAACAATTAAACTTACATGTGTCTTTAACATACATATTGATCAAAGTTTCCCTATGGTGTCACTCACTTTCCTGAGTGGAGATGGTCCCCTCTGGGCAAGGAATGCAGTCGTAGCAGCAAAATGGCTCTCCTTCTCGAGCCTGCTTGAGAAATCCAGGATGGTATTTTTCCACACATTTAGACTGAGGCAAAGACTAAACAGAAAAAGAAGAAGTCAAAAAGAAAATATGTTAGGACTCATCATCCATGTAAGATGGAGGTACAATTGCAGGAAGATGCTTCATTCAGTTCCTCTCTTTTTCTTCTGACTTATCAGATTACAATAAAGTAGCTTTCTACTTAACAAAGTCTGGAGGGATGAAATTAAGAAAACATTTAAGCATTAAGTGATAACCAGTGTTTTCCTCCTCATAGTGGAATTAATATGCATTCCTCCATTTTTCATACATGCTTGATTTTCAAATATAATATCTAAAATACTAAATTTTAGAGTAAACTTTATTGTAGAAGATTTATTACATTTTTGTTTCATTGGATTTATTGACAAATAAGGGCTATCAACCTTAAAGATGTTCTTTATTTGTATATATATTTGTTCAGTTTATATGGCTGCCATGCTGGTGAACTAAAACTGAAACTGGCTGTAGTTTCTAAAACTATAGTGAGGTGAGATGAAGGTGAGGTCATGAGATCGTGTCCTTCAAAAAGGGTGAGTCAGGCATCATTTGATGCACCACATGGGTCATGAATGTGATCCCTGTGTGGGAATACTCAACACAAGATATCCAACACAAGGTCCGTTCTGTTGAAATAATACAATTAGGTGACACAATCTGATATGGAAATACATACTCATATTTATTAGTAGTTTGATTTGTAGCCTCTCAGTGTGTCCTAAGGCAGCTAACAATCAAGATAAACAGTCGCATTCAAGGGATTTTCAGATGAAGTGCACTCTTACAAGCCAATGCCCAAATCTAAGTAATATTTCCCTCGAAATTGTCCCTTATTATTTCTGATATCAAGATTTTTTTTTGCACCAAAGTGATGCTTCAGTACTTCAGTTTTCAAGCCATTATCATGGTGAGATGGGCAGCAAATAAATTTAATCAATCACTCCATAAGTGAGCTCACACCAGACCAGTCATTATTATTTCATGTGAACTGAAAGCCTTGGACCTCCTTCCTAAATTGCACTATCCCAGTGGGGTTAGAGAGAGGCAGCTAGAAGCATGTTCTCAGCTAATTAAAAACATCCCAGACTATCAGCCTGTAATTTTGGGAGACCCCTGACTCCAATCAAGACAAGATGAAGCTTATTTAACTATTGGACCAACAGGACCTCCATCCAGTCTTGATTCCATTTCATTGGATTCAGTCCAAATCTGAACTCAGGGACTGGTCAATAGAATTGCCTTCACCTTTGATATTTGAAGACAAAAAAAACCCTAGCGAACCTGAAGCTATTAACACCAAAATCTCCAGCATATGAGGCCCTGTCTCACCAGTTTTATGGTGATACTAAACTGCTGAAGGGACACTAAATTTGTGTCCTAAATAATAATCACCCCATATCTCATTTTGGATCAGCTTACAACAGGATTCAGCATGACAGCATCAGAAGGGAAACCTTGGTCAATAGAACTGAAGCAAGCTTATCTGCCTAAGAAAATTATAGAGATTTTACTCCACACATTCAATTCTCAGTGAAGGTTACCCACTTTTTTTTACTGCATTTAGGCCACTTGAAACGGCTTTGGAAAAAAGAGAAAAGACATCAATATTTTCCCCACCTTGTTGAGCAACTTTAACTGTGACATAGTATTTTGGTTGATTGTAAGTCTTTGTCTGTCAAAAGTCCCCAATTGCTTGTTAATGGGATCCTCCTTGGGGAGGACCACTCTACTAAATATTTGCAGATCTGCTGCTACATCTCCATTCTGATCCAAGTACACTTTCAGCAGGGAAAGATTGTACAATTCCCTCTTCTTTAGAAATGGATGGAACTAGAATGGAAACATCCAGGAATTTAAAAGCAGAAATCTTGGTTTCTTATCTCTTATCACTTTTTACATTTGAATCTTTCAAATGTTGCAAGGCTAATCTTCATTCAGGTAGAGGAGATAGGAAAAATGACCAGATGAAGTAATTCTAATTTATTGTAAGGCTATAATAACAAAATCTTGCAGTGTGAAAATACAAATCTTTTACCATCTCTTTTGACAGTTAAAAAAATTAGGGAGGACTTTTTCTAAGTTTCTTTCTCTGCTTGTTATGCAGCTGTGGGTTGACCCCCCCAAAACCATCTTATCTGATCCTTCCCTGCATCTCTTTCTCTGGTCCTCCAAACTCATTCACACATATCCAGTGGTGATTCAAATAGGTCAGTGGTGGGAAACCTATGGCATGCGTTCCAGAGGTGGCACTCAGAGCCCTCTCTGTGGGCACGAGCGCCATTGCTCCAGCCCCGCTTTCCCCCACATTCCCCTCCTCACTAGCAGCCTCCCCCTGAGGAGAGTCGCCCCAAAGCGTGGCCCGTGTGGAGCAGCGCAGCCAAGGACATGGCAGCTGGGCAGCGGGGACAAGACTCCACCCTCGTGACACGTCGCTTGCAGATGATGTGGTGGGGTACGGGTGGAAAGCGGGGCCACCATGGGGGCAGGGCAGAGCGGAGCAGGGGCAGGTGGGCTCATGTTTTGGGCACTCGGTCTCTAAAAGCTCGCCATCACTGAAATAGGTGAACAACCGGTTCTCTGTGTGGATGCTGCTTACGGAAGTCCATTCTGGGTCTGGGCAACAAAAAATTAGCTACCGGTTCTGCCAAACTGGTGTGAACTGACTGAATCCCACCACTGCACGTATTGTTATACTTCCTTAACAGATTGTGTGAATGCTGGTAGTATAACTTGTTTTTAGCAAAGAATTAACAAAATGCTTCATGATGTTATGAATGGAGATCTGGTTAATTGAGTGCTGGATGGTATGAGATAATTAAGTTGATACAATTGTCTCAAAAATTGTACTCAAGTAAATATTGATATTACTGATAAAACTGGGGAGTTAGGAAATCCAATAAGACCTTGGTCATTGTTTCTTCTATATTTTCATTAATAAAGGAAGTAGATAAATCATGATTTTGTGATGCAAAAATTATAATAACACTTGGACAAAGTTATTTTGGTCTCCTTTAAAAATTACCAGCTTCTCTCAGGTCCCTATAGATCCCTGTCAGGATGCTGCCATCCTGATGGGAGGGGGGACCTGTGGAGCTCTCCTGTGATGTGTTTAGCTTTGCTTTGTTGACTCAGTTCCGCTGCCCAAGGTCATCTGCCTCAACTCACAAAGGAAGAGATGCCTGGGAACATCTTACTGCAGTTTTCGTCTGGAGTTCTCACAACCTCTTTTCACCTCTGGATTGGCTCCTATGAACTGGGCAGTTGGGAGAGGTTTTGAACAATGGGGTTTAGCCTAACAATTTCACCTGGGAACTTCAGATTCTGCCTGCCTTCTCTTGCTGTCACTGACTCTCAATAAAAGTTCCTTTTGAAATGATGCCAGTTTCAAGAGTTCTGCTTTCCTGAGAGATTCACCTGAGGCAGGGCCTTACAGCTTCCAGAAAATAAAATTGTGTTAGAGAGAGGTGCATGAGTAAAATTCAATAGGAAACTAACTAATTATTAGCATGCAGGACTTGATACATGATTGTATGAATGTAATGAATGGCAGCTATAATCTGTATTAATATTTCATTTGTAGTTTTTCTCACATTATTCTATGCATAGATTGGTTACTGATTATAATAAAGTAGTAGTAATATTTTAATGTTATGATAACAACCGTATTATTAATTTGTCGATAATGTCATTAATGATCCAGTGAAATGATACCAGGTCCTCTTGCAGGCACCACACTTGGAGAAGACACTGCACAAAACTTTCATTAGCTTTAGTCAAGGACAAAGAAGGGGAGGAAGAGATCACAGGAGCTGCTTTAAGCCTTGAGGAAAGACATCAAGCAGAAGAGCCATGTTGGAATATAATATAATATAATATATATATAATATAATATATAATATAATATAATATAATATAATATAATATAATATAATATAATATAATATAATATAATATAATATAATATAATATAATATAATATAATATAATATAATATATATATAATATAATATAATATAATATAATATAATATAATATAATATAATATATAATAAATATAATAAATATAATAATAAATATAATATAAATAATATAATATAATATAATATAATATAATATAATATAATATAATATAATATAATATAATATAATATAATATAATATAATATAATATAATATAATATAATATAATATAATATAATATAATATAATATAATATATATAATATAATATAATATAATATAATATTAATATAATATAATATAATACAATATAATATACATAATATAATATAATATAATATAATATAATATATATAATATAATATAATATAATATAATATAATATAATATAATATAATATAATATAATATAATTAATATAATATAATATAATATCAATATAATAATAATATAATATAATATAATATAATATAATATAATATAATATAATATAATCTATAAATATAAATATAATATAATATAATTAAATAATATAATATAATATAATATAATATAATATAATATAATATAATATAATATAATATAATATAATATAATATAATATAATATAATATAATATAATATAATATAATATAATATAATATAATATAATATAATATAATATATATAGTATAGTATAGTATAATATAATATAATATAATATAATATAATATAATATAATATAATTAATATAATAATATAATGGAATGGAATGGAATGGAATCTTGAAGGAACCTTGGAGGTCTTCCAGTCCAGCCCCCTGCTCAAGCAGGAAAACCTATACCATCTCAGACAAGTGACTGTCTAGTCTCTTCTTACAAATCTCCAGTAATGGAGTGCCCACGATTTCTGAAGGCAAGCTGTTCCACTGGTTAATTGTCCTCATGTTAGGAAATTTGTCCTTAGTTCCAGGTTGCTTCTCTCTTTGATCAGTTTCCAACCATTGTTTCTTGTCCTAGTTTACAGGAGCTTAAAATCAGAAAAAGTCTGGGAACTTTTTTTCAAATATATAAAAGGTCTTGGTTGTTGAAGGGAGGATGCAGCACTCTTCTGATAAGTAGGAGATGTTGTACAGAAGCTTAAGATCTTAAACCACCAAGCCCAGAGAGCACAAAAGACCCTGAAAAGGAATTTAGTTTGATGGATCCTTGTTGGGATCCCATACCTTCCATGGCTGCAGCCTTGGAGCTCCCAACCTCTCTTCACCCTTTTTCCTTCTCTTCTGAGGTTTGGATGCAGCACTTAAGGCTTGGGCCAGATTCTTAATGACACTGTAGGTATAGCCATCATTTTGGATCTGCATCCTATTCTTTTTCTCTTGGGTCTCCACTGGTGCTTTCTGAGTGCATCTTCTCCGGCCTTTGATAGAAAAGATGTGTTTTGAAACAGAACAGTAAAAATACTCAGCTTGAAATTCAGGTTCTACAAAGAAATATCTTTTAAAGGCATTATTGTTTTTCCAAGTCTTTCTCCACTGAAAGGGAAAGCTCCAAATACTATGGATGTGCTTGAGACGCCAATCCTTTTTCACTAAAAATACTCCAGTCATTGTCAAAATCCAGACTTTCCCTTCAATGGGTCCAGGCAAACCTTCAAGTGCTGAATGGAAGGGAAGAATTCTGTCCCAAATAAACTCAAATTCTATGAAGTGAACAAAGACGTTGACTTGTCTCCACTTAGAGAGGGCATCCCTGAGGAATACTGTATGTCCAGTCGTTGAGAATAGTTGTGATATAACAACACAAATTCTATTCTTGACAAGCATAGGAGTAAAAGTTCTCATGAAATTCTCTCCCTTCTCTGTGTCTGGAGCGAAGAGACCAATCAGGGTCCATCCAAAATGGAGGAGAATTTGGACAATTCCTGGGTACTGGAACCCTTCTTTGGGCAGCCTCGGATGGAAAAAAGGGAATTGACTTTTATCAATCAGAGCCTCTGAAGAAATTCTATCACTGACCTGAAAAAACAATGAAGAATTCTGTGTTATATTTGGGGTCCTACCAAGTCCCAATTTTTAGCTTATAATGAATCTAGCTTTTTTCTCATGCACATATTAGAACATTTCCTGTTGATTAGTCATTCGGCCACATCAAGATACAGAATATAAAACACAGAACATTAACAAGACTCTATGTAAAAACAGAATTTAGAAAAATAAGTACAATAGAATAAGCATAAAGAATGAAAATAGTATTTCTTTATAACCCCAGAATTTACCACAATCCGACCATAATTTCCTTCTGAAAAGGGCTTTATTATATATAATTTTTGAATTCTGAGCCCAGAGAAAATACATTTTTTAAAATATTAGGATCCCAATAGATTGTTTCTCTAAAATGCAATCCAAGATATTGATCTCCCTCTTTCTTAAATAATTGTCATTCCAAATAATAGATGTATTACATCTTCTATTTCTGGAGCTCCACAAATACAAGTATATTCATTGTAAGGAGTTTGGAAGATTTAACTCAATACTTGGAACTTACATTTGTAGCAGCTGATGTCTTTCAGTGTGCCAGCCTTACTGAAGATGGCCCTACTTTTCTCTATTTTGACCATCTTGGATTCTTTGTGCAGCACTTTTTTAGGTTTTTCTCAAGTGGCAAAAAAGACAGGGAGATGACAGTTCCTAATATAAAATCAAGAATATTTTAAATGAAATTTATTTGTTCTAATAGTGTTTGAAGAGAAGGATGAGGGGTGACATGATAGCAGTGTTCCAATATCTCAGGGGCTGCCACAAAGAAGAGGGAGTCAAGCTCTTCTCCAAAGCACCTGAAGGCAGGACAAGAAGCAACGGATGGAAATTAACCAAAGAGAGAACTAAGGAGAAATTTCCTGACAGAACAATTAACCAGTGGAACAACCTGCCTCCAGAAGCTGTGAATGCTCCAACACTGGAAGTTTTTAAGAAGAGACTGGACAGCCATTTGTCTGAAATGGTATAGGGTTTCCGGCCTGAGCAGGGGGTTGGACTAGATGACATTATTATTATTATTATTATTATTATTATTATTATTATTATTATTATTATTATTATTATTATTATTATTATTATTATTATTATTATTATTATTGTTCTTGTTGTTCTTGTTGTTCTTGTTGTTCTTGTTGTTGTTGTTTGTTGTGGTTCCGAAGGAAGAGGCTTTCAAAGAAACTAGGCATTGTTTTCTTTTAGAATCTTTTTTATTGCAACATAACTTCAGTACATACATGGACGGATGCCAGAAACTGAATTTCTCTGGCTTGCATCTATCTTTACTTGCTAAACCCCTCCCTTATTTTACAGTCATAAATGACGTTGTCCAATTAGGCTGGAGGCCAAAGATTCACTTCCGTTCCTCTCCCGTGCTTTCCCCATAAATCTCCTCCCTTTCTATGTCATCTAAATTAACTCTAAAAATACCAGACAGTTCTGCATATCTTGTCAAAGCAATAATATCCTATATTAACAGTGTTGACATCCGGCCCCCCTTACAAAAAGGACAGATCCTGTAATGTAAACAAAAGCATATATTAATGGCTAGTTTTCGGTTTGTTGGGGTGTTTTGTATGAAACCTTTTGACGAGCCTGTCAGCTTTCATCTCACTGGATTTCACCCAAGTGGCTTCACACAACGGGTATCCCTTCCATTGTACTAGGTACTACAATTTCCCTTTAAAAATTCTAGAATCCAGAATATGTTTCACTTCATAATGGGTCTACCCCGCAACTACGAGGGGCCCAGGTGCTTTCTTCGGGGGAGGTCTTAAAGTGGAGCCCCAATAAGGTTTTAACAAGCTACTGTGGAAGACAGGGTGAATTTTAACCAAAAGTCTAGGGAGTTTCAGTTTTACGGTGACCGGATTGATGATCTTTACGATAGGAAAAGGCCCTAGGAATTTCGGTACTAATTTCTTGCTGGGTAATTTGAGGCGTAAATATTTGGTTGACAGATAAACCTTTTCCCCAACCTGGAACGTTCTTTGGGGAGCCCTCTTTTTGTCAGCTTGCTTTTTGTAGGTTTCAAAACTCTTTTTTAAAGCAGCTTTTGTGTTTCTCCAAACTTCCTCCCATCCCCTCACCCATTGGTCAAGTGTCTGGGAAGCGGTTGGCACTTGGGGATATTCAGGAATTGGACCGAACTCTTTGCCTGTGGCTACTCTGAAAGGTGTGTAGCTGGTGCTGCTGTGCACAGAATTGTTGTACGCCACTTCTGCAAAAGGGAGGAGGTTAGACCAGTTCGTCTGTTGATAGGACACGTAGCATCTGAGATATTGCTCCACCATTTTGTTAGCGGCTTCTGCAGCTCCGTTGGTGGCCGGATGAAAAGCAGATGACAAGCCTTAAGATGATCCAATTAATTTAAGAAAACTTCTCCAAAACTTTGCTGTCAACTGTATCCCCCCGTCTGAGATTATTTGCTTAGGGGCGCTGTGCAGTCGGTAGATATGTTTCAGGAACAATTTAGTCAGTCGTTGAGCGGATGGGAGTCCTTTGCAGGTGATGAAATGAGCCTGCTTTGAAAACAGGTCTATTACATTCCAGATGACAGTATTTCCTCTACTTTCAGGTAGGTCTACGATAAAGTCCATGGCTATTTCTTCCCAGGGTTGGGAAGGGTCTACCACCAGCTGCAGTAACCCAGGGCTTTTCCCCAGGATTCTTTTCATTGTGGCACATACGGTACAACTCTTTACATAGTTTTCCACATCCCGTTTCACTCCCAGCCACCAAAATTGCCGGCGGGTGAGATGTAGAGTTTTTAGATATCCAAAGTGTCCAGCCTGTTTCACCTCATGGCTGTGTTTGAGAGCATTAAGACGGAGGGATTCGGGCAAATACAGTTTCCCCCCATGTAAGCCAAACCATCCCGGCACGTCAAGGAGGTTTGATTATCTTTGAACCATTGATCAGTGAGGAGCTCTCGTTTTATTTTCTTTGCTCCAGGGTCATCAGGATTTTGGACCCTGCGAGGCGTGATTTGTGCAGCAGGTTGTGGATTGGAGATAATCGCCTCATTGACTTCTTCACGTTTGTTTTTGTATTGGGGCAATCTCGATAGCGCATCAGCTAGGAAGTTTTTTTTCCCTGGTATGTACTTTAGAGTAAAGTTGAAGTGGTTAAAGTATTGTGCCCACCATACTTGCTTTGGGGACAATTTGCAGGGAGTTTTCAATGCCTCTAGGTCTTTGTGATCTGTCCATACTTTGAATGGCACCTTGCTCCCCTCCAGGTAGTGTCGCCAGTTTAACAGCCCCCATCTAATTGCGAAGGCCTCCTTCTCCCATATTGCCCATCTCCGTTCACTTTCCATAAATTTTTTGGAGGTGTAGGCGCAGGGTTGCAGGACTCCATTCTTGTTCTTTTGAAGCAATACAGCTCCAACTGCCACATCACTGGTGTCGGCTTGAATTACAAAGGGCTCCCCTAGGCAGGGGTGCTTTAGGACCGGTTCAGCACCAAATAGTCTCTTTAAATTCTCAAAAGCTGTTTGACAGTTCATAGTCCATGCTAGTGGTTGGCCCGGTCACGGCTTCCCTCCTCTTTTGTCTGTTTTGAGTAAATCTGTAAGGGGTAGGGCAATCTTGGCAAAAGAGGGGATGAATTGACAGTAGAAGTTGGCAAAACCTAGAAAGCTCTGGAGCTGTTTGTGGTTTTTTGGGGGCTGCCATTCAATTATAGCTTTCACCTTGGCTGGATCCATCTCAATGCCTTCGTTGGAGATTCTGTAGCCGAGGTAATCTAATCGGGTCTGGTGAAATTCACATTTTGACAATTTGGCATAAAGCTTGGCATTCAATAGTTTCTTTAACACTTCTCTCACCAGCTTTATGTGATCAGTCATATTCGTGCTGTATATAAGGATATCGTCGAGGTACACCAGAACCCCTTTGTACAGGTGATCATGTAGAACCTCATTCATCAGCTGCATGAATACGGCTAGGGCCCCGTGTAGTCCAAATGGCATGACCTTGAATTGATAGCTCCCCATGGGGCAGTTGAAGGCAGTCTTCCACTCATCTCCCTCCTTTATTCTCACTTGGTAATATGGCTCTCTCAGGTCTAATTTGGTGAAAACAGTCCCCTTAGCCAGATGAGTTAATAAGTCCTGTAGGAGGGGGAGGGGGTATTTGTTTTGCACACTCACAGCGTTGAGACCCTTATAGTCTACACAGAGATGAAGAGACCCATCTTTTTTTTCTTTAAATAACACGGGGACTCCCACGGTTGATTTGGCCCATTCAATGAACCCCCTCGCTCGGTTCTTATTCACGTATTGCTGCGTCTCTTCCATTTCGAGGGGGGACATAGTGTACATTCTCGGGCGTGGGAGCTTGGCTCCTGGCACCAGTTCGATAGAGCAGTCATTGGGCCTGTGAGGGGGTAGGACATCGCATTCATTTTCACTAAATGCCTCTGTTAAGTCCCGGTATTCGTTGGGGATGAGTGATTCATCTGGTGACGGTGAGGCAGCTATGAGTGCTCGCTCATTAGTGTCCTGCAACGTCAGTTGAATCAGTGGGAGGCTCAGGCCCTATAGGTACTCATTTCTTTCTCCCACCAGATAAATGGCTTCCATTTGTCCAACCAGGCTAAGCCTAGAATCACAGTCTCAGTCAGTTTTGGGGCCACCAGGAACCGAATAAATTCCCAGTGCGCACCTATTTCTAGGCATAAGGGCTCAGTTAATTGTGTTACTAAAGTCCCTCCCATCAGGGAGCCATCAGCTTGCTCGAACCTCACAGGTTTGGAGAGTTGCTTTGCCCGTATGCCCATTTTCATGGCAAAGGGTAGGCTAATAATGCATCGGGTGCATCCAGAATCGATTAGTACATTTAAGTCTATTTGTGCCCCCAACTTAGGGATTATAAGCTTGGCGGCCAGTGAAAAAGATGGGATTTGTCGACTCACCATCGGGTCGTTCTCTCCTTCATCGTCGCCATCAAAGGAGGGTAGAGCAGGGGCGGGTCCACTTGGAGTCCCGGTGTCCTCTTGTGTGGGAGGTGTAATCTGGGTAACAGGTGCTTGCGTGGCCCGGTTAGATTTTTCTCTCATTAGCCCCTGGGCAGGTCTTCTCGCCACTGGTTCCAGACTGCTCTGCAGTTGGGGGTAGGGGACCGGACAGTTTGCTGCTCGATGTCCCTTCTTTCCTCACCGGAAACACTTAATTGACGGGCCTGCAGGTGACCTGGGTCTTTCAGCCATCGCAGTAGTCGGAGGGTTTCGTGGGGGTGATTGTTGTTTGGGTTGCTCTGGTTGCTGCTCGGATTCAGGTGGGGGAGGCTTCTTATATTGGGCGAGCTGAACGTCTAGCTTCACTGCTGTCTGGTACCACTCATGCAGTTGATCAGGTACTGCTCGAATAATGCAGGCCTGAGAGAGGTGATCATCTAATCCCTCAATGAAGTGATGGATTAGGGACTGCTCTGGCCACCCCCCTATCCGACCTGTTATCTTGCGAAACTCTCGCACGTACTCCAGGGCAGGTCTGCCGGCTTGTTTTATTTTGTGGATTTGTTCTCTTGCTTTTAGGTCAAGGGATGGGTCCTCAAATCTTTCTTTCAGACCCAGGAGGAAGAGGTGGGGGTTTTCCAATTCTGGTGCTTGCTCATTATATAAATTGTTCAGCCATTCGGATGCTTCTCCCTCTAGGCTGGACACAATCACATCGACCATAGCCCCTGGGTCCGGGTAGAGATAGGCCCAGCGATTCAAGTGAGAGCGTACTTGGTTGAGAAAAAAAATCAGTTTCTCTGGGTCCCCATCGAAGGTTGCTCTGAAAGGTGGAGCAATTATAGGCTGTTGGGACCCCCACTGTGGCTGTTGCTGCTGGCCCCATCCTGGTTGCTGGTTTATGCCCAGGGGTTGCACATTCGGGGGTTGGGGCCAATCTCCTTGCTGTAGTCATTCTCCCACCAACTGCTGATCTCCTGGCCCCTCCACCACCCCAAGCTGTTGCAAGCTTTCTATTAGCTGTGGTAAGCTCAGAAGTTGGTTACTCTCTACCTGTTTTGAATGCCACACTCCCCTCTGTTGCAGAGGCCTCAGACTGGGGTTCCCTCTCTCTTCAGGGCTGGAGTCCCTGATAGAGGAAGACAGGGTCTGAAAGGCTGTCTGATATGGAATGGAGGGGCTGTAGGATTCTCTCTGCAGGAGTAGACTTCTGCCTCTCTCCTCTGGGGTTTGAGACATTTCCAGTAACTCACCCAGGCCTTGAGTGGCAGTTTGTCCGTTGTCTATCCATCGATTTTCATTTGTCTGCCAAAATTCATCTTCCCACAGCATGCTGTCTGCTACCTCCCCCTCTGGGATTTTAGCAGCTGCCGGGTTGTATTCAACAAACTCCCGGTTCATGATAGATTGTCCTTCTCCTGAATTCTTGTCATTCTCACTCCAGCCTAGGAGAAAAAGGTGGGGGTAATGCACCTCCAGTTCTTTGAAAAGGTTTTAGTTTCTGGCATGATGTTATGGTTCCAAAGGAAGAGGCTTTCAAAGAAACTAGGCATTGTTTTCCTTAAGAATCTTTTTTATTGCAACATAACTTCGGTACATACATAGACGGATGCCAGAAACTGAATTTCTCTGGCTTGTGTCTATCTTTACTTGCTAAACCGCTCCCTTATTTTACAGTCATAAATTACGTCTTCCAATTAGGCTGGAGGCCAAAGATTCACTTCCGTTCCTCTCCCGTGCTTTCCTCATAAATCTCCTCCCTTTCTATGTCATCTAAATTAACTCTAAAAATACCAGACAGTTCTGCATATCTTGTCAAAGCAATAATATCCTATATTAACAGCGTTGACATTATTATTATTATTATTATTATTATTATTATTATTATTATTATTATTATTATTATTATTATTATTATTATTATTATTATTATTATTATTATTATTATTATTATTATTATTATTGGCATTTTTATCTACCTATTTAGTCCTTACCAAGGACCTGGGATAGGCAGATGTGGATGTTTAATGGTATTACAGATATCGTCACAGGATGGAAGCAGTTCCTACTAAGGCCGCCTTTTGCAATTGACTAATGGCGAATTTGTCAATGCCAATGGTGCTCCAGTTGTTTAGGGATTGTACCAAAGGCGCTTATTACTATTGGTACTATCCTTGCTTGCCTTTGCCACAATATTTCTATTTGTAGGTCTTTGTATTTTGTTATCTTCTCCAGTTCTTTTTCATCTATTCTGCTGTCTCCAGGCACTGCCACGTCCACTATCCAGACTTTTTTGTCTTTCTTATCGACAATTGTTAAGTCCGGGGTGTTATGTTGCAGGTGCTTGTCTGTTTGAATTCTGAAGTCCCAGAGCAATTTAACTTTATCATTTTCTATGACTTTCTCTATTTTATGATCCCACCAGTTCTCGCTTACAGGCAAATGATATTTCTTGCAGATCTTCCAATGCACCATTGTTGCTACTTTGTCATGCCGCTGCTTGTAGTCAGTCTGTGCGATCTTCTTGCAGCAGCTTACCAGGTGGTCCACTGTTTCTTCAGCGTCTTTGCATAGGCGGCACTTACTGTCTGTTGCTGTCTTCTCAATTTTGACTTTATAGGCATTTGTCCTTAAGGCTTGGTCTTGTGCAGCCAGAATTAGTCCCTCGGTCTCTTTCTTCAATTTTCCTGCTCTTAGCCATTGCCAGGTCTTGTTATTATCTGCTTTCCCAGCTATTTTTTTAATGTACTGGCCATGTAGTGCTTTGTCTTCCCATGCCTCTATTCTGTTCTTCATTTGGTCTTTCTTATAGGCCAGTTTGGTCTGTCCAGTAGTCAGTAAGACTTCCTGATATACTAATTTCAGTGCAACTTTATCATTGTCCTTCAGATATTCTTCGAAAGCCATTTTTTCTCCTTCAACCATCTGATGTACTTGCAGCATTCCATGCTCACCTATTTGCCTTGGTAGGTAGAGTCTGTCAATGTCACTGCATGGATGAAAGGCATGATTCATTGGCATTGTTTTTCTGGTCTTCCTATCCATTGCTTTCAGTTCTGCTTGAGTCCAGGCTATTATTATTATTATTATTATTATTATTATTATTATTATTATTATTATTATTATTATTATTATTATTATTATTATTATTATTATTATTATTATTATTAAATTATTATTATTATTATTATTATTATTATTATTAAATTATTATTATTATTATTATTATTATTATCTTTTATTCATTAAACATGAACCTCAGTCAACTGAACATTCAAATTGGCTGGTGCTGATGGTTGACACGGGTTGCTACCAGCATCCTAGGTGTCAACCAGGTACCTTCTTAAAATATAAGATGTTCCGAGTAGCACAGTTTTTTGTAACATTGCTGGAGTTATTGCAGGAAGCTGCAGTTTCTTGATGTGTTTTGCAAAGTTTTTGGACATAGTTCCCAGTGCCCCGATGACAATGGGTACCACTGTTACACGTTTCATCCATAATCGCGCAGTTTCGATGGCCAGGTCGCGATATTTCGTAATTTTTTCCGGTT
Organism: Azemiops feae; assembly: GCA_023970755.1. Lineage (NCBI taxonomy): Eukaryota > Metazoa > Chordata > Lepidosauria > Squamata > Viperidae > Azemiops > Azemiops feae. The sequence continues at coordinate 13,567 of JALGBA010000742.1, read as the reverse complement.
CTTTTTCTTCGACTCTGGCATCTCCTGGTACAGCAATATCAATCAGCTGTACGCTTCGGTTCTCTACAACTGCGATATCCGGCGTATTGTGTTCCAAATGGCGATCTGTCTGTATTCGAAAGTCCCACAAGATCTTCACCCTCTCATTCTCAACAACTTTTTCCACCCTGTGTTCCCACGACTTTTCGGACACAGGCAAGTCATATTTTTTACACAATGCCCAGTGGATTAATTTAGCAACTCGATCAAGTCTACATTGTAATCAGTTTGTGCGATTTTGCTGCACTCACAGATTAGGTGTGAAACAGTTTCAACTTTGTCATTGCAAAGTCGGCAATTTGGATTGTCAGTGGATTTTTGTATCTTCGCTTTCATGGCATTAGTTTGTAATGCTTGTTCTTGAGCAGCCAGTATTAAGCCTTCCGTTTCTTTCTTGATGGTTTCCATCTTAAGCCATGCCCATGTCAAGTTGTTATCACATTTTCCTTCAATGTTTTTCAAATACTGTCCATGCAAAGCTTTAGTTTTCCATCTATTTAATCTGTCATCCAGCTGTTTTTTATTATTATTATTATTATTATTATTATTATTATTATTATTATTATTATTATTATTATTATTATTATTATTATTATTATTATTATTATTATTATTATTATTATTATTATTATTATTATTGTTGTTGTTGTTGTTGTTGTTGTTGTTGTTGTTGTTGCTGTTGTTGTTGTTGTTGTTATGGATCATCACACAGTCAGCCAGATGTTCACAGTGGATTTGGCATTTTTTTTAACTATCGAGTCCTTACCAAGGACTTGGGATAGGCAGATGTGAGTGTTTGATGGTATTACATCAAGGCCGCCTTATTGTTGTTGTTGTTGTTGTTGTTGTTATTAATTTTCCATATAATGAATTTTATTAAAAATAATTATATGCCCAAATTTTATAAATTGTATAAATTCCCAATTCTGCTCTGAGGGCAGCAGCTGAAGTGCTTTTATCCACCCTCAAGATACTTCTCAGATGATGTGATCAGATTTGTTCTAGTAGTGATATAAATTAAATCCCAAAGTTCAGCTCAATATAAGTACATAATGGTAATGTTGGTATTTTGTATTTAATAATTCAGTCTAAGGAAGCCGCATACCTATGATTTTTATAAAAAAAAATAACAGTGCTCTTTCACTTGTCCCTTCTAAATGAGCTCCTTTGATATTGAGGGAGCCCAGATCCAGTCACAGAGAAAAGTTCCCCCAGGTAAGGAAAGGTGTGAACTTGCTCTGTTGCCTCCTCATCAATTATTCCTAAATGACAATGCTGTCATTTTTCAAAGACCATAACTTTTGACTTTGACTTATCCATAATCAGATAATTATTATGAGAATAGGAGCCAAGTCCTCTTAACAGCATATGCAACCCAAATGTCATATTGGCAACACCTTTGTCTTACCTTTTGGTACATATCAATCCTACTTCTCATGGCTCCATTGAGCCCCAAACACACTCTCAAACAAATGAACAAAAATGGGATGGAAGGGACCATGGAGTTTTTCTAGTCCAACCCCCTGCCCATAGCAAGAGATCCAGACAAAATGAATGTCTATCCCCTTTTTGAAAATCTCCATTAATGGAGCACCCACAACTTCATGAGGCAAGCTGTTCCACTCATTAATAGTTCTCACTGTCAGTGCTTGTAGAAAGAGCTTTGAGCAGGGTCAACATTCTGAGCTCCATTTGAAGGGCAGTCAATTTCTTCCATAATATTTCTTTGCTGACTGTATCAAATGCTATAAAGGCAGCAAACCATTATTTCCTCTGACTGATATTTTTATAGTTAGATGGTTCAAGACAAAAGAATTGTCAATAGTGGATCACATCTGTCTAAAGACTGCTGGTTCTTCTACAAGGAATCCACTTTTCATCCACCTACTATTAATTCTTTTCAATTGGAAGTTTGCATATATTTTAGTCACAATATCTGTTGGAGAAATGGGCCTGGAATTGCTGGGGTCCTTTTTAGTCCCTTTTTTATATATCTTCTTCTTCTTGTGCCATATCCATTATCGGACGTTGGCGATCATGTTGCCGATCCTATTTTTATCAGCAGCCGCTCGAAAAAGCGCTGCTGAGTTTTGTCCAAACCAGTCCCTTAGATTTTGAAGCCATGATGTTCTTCTTCTGCCTGGACCTCGTTTGCCTTCAATCTTTCCCTGGAGGATTAAATGGAGTACGCCATATTTTCCTGGGTGTCGCATCACATGTCCGAAATATTCTTTCGTTTTTTAATTGTTTTGATGATTTCCTTTGGCTTTCCCAGGCGGCTTATCACTTCCTCATTTCTGATCTTGTCAACCCAGCTTATACGTAACAGCCGCCTGTAAATCCACATTTCAAATGCTTCTAGTCTCTTCAGGTGGCCTTCTGTCAGAGACCAACTCTCTACTCCATAGAGCAGGATAGAAAAAATATAACATCTGACAAGCCTGATTTTCAATCTTAGGCTTATGTCGTGACTGCAGAAGACCTTTTTCATTTTGAAGAATGCTGTTCGAGCTTTCTCTATCCTTGTCTTTACTTCAATGGTCATGTCCCTGCTTTCATGTAAATTAGAACCGAGGTGCGTGATCCTTTCAACTTTTTCTAAATTCCTTCCAAATTTATTGGTGGTAAATTAACGGGTTGTCTGCTGACGACCATGATCTTGGTTTTCGAGGTGTCAAGCTTCAAGCCATATTTTTCAGATATTTCTGTGACTCTGTTGATGAGGAGCTGAAGGTCTTCATGCTTACTGGCAAGCAGAACTGTATCGTCGGCATATCTTAAATTGTTGATCCAAACACCGTTTACTTTGATGCCAGCATCGATGTTCTCCACTGCCTCGTTGAAGATTGACTCAGAGTAGATATTGAACAACAGTGGAGACAGAATACATCCCTGAATGCTGAATAGCACATCTCGTGTACCAGAATTGTTTCTGAAACCAAATTGTGTGTTACCTAGACACTCCTCAATTTTGTTTTATATTCTTGTGTGAATTATTCTCAGGAATATTTTCAGGGCATGACTCATTAAGCTTATTGTTCTGTATTCTGTACACTTCTTTGCATTTATTTTTTGGGGGATTGTCACAAAATGATTTTAGCCAATCATTTGGTATCTTACCTGTTTCATATATTTGATTGAAGAGCTGCAGTAAAAAATTCTTCCTATTGTCTTCCAGCAATTTTAAAATTTTTACTGGGATATCATCAGGTCCTGTGGCTTTTCTTGTTTTTGCTATTTTTATTGCATGTTCAACCTCCTCCATAGTGATGTTTGGTCCAGTTGTTATAATTCCCATATCTACATCATCCCTAGTGTCCTCAAAAAGTTCTTCAATATATTCCTTCCATCTTTTTAGTTTTTCGTCCTCATCTAAGATAATTTTCCCCTCTTTGTCAACTAAGTTGTTGGTTTTCTTTTTGTAGAGGCCTGCTGCTTCTTTCATTTTTTTGTGTAAATTGAAATTATCATGCATATGTTCTGTCTCTTCTATTTCCTTGCATCTTTTTATAGACCACTTTTCTCTTGCCAGTCGAATTTTCCTTCTAATTGTTTTCTGCAATTCATTGTATTTTTCTTTGTTTTTGTTTTTATAAGGTCTTCTTTCATCCATGAGATGAAGAATTTCCTCTGTCATCCACTGTTTCTTGTGGTACCCCTCTCTCTGTTTTGAATTTGTTACCTCTACTATTGCATTTTTAAATTTATTCCAGTTCACTTCTACATCTTCATCATTCAGGTTGTTGGTTTCTCTTAAATGAATTTCTAGTTCTTCTTTTATCTTACCTCCATGTTTAATGATGAAGTCTCTATCAATCCTTGGTTTAGCAGGATTCGGGTTTTTCATCCTTTTTAGTTTCAGCTGGACTTCAGCAAGTAGTAGATTATGATCGGATGGTACATATAGGAATTACAATTTCCATCTTTGACCGAAATGGTTATGGTGGATATTATTTATATGTGTAAATGTATCTGTCAATGAAGGGTCCCACCAGTTGGGGTATTTCTTGAATTGTTCAGCTGCTAGAAAATCCTCTCCAGAGGCCATATTGCTCTTCAAACCTTTGATGATGAATTTGATCATGAGAATTTTAGGGCAAAAAATAGTTGATACATTGCCTAACATATTTGTAGATTTTTAATAAAATGTTTGGTTAATGTTAGTGGCCCCTAAAGGTTCATAATACACATATGTTTTACCATCAGTAGGAAAGGTAATCCCGTAGGACTCTGTTTAAAAATCTGAGATTTGGTCATGATTGAGGATATCATTATTTTGGCTAAGACCATGTAAAAAAATGTGAGTTTTCTATCAGTACTGCACATTTCTATTGTACAGAAGATCTTTTGATTGGACACAGAGCCTCTCCTCGCCTTCACAAGTGTGCAGCAGAAGCCTCTAAGCAATTGGGATGATGTCATGAAAAGACAGGTCTCTTTTGATCCTTGCTTCCTCCTGACTGTATATCCCAATTCTTATTTATAACACTTAGAAATGCCATGGTGAAAAGATTATTTGCAGCAGAAACAGTTCTTAAACACCCTGATCCTGAGGAAACTTTCATCATCCAGGCTGATGCTAGTAATGTTGCGGTGGGCACAGTCCTCCTACAAAAACCCTTAGGAGGGATCTGCAGCCCTGCGCCTACACTTCATGAAAGCTTTTGGAAACAGAGAGGAGATGGGCTGTTTGGGAGAAAGAGGCTTTTGCGGTAAGATGGGCATTATTAACTAGGCGCCATTTCTTGGAAGGGAGTAAAGTGCCTTTCAAAGTATAGACTGATCATTATTATTATTCAAAATTATCTTGAATTACCTAGAGAAGACACAGTTGGATCTATTGCTTACACACCAACACCCCACTTACTTTACAGAAAAGGAAGGACAAACACAAACCTGTGGGACTTTGCAGGTACCTGCTAATGTTGACATCTGGATGGAGTTGTCTCTGATAGCTCCATCAACAAGAGCCAAAAGCTTGTCCTTCCTTCCACAGCTGTAGTTGGGAACATTGGCTTCTCCAGTAGAGAGCATGTCCAGCAAGGCACATGAAGTGCCGAGGGTGTTATCATAGTTGTCATGGATGTTGTAGCCAAGTGTGAGATTGTTCAGGAGCCGGGGATTTTTGCTAATCACTTCAATATTGAAAATCATGCATAGTATATTTTCTTTTCCATAGGATAAACTAGTGTAAAACCATGATCATGTAAATAGTAGCATCATCAACAGTAACAACAACAACAATATGTTTTCTCCATTTAATCATCTTTTTTCTCTACAAACTAGCTGAAACATAAGCCAATATTGATCCAAAACTAGAGGCATATGATAGTCACCCATCACCCTTTAATATTGTTAGTGTTGAGGATGGGGATAGTCCTCAAAAAGGTTCAACAAATCAGAAACATACAATTATTTTTAGCAGTAGTAATATTCATAGCCCAGAATAATTCAGTCATTAAAGAAGAACCACCATTAAAGGAAGGAGATTTTTGATAAGTGAGCCAGAAAAGCTGTTCTAAAAACAAGTCATCTTCTATTCCTTTAAAAATTAGACATTGCATATCAATTGGTTATAAAAATATGGAAATGGTTGGGCAGAGGAAATTAGAACCATTTCAATCATTACTTTCAACCAAAGTCAGTATTACAGTCATGACTTTAGGATTGAACAGAGAGAGGAAAATAATGTGGACTTCTTTCAGGTTTCATTTGCCTCATGTTTCTACTCTCAGAAAATAAGGCAAAAGGGAGAGGCTGTGTTAATCAAAAGGATTCAAAAAATTTGTCAGATGCTGCAATATTAAAGCAAGTAAAACAAGAAGAAAAAAAGAAGAGTGCTAGAACTGCAAATGGAGGGAATGAAACTCCATCGCATGACTTACAACCAAATCTGACTAGAAGGAGCCATGTTGAAAGGTAATGTTGCAGGTATTATTCTTGATGGAGAGTTGACTATACCAATGAGAAGATCCCCTGGCCTATAATAGCTCCATGGCTTTTCTCCATCCTGGTGGTCCAAATTCAGTGGGCACTTCATTCTCAGCTTCCCATAGAGTGGCTGGGACACCAGCGGCATCAGAAGCAGGAGCAGGAGCAGGAGGTCCATAATTCATGGGGCGGAATCAATCTCCTTCCTCTTTCTAAAAAAAGAATTAGAATTCAAAGCACTCTGACAGGGTGGAATATCCAATGGCTTTCCTGATACAAAAAGATATTTATCCTTTTCTGATGCAAGATCCCTTCCACGTTGCTTCAGTCTGATGTTTACATCAAAGGCAGTCACTGGAGACATAGGAGAAGAGGTCTCAGAGACAGGGATGGTGATGATTGCGGTTAGAAGGAGCTTCTGCACTTGGGACCCTGAACTTCTTCCACATAAGTAAGGGTAGCTGGAGAAAAGCACATTAGAGAAAAGTCACAGATACACCCCTTGGGGCAGTGTTCTGTAGAGGTCTTAGTCCTTCCTGTTAGGACATGTCCAGAAAGTCATGCTGGATGGAGATAGTTCAACAGCCAGGAAAGTGACTTCTGTTGTCCTTCAATGGGGTCTCTTGCCTCCAGAGGCTGCTAGGGAAGGTCACCCAGAGTTATGGAGTTTGGTGCCACTCTAGGTTGGTGCCACTTAACTCTAGTGCTGCCAGTGCTTTATCTCCATGGAAGCACTCAGTATCCTTGAACCCAACCTAATGTTAAGAGTTTGGGATTTTCTTTTCAATGAGATTTCCATGTATCAATCCTAATTTGGAGCTGATTTTATAATTCTTTGTAACTTTTGCATGAGAGCTGGCTAAGAGGCAGGAAAGTGACAGCCTGGGCTAGCACCATTGGCACAGAGAGAGAAAATTTTAGAGTAGGTAGAAGTTTTAGTTTCTTGACACTTTGTACATTGTCTTTCCATACAATGAGAGCCATTAAATTTTGACGTTTCTTGGTTTAAATAAAACAATTGTGCTATTAGGTCTGCAATTGAGATGGTGGCAGTGCCCGCAGTGTGGTGCATAGTGTGACGTGATTTCTTGCCACAACCACCCGGAAGTTGGTTTAGGGGGACCTGGTTGCAGTTCCTCTGGTTGTGTAGATGCACTTGGTGTTTTGCGACTCCTGTGACATTCCCATCTCTGAGGCTTTCTTTTTCCTCCCTAGAAGACTTCCATTTGCTTATAGTTTGGAGTCCCTGTGTTCTGGTTTATCTCGGTTGATTGTTAATTATTTTTCTTACCTGGAGGGGGGATGTTAATATATGCAGCTTCGCCAAAAGAGAGAACTGGGTGTTTGAGTGACAGGGGGAGCTGATGGGATGGGCAGGTCCATCCTTAGAATGAGGAGCACAGGATGACCAATATCCCAGGTCCATTATTTGAAAGTTGTCCCACTGTATTGTCCTCAGCTTCCACTCTCAGTGCCTGGCTACCAGATCTTTGGTGGCTCCAGGTACCGGCTGTTTATTTTGAATGCCATGTGGATGTTTAACATGGCTTCTCTTGTCCATGATGTTACCTGCCATTTCTCCCTGAAGCCTAGTTGTGCCCATAGGGGAGGAAACCTCTCCTCAGTTGCAAATGTGGCCACCTACTTTTTGGATTTGCCTCAGGTGAGAGCCCGGGGAAGTGGAGGAGGGTTGGCTGTGGTCATGCATGGTTTATTATAGGCTCTAAATAGATTGCACCTAGAGCTTTCTTTTGTTTCAGGGGGTTGCAAGAAAATTTCCCCAGCCTGCTGAAGTATTTTGTGTGAATGTAGCCCTTACAAGAAGATAAGGGCCACACCCAGGTTCAACCTCCAAAAATAAGTTAAAAGTTTCAAGTGTGAATGCAGCCATTGGTGAACTGAGCAGGTTAAGGGGGTTGTATGGCTATGAGCAGAGACAGTCTGGTGTAGTGGTCAAGGCATCAGACTAGTAACCAGGAGACCATGAGTTCTAGTCCTGCCTTGGGCACAAAGCCAGCTGGGTAAACCTGGGCCAGCCAAACTCTCAGAGACCTGGGAAAGAGGCAATGGCAAACCACTTCGGAAAACCTGGTCACCTATGGTCTTCCTGATTACTTTCACACACAGCCAGTTGAGTCTGGCTTCAGTCTTGCAAAACCAGCCACGTGGACTCCAATTTGCTAAACATGGGCAGATTTTTTTTTAATCTGGTTGCTCTGTGTAAAACCAGCAGGAAAACTCCAATCCTGATCGTGACAGCAAGTAACAAGTCCTCATGAAGTCTGCAGACAGGCCGGTGAAGTTGGGGTCCTGGAAGGGCAGGAGGGCTGCAGGAGGTGGTTGTCCGTTCCTGTCAAGGGCAGGGAGGGCATGCTGGAAAAGAGGAAGGCTGGTGGAGCCCCTTTGTGATCCGGCTCAAGCAGGCATGGTTGGAAAACATTTCTTTGAGGGTGAAGCCTTCCTAGCAGACAACAAGGGCGAGAGAGCAGCAGTGACATCACAGCAAGGGTGGTTCCACAGATTGGGGGGTCCAGGTCAATGCACCCCCTTCTGTTAGCAGCACAGTGCAGCATGGATGGTCAGGCAGGAACTCCCTCAGGAGGCAAGTCCCGGGCACCTGCAGGCTAGGAGAGCTCACCTGAGTCTAGGGTGTTTGCACCCATTTGCATTTGGCCAGGCTAAGCACACCCAGCATTGGTGGGACCCCCTCACTCCCCTTTGCAGGACTCAGTTGCAGGGGCCCTGCAAATGTGTTGTGTGAGTGTCCCACCAGGTGGTTGACAGTTGTGCGTGCTCTGCAGAATTGAACCAACTGAGTCAAACTCCATTGACCATCATGGAAGTATGTGCTCTATTTAACCTGGATGGGGGAGAAACCCTCTTTCCTGAGCTGGGTGGAGTCATCCACTGAATTAAAAGGTGAAGTCACAGCTCATGTTTAGGCCATCCAGGCTCAGGACAACAACTGCTAGACTGACACCCACAGAGATACCACAAATTGTGTAGTAGAATCATAATTGCTAACCACCCTGGCTGGGGTGCCTAGTGGTGCCCCTCTTGCTATTCAGTAGGACCCCCAATGGCTTCAGCTTCCAGCCAGAGGGAGAGTTGTTACTAAACTACATCTGCAAGGCCCCAAGATCCCCAATCCTTCTATAGCATAAAGGGACTGGAAAGCCATTTGTCTGAAAGGACTTAGGGTCTCCTGCTTGAGCAGGGGGTTAGACTAGAAGACCCCCAGGATCCCTTCCAACTCTGTTATTCTGTTATTCTCTCCACAGTGGCCGGGGAGACATTTTCATTTCACAAAAGGAAAGCTTTCACATTTGTTCAAAAATGAATTTTAAAATATAAGTGCTTTCAACTAATACCAAAATTAATCTTAATACAAAGTGTTTTCTATTTCTGCTCCCTAATTTCTATACGCTCTTTATCCACACTATTTCCTTCAATGTCAGGGGTTTATCTCAGGGGTTGCCATAAAGAAGAGGCAGTCAAGCTACTCTCCAAAGAACCTGGAAGGACAAGAATCAACGGATGGAAATGAACCAAAGAGAGAAGCAACCTGGAACTAAGGAGAAATTTCCTGTTAGAACAATTAACCAGCGGAACAACCTGCCTCCAGAAATTGTGAATGCTCTAACACTGGAGGTTTTTAAGAAGAGACTCGACAGCCATTTGCCTGAAATGGTATAGGGTCTCCGGCCTGAGCAGGGGGCTAGACTAGATGACCTCCAAAGTTCCTTCAAGCTCTACTCTATCCTATCCAATTTCACTGCATCTTCCTCCTTTTTACCTGTTTTTAGTTTCCATTTCATATTTTCCTTCTGTCAAAGTCTTGAATTTTTCCTTCATTTTAAATATATATATATACTCTGGGCTGCATCTGACTGGAGTTTTCTAAAAGAGAGAAGATTTCGCCTTCAACTACTCCAGTTCTGAGCCAAGACAAAAGCCCCGCCCCTCTCCTTCCCTAGTGGCTGCCTCAAGTCCTGGCCTGCCCCTGTCGTCATGGCAACCCAGCAGCAGCCAATCAAGCAGGAGGGAAGAGACAATGGTTGCCTGGGAGCTCAGCCACCAATCAGACTCATGGAGAAGAGTTTGAATGAACAAAGACAAAAGGGGGGGGGACAGGAAAATATCCAATAACGATAGAAAATTAGAAAGTTTTTCCTGTGATGAGAAAGAGGCAAAAACTGCCAGAAATGCAGAGGGAGGGGAGGCCGAAGTCCTGGAAGGGGCTTTCCCCCCTACCCAGAAATGGCTGCAATGAAGAGCTTCTCCTCCGGGGGGGCTTGGGCAAGTGGGGAGCAGTGGCTGTCCAGGAGAGCCTGGCCAGAGGGACTTTGGGGGCCATGAGGGACCCCCAGGATGCCCCTTCCTCAGAGCCCCAGAGGGTCCCTCCAGGGAGACCCCCCTCGCCTTTCCCTCCCCAGCAAAGCCGGATCCCCCTTTGGAGACAAAGGCCCTGCATGGCTTCTCCCCGACAGGAGCCTTTCCTGGAAACACACGAAGAGGAACCGGAGCTTCACAAACCCCAATGGCTGCATTTCCCCCTGAAATGCAACTTCAAAGCCCATAATCCACCTTAGTCTCTTCCCAGAATGGGATGTGTGTGAAGGGTTCCCCCAGTTCCCCTCCTCCTTCCTGAGCCTTTTCTATGGGCAACGTGACAAGTCTGGGCTTTGCTTTTCCCCCTCAGTGCCCCATGTGTGGAAGGGAGTGGCAGTGGAACATGGGTCCTTTCCCTCCCTTTCTTCCTTACATGGGGTGAAAGGCATCCTTTATTTCTCTCATTTTTCTCTCTCTCTCTTGTTCTCTGTACATGGGTGTGATTTTTTTAAAAAAAAACTATGTCAAGTCCTGATGACTAGTTTTTAACTAGCAGATTTTTTTAAAAAAAATATTTTATCCTGGTCACACTATTGCATCAGTCTTCTTATATTGTTGCCCTTCAGCATTAACTTTCAAAATAAAGTAAACTTTGGTTTTAGCTCAGTAGGAAGCTATTCCAGTTCAGTGACATGTCCAGGCATTAAGTAGTCCCCGGGGTTTTCTCTTTAACTGCTATGCCAACAAATATCAGATTTCTTTTTATTCAGCCACAGGTGCCGTGTATTTCCTCTGGGGCCAATTTCAAGCATGGAGCTTTCCAACCTCTCAATTCTTGCTGACTGATTTAATTCTAGCTCTGCCCTATCATTTTGAATCCTATGGGGATGATTCCCCTTTCATTCCTCTCCAGAGAAGTGGCCAACAAACTTTGAGTCCAAGAACTAGTTGAATTAGCCGGGGATCTCTGGTGAGAGGGAGAATTATTATTATTATTCTCAAAGTTTCAGCTCTGCTCTTTGGCCGAATCCTCCAGGGAGACTTTGGGCAGAGACAGATGGAATCAGCTGCAGTTCGCTTCTCTCTCTGACCCAGGAGGCCCTAAATGGAAATCTTTCCTGGTGGAGAACTTGGCTTTAGGCAAAAAGCATCACTGGAAGATTTCAGACTTTGGACTTCTCTCCCCACTCAGGATCAGGGCTGTCTCTCTTCCTTCACATCAAAGTGTGCCACCCTGGGGAAAATAAGAGCTGAAAGCCAATGCAGCCGAGTTTCTGCCTGCTGGGATCACCCCCCCCAAAAGAGCCCCCTTTTTCATCTTCTTTACCCACATGTGAGCTCTTTCTTCAGCCACTCCTTGACTCCCTTGTGCCCCCACCAAGCCCCTCTTTAACATATAGAAGTGTTGGGGGTCCTGCGGCCTTCCAGATGTGGCTGGGTAACATCTTTCCCTCTGGCTGGAAGCCTCTTCCCCTTCGATCCTTCCCCAATGGGACCCTGCAGTGGCTGGGCCTGATCCTCAGGTCTGCCGGAAGTGGACACCATTTGCAATACTCTGAGGAGTCCTTGTAGAAATGGCAGCTGCTTTTGAAGCTTTCCAGCCTGATCCTCAGGCTGTTGGGAGACTGCAAAGCTCTCCTGGCTCTTGCTAGGCTCGGGAAACCAGACCCTGCATGACGATGGGGCAGATTCAGATGAGCTTCTTTAAACCTTTTCCTGGCTTTGACCGCCCTCTCACTCCCCCAAACCCCACATTTCTTCAATAAAGAACACAAAAAATGCTGGAAGAGACAAACCTTTTCATCTTGCACTGCCCCATCCCCCAAATTAGGTGCTAAAACTAAACTCCCCACATCTGCTCTCAAATCTCTACCTCCTTTAACAATTTGCTAGATATACTGCATGCCTGAAACAGAAGAACAGAGTTGAAAGAGACCTTGGAGGTCTTCTAGTCTAGCCCCCTGCTGAAGGAGGAAACCTCACCATTTACCATTTCAGATAAATGGTTGTCAGTCTCTTCTTGAAAACCTCCAGTGTTGAAGCACCCACAACTTCTGGAGGCAAGTCATTCTACTGATTGTTTTGTCAGGAAATTTCTCCTTAGTTCTAGGTTGGTTCAAAATCTGTAAGTTACTTATTTTGACTCTAGAGAGTCAAAGAATAGAAGGAGGAAGGAAGCAAGCAAAGAAAGTTTTTGCTCTGTGTTGACAATGCTGACTGTGATGTTTGTGATGCTCAACAGCCCCCCCCCCCACATGTAAGGAGGGTCCCTCCCTCAGAAGAGAGGTTTTTGATCGCACCCAAGGCTGCCCTGAGTGGATGGGGTTGGGGGCTCTGCCTTCCCTTCTCTCTTCCAGAGCGCCCTCCCTGCCCTTGCCAGGAAGGCCCACAGGCATCCTATAGCCTCTTAGTCATTCCTGGCTCTCCTGGACCCATGCTTCATTGCCTCATCCCCCCAGTTGCCTTCATGAGGACCTGAAACCCATTCTTCTTGTCAGGCTGGGGAGTTTCTTGTCACCTCTCTGCAGCACAACCAGCTGCAAAAAATTGGCTCAATTTTAGCGAGTTGGAGGCCACCTGGCTGGGCTTGCAAGAACAGAGCCAGGCACAGCAATGGCTTGTGAAGAGAAGCAATGGCTTCTCTCATCTTCCCAATGTTGCCGTCCTGGATAGCCATGGACCCTGAATCCAAAAGTACATCCTTTAAAAGTTTCAAATTCTCTGTGCAAACATCCTGTATTAGCCATCACATAGATGGTTTGTGGTAAATCTAGGTGAGTTCACACAACACCCTTAACTTTTGCGTTAGTTTATACAACACCTTTAACTTTTAGGTTAAGGAAAGAGAACTGCTATGTTGGCCTAATGTACCATGTCAAAATCTATATAATTCAGATGCTGGCTTAGCATGATGATCTGCTAGATACATTTGCACAGGAGAAGGTTCCCAACTATTGGAATGTATGAAATGAGATAAACATGTTTTAAGATCTCAGTCCATATTGTCAGGGGCTTTATGGCCGATCAAAAATGAGTCCCCCGCTCCTTCGAGATGTGTTTTGAGATGCAAGGGAGAAAGAAGCCACTTTTAATCTGGTTCCCTCTGAAGCCCAAATTCTTTGCCCCTCCCTGAGGTCAGTGCCAGGCTGAGATGTGTCCAGCTTGCTAAAACTACTGCAGAAATGCCTGAAAAAACCTGGATGACCTAAACATGATCTGTGAACTTCATCCGTTAATTCAGTTGATGAGTCTACATTGCTCAGGA